>JAFEMH010001726.1:0-427685 GCA_022495995.1 Adenophora triphylla var. japonica | reverse complement strand
AATGAATGGGCCGAGTTGATTGCGTAAGACCGAAACCGGGCTGACATTCTTTCATGGTGTCCACCTTATTGAGGTCAACAAGTATGCTGCTACAATACCAAGGGTTTCGACAAGGTGGTTGTTCTTCCTAGTTTGCGTTAGATTCCTCCTTTTATTTTCCCAAGCGGTGCTCCGTACGCCCTTGGTCAGCAAGCAAAGAAGACACTTATCTTTTCTCGGGAAGTTAGAGCTTCTCGTGAAGTTGTCTCCGTTTATATTGGTGTAGAGTTCGCAAGCAGCGCTAGCGTCAAGCTATGGGGCGAAGGAACTAGTCGGGACCGCTCGGGTCGAACCTTCGGACTTTTAATGCAAGTATCTTCTTATCCGACAAGTATTTGGATTGGTTCCTTCATACCGGTCACCCTAGTGCAGAGAAGATTGATGATCTGCGGCTTTCACTGCTAGGGGACTCTTTTGTAGCTAGCAGTATCTTGCGAAGGAGTGAGGCTCAGTCTGATCAAGCTAATGTGCGAACTGATCCAACTCAGGATTTTCTTGACGGGGATTGGTACGAGAGGCGAGGCAAAGGGATGCCTGGAAAGACGCAAGCTTTAGATAGGCCCCATATCTTCAAGAGGCTATCGGAATCTGTCTTTGATCGCCTTGACTCTGTTTTTGATCGCCTCGAGGGGTGCTCTGCTTTGAGGGGCTCAAAGCGTAAGGAGGATCGCGAAGACGGTGGAGACCATATCCGCCGGCCTACCAAGTCAATTAAAGGCTAGGTCTTAGGGAGTACCAAGAGATTGCTTTGATAGATCAATTATTTGTGCTTTATTCGTATTTTTTTCAAGGTTGTTAGCTTAGCAAATTAGTCGTTGTGGTTAGGATTTCCCTTTTGTCGTTAATAAAAATGCGTTCGATTAATAAAAGGACAAAAATAGATTTATTGATTTGATTAGACCGAACCCGAAGACTGCCTACGTTCCTCTTTTACAGCAATTAAATAAGAGGCTCAGGTCTAACGTAGTTCATTTTTTGAGAAAAGGACAAAATACGGCTCCGTGCCGAGGGGTAATCTCGCGCGAGATATGACTCCTTTTTTTTTTTATGCACACCCTTTCTTTTGCCTAGACCGCCCCTTCGGGTTTTCAATCTAGCGGGCTTCTTTTCTTGTGCTAGCTCTAATTTTTGCCTAGGCCGTCCTTTTCGGGGTTTTCAACCTAGCGAGCGATTTTTTTTTTAGGAGGCCAAGTCACGCGAAGTATTTCTTGAGCTTGTCCATGTTGACTGACCGCCTAGTTGATCTCCGTCTAAGTCTACCAGCCGAAGGGCTCCCCCAGAATATCTTCTTCACAATGTAGGGTCCTATCCATCTTGGTCCCCACTTGCCTAGCGGGTTGAAAGGTCCAGATCGGTGCTCACGGAGAACCAGGTCACCTACTCGATGTTCCTTGTCTTGACCTTTTGTTGAAAGCTCTTGCCATTCTTCTTTGGTAAGCTTGAGTGTGTTCGGCCGCTTTCAACCTTCTTTCGTCCAATAGGGCCAACTCTTCAGATCCGCTTCCTAGCCGCCGACTTCGTTCACTTGGTTTTCTAGGAGAACCCGTAGTGATGGTATTTCGAATTCTATCGGTAAGACAGCCTCCATTCCGAATGTGAGGGCGTAGGGAGTCTCTCTTGTAGCTGTCCGGATTGAAGTGCGGTATCCCCATAGTGCGAATGGTAGCTTGTCGGGCCAGTCTTTTCCAGAGACCGTCATTTTTCTGATAATAGTCTCGATTGTTTTGTTCGCGGCTTCAACTGCTCCGTTCGTTTGAGGCCTGTAAGGAGACGACTTGTGTCTCGTGATTTTGTACTCGGTCAGTAGGCGATCGGTTTCCTTCTCGAAGTGAGACCCATTATCGGATATTATCTCTTGCGGAACCCCATACCAGCAGATGATGTTGTGCTTGATGAATTCTGCAACCTTTCTGGCATTCAGAATTTTGTAGGAGGCGGCCTCGACCCATTTAGTGAAATAGTCGATGGCTACTAGGACGAAGCAGTGTCCGTTGGCTCCTACGGGTGTGACCTTTCCAATCACGTCTATCCCCCACGTAGAGAACGGCCAAGGAAAAGTCATATGGTACAGCAAGGAAGGCGGTGCATGCTGGAGATTGGCGTGTATCTGGTACTTATGGCACTTCTTGACCATTTTGGTACAGTCGGCTTCCATGGTCAGCCAAAAGTACCCTTGTCTGATGATTTTTATGGCGAGCATGTTTTCGCTCATGTGGGTTCCACATATGACTTGATGAACATGGTCCATTATTTCTTGGGCCTCTTCCTCGGTGGCACAAAGGAGGTTTCCTTGGGAATGTTTCTTGAATAGACGGCCAGCGGTGATGACGTAATTGGCAGCCAACCTCTTAAGGGCGATCTGAGCCTTCGGGCCTGTCTCCGGCGGTATGGTTCCATCTTGGATGAAATGCCAAATGTCATGGTACCATGGTTTCTCTTCGGAGTTCTCAACAACGGCACATTCGGATAACCATTTGTCTTTGCAGTCATGGAGATCTATAACGGCGCAGTATGCAGGAGTTGTACGCCGTGTTATTTTGAAGGGTTTGACTGCTTTTCCTTTAGGGATTTCGACCAAAGAAGCAAGTGTGGCTAATGCGTCCGCAAACCGATTTTTGTCTCTGGGGAGGTAGTGGAATGAGACCTCTTGAAATTGTTGCGCCAAATCTTGGAGATGGGCACTGTATCTTTGAAGGGTTGGATCTTGGACCCTCTACTTCTTCAATGTCTGATTGATGATCAATTGGGAATCCCCGAATACCTCGAGTTCAGTTACGTTGCGTTCTAGGGCTGCCTCAAGCCCCGCTATGCAAGCCTCGTATTCTGCGGTGTTGTTGGTGGCGTCAAAGTCAAGACGTACTGCCAGTGGAGTGTAGATGTCATTAGGGTTGCCAGTGGAGTGTAGATGTCATTAGGGTCTACCAATAACATTCCAATGCCAAACCCTCTCTTGTTGACTGCGCCATCGAAAAATAATTGCCACTTATTTTCTTCTATACTCAGGATGTCCTCATCAGGGAATCGCGGGTCTTCCCCCTTCACTTCGTCGCAAGAAAATTCGGCCAACTGATCTGCGAATACACTCCCGACGGATTTCTCTGAGTGACGTAAGTGATATCATACCCCGCGAGCATGAAGTACCATTTGGCCAGCCTCGAAGACAAATTTGATTTGTCTAGGATATATTTCAAAGGATCCATTTTTGCAATGAGACGGATCGAAGGCTTCCATGTAGTGCTTTAGCCTTTGTGATACCCAAACGAGAGCAGTGCAGGACTTTTCGAGTGGAGAGTAGTTGATTTCGCTGCCTTGGAATCTGCGGCTGACGAAATAGATGGCATTCTCTGTGTGCGAGGCAGGCTGTTCTTGAGCGAGCATAGCCCCTAATGCGTTGTCTGTAACCGTGAGGTACAACTTCAAGGGCTTCTCCTTGTGTGGTGGAACCAGGATAGGTGGGGAAGTCAAGTAGTGCTTAACTTCCTCGAATGCTTCTTGACATTCTTTCGGTCCACTCTTGAGGTGCATTTTTCTTAAGTAGCTTGAAGATAGGATCGCACATTGTAGTCGCTGATTGATGAATCGACCGATATATTGAAGTCTCGCCCATGAATCCCTTTACTTCTTTCTCACGTGTTCGGTGGAGGCATGTTTGTAATGGCTTTTATCTTGGCGGGATCCGCTTCTATGCCACGTTCGTGACCATGTACTCCTAAGACTTTCCCTTTGACCACTCCGAATGAGCATTTGGCGGTTAAGCCTCATCTTGTGCCGTCTCGCCGATTGAAGAATTTTCTCGAGATCTCTCGAAGTGCCGACCATCCGTCCCTTTTGAGTGAATAATCATGTCGTCCACATATACCTCTATTTCCTTGTGGATCATGTCGTGGAATAGTGTCGTGATCGCTTCTTCGTAAGTAGCCCTGGCGTTCTTGAGACCAAACGGCATGACCGTGTAGCGTAACGTTCCCCAAGGTGTGGTGAATGCCGTTTTGTGCTGATCCTCCTCTGCCATGAGGATTTGGTTATACCCTGCGAAACCGTCGACGAATGAGCGGACTTCGTATGCTGCTGTGGCATCGACCAACATGTCTATGTTTGGTAGCGGGAAGTCATCTTTAGGGGATGCCTTGTTCAAGTCTCTGAAATCGACACAGACTCGTATTTTCCCGTTCGACTTGGCTACTTGCACCGTGTTTGCTAGCCATTCTGGATATTCAATTACTTTGATGAACCCTACATTCAAGAGTTTCATGATTTCCTCTTTCACTTGCATTGACCATTCCGATTTGATTCTGTGTAGTTTCTGCTTGACTGGCTTGGCGTTGGGTAGCAACGATATCTTGTGTTCTACAACCGATCGATTCAACCTGCATATCTCGTAGGACCAAGCGAAGACGTCGACATATTCTCTGAGGAGCCGCGTCAAGGTTTCTCTGTCTTCCCCCTTGAAGAAGCTGCCAATCTTTGTTTCTCTGGGGTCTTCCGTTGTCCCAAGATTAACCGTTTGAATTTTCTCGTCGTCAACGGGGGCCATTCTTTCCACAACGACCTACTTGCTTAGCTAATTCTTTTAAGATTTGTTCGTTTTCTTGATCTATCTCATCGTATGATTCATTATTAACGTGTTCGTTATATTGATTATTATTAGTTAATTCATCATTCACGATGTTAGCAATCTCAGGGTACTCGGAAAGATCAAAGTTTTCATTAAGGAAGTAAGGGAATACATGTTCAGCCACCGCCTCGACTTCCTCTTGAGTGAGTTCATCAGAGGTGGAGCCTGCTTCTAATGTAAAAGTTACAGGGCCTATCTTCCTGCGGGGATGGGGAGTGCAACCAAGCTCTTTGATCATGAAGTCTTCATCAACAACTGGTCCTCCGTGACGTGCCGCTTAGAATTGGCTCATCACATTTCGTATCGCCTCGTGTAATCGTAGTTGGAGCGTCCCCTCGGAGATTGCATGGATCCGTCAGTTTTCTAACCGGCACAGTGTCTTGAACTGCCGCAAAGCATGTCTTCTCCCAACACAAAGTCCCATTCACTTGTCATTTCTCGCTTCGTGCCCCACAAATCATTAGGGATTAGTGGACGGATTCTCGTTTCATCCGGAGAAGCATCGCAGCCGCCGAAGATTTCAAAGCCCGTTGGCGCTTTCCTTTATCATCACCCATGGTTCTGAAAAGATAAAGTAGGGAATACTTTCCCCTTCTCGAACAAAGTAGCCATTGAGTGTCTTTCGATATGGCTTGAGGTTGCAATTCTTGGGATTTGGGTCGTCGTAGCCTTTGTATGCGGTTCCTTCCCACTTGATTTGAGTGAAGCCCTACTCTTCTTCGTCATCCTCATCGTGGATGGAGATGATGTATCCTAGGCCATGCTTTGTGTGAAGTGGGGGGACCGGTGGTGGTTCCGTTATCCCTTGTAAGTGCTTTTCGAGCCCCAATCCAGAAAGTACCCTTTGCTAGCATCATTCTCCGCACAGAAGGCTTCCGGAAAACCAAAGTGCCTTGGAGTAGTCATTTTCGTTGTAAGTTTCTATGACATTCACAAAGGCTTTCTTTCTCGATCTCAAAACCACCGAACAGAAATCGAAGTGCTATGTTGTACTTCGAGGATAGGACTAGCAGTAACCATCTCTCCGTGTATGGTGACTATCGTATTGTTGTGTCTGAACTTGATGCATTGGTGCAGGGAGGAGGGCACACCTCCTATGTCGTGTAGCCAAGGGCGACCAAGCAGTAAGTTGAAGGATGCCGGAATGTCGATGACTTGAAATTCGATGCTCATAGTGATTTGCCCCATTTCTACAGGTATCACAATTGATCCCAGAGCGGTTCTAGCAGTACAATCGTATCCCCTTACAGTATGCCCGGATGGCTTGAGGTCTTTGTGGGTGAGGCCTAATGATGACAAGGCTTTCTTTGGGAGGACATTGATTGCAGAACCATTGTCGACCAAAATGCGTGGCATTCGGTACCCATTCACCTTAGCGCTTATGTAAAGGGCCTCATGATGATTGTTCCCATAGGATGGGAGGTCCAAGTCAGTGAAAGTGATGACGTTACCAAATTGCACTTGGCCAATCATTTGAGTGAGCTCTTCGGGTGTTGCTTCTGAGGAAATGGTCATTTGAGCCAATGCCTTTTTCAACATCTCACGGTGCTTGTGAGATGCTCCTATGAGATCCCAAACCGAGATGTTTGCTTGTGTCTTCTTTAACTGAGTTAAGAGAGGGTCCTCCGGTTCGCTTGGCGATGAGGCTTTGGCTTGTTTTGGAGGATTTTCATCCCTTGGGTCTTTGTTGGTGATCACACGACCGGATCGTGTGAGTAGGTTGACTGTTTTAGACCCTTTTCCCTTTTGTTCTAAGATTTCCTCCCAAGACATCATATAACAGAAAGAAGATTCATTAAATTCAAGAGGGCTCTCGTCCACAATTGTGGCTAGACGAGTAGGGTCCTCGAAGCTACTTTCTATCTCTATCAGATTGACCTCATTGTTTGGCAAAGGATTAGTAACAACATTAGGTAACCCTATCTCTTTATCGTCAAACAAATCTTGGATGACGTCTTTCAAGTGGAAGCAGGAGTTGGTGTCGTGACCGGTGAAGTTGTGGTACTTGCAGAAGAGATGATGAGCATGGTTGGCAGGAAGATCTTTCTTTGGAGGTCCACCTTCTCTTGGTTTGATTTTCCCGTTCTTGACAAGCACTTCGAAGAGTTCTTCTTGGGTGATTCCTTCAAGCTTGTCATAATGTCTATCTTTCTTCTTCTTTTGTGGTGGAGGTACCGCAGAGTACTTACCATTTCCGGGATGATTGAAGACAATGGCATTGACAGATGCATCCTTGGGATTGGAGGAGGAAGAAGAGCTCTTGTTGTAACGGAATCCACTTTCTTTCATGGCTTCCCTTTTCTGTTTGATGAGGTCATCTAACCGTATGCCCGACTTGTGAAGTTCGGCGAAGCTAGGAAAATAGTTGCCGGCTAGCTTGTCTTGATATTCCTCTCTAAGGCATTGTATGAGGATGTGAATTTGCTCGTCTAGGCTGGGCCTATCAACGATTTCGGTTAGCTTGGTTCTCCACCTTTTGACGAAATCTGTGAAGGATTCGTTCGGAAGCTGCTTGGTTTGCTCAAGATCCCTTCTAGTGGTGCGATAAGTGGAGTTGTCCTCATATTGCTTTTGGAAAGTACAACTAGCGAGTGGCCAGTCTAGTCTTGTTGAGAGTGGAAGGGTCATGTACCAATCTCTAGCGGCACCATCGAGAGTTTGTGGAAAGCATTGGGCTAACAGGTTGTCATCAACACCCATAGGTAGCATGGCCCAAGAGTAGGTCTCCAAATGTGATTTGGGACAGGTGGTACCATTGAATTTTGCAATTTCGGGTGTTTTGTACTTTCTAGGAAGCTTTGACATGGACTGACAAAGGGTATCGTAATCAATAGAGAGCGAGGCTCCCTTACTCACATCGAGGGATGCAAGTTTCTTTTCTAGCATGGCCATGGTAAGGGGTTCATTCTTGCTTTCCCCCTTGCTTTCTTTCTTGGATGTGTAGCTTTCATTGTCAGATGAGGAAGATGACGAGCTAGACTCGTACTTCTTTTTCTTGCTTTTGCTTTTGCGGCGACCCTTGGCCCTTTTAGTGTATGACTCCTCTTCTCCGGAGGAAGAATCATTTTTCTTCTTCTTTTCTTTGTTGGCTAGTGCATCCCTAAGCTCTTGAATTTCTTCCACGAGAGTGTGGATTTGGGAAGCTTGTACTTCTAAGCGATCATTGGCTTCTTCCAGAAGTTTGTGGTTGTTTTCGGACAGAGTCTCATTACCCGAAATGTTGTCGATGTCGGACATTGTGTTGGGAGTCTTGAAGTTGAGTAGCTTCGGAAAACTGACAGAAGAGATGCAGATATCAGGATCTAGCCCCAACGAGTCGGAAGCAGGCTTAAATGGCTCAGGCTCAGATTCAGCAAACAGAAGCATTATCCCGCGCGAGATAAGTAATCCCGCACGAGATAATCACACGGAAAGTCGATTTTTATTTAGACCTAATTTTTGGTCGGAACGGAAAGTCCGTTTTGAGGGGTTTCTAAGGCCTTTATCAGAACCTAACGACTAAGCAATCAATCCGATTTTTGTAAAACAAAGCCATGTAAGATTGTTTTTTCGAAGGATTATATGCATATATTTTTTTTTTGAAGGGACATCCGAAAGGGTCATTTCGAAGGGACTTTTTCCGAAGGGACTTTTCCGAATCCTTCTTTATTGTCAATTTTGCATGGCTTTGTTTTGGTCAAAAACAAGAAAAGATCACCGAGTCAAAATCGACCGGTCACGGAGTGATCCTAAAAAGTCAATCTACATGAGAATGTGGCGATGCAGGGCTGGAAGGCTAGGCTCCCCGCGATATGACAATCTAAGTGGATTGAATACGCGGAGTGGGATTGTCCAACTTCGGAGAGACCGACGACTAGGTGGTTACTGTCATCCGTCCTTAGTGTGGGTCCCGAGTTTATAGAGGGTATGCAGTGCAATGACAGTTATAATATGAGTGCGCGTGTGTGATAGTCAATCTAGGTGATAGATAAAAATAGAGATTTTTTTTTGAAAATCAAAAGGAAAACAGATAGTGGCCGCACCAAGTGGTTGCCTACGTTTCTCCCAAATTAGGAAGACTCAGGCCGTCGTAGTTCCACATAAAGAGAGATAAAGAGAGATAAATAATTTAATTTACAACTCCCAAATCCCCAATGGACCGGACTTTAATTAAATAAAACCCAATCGCACGCAGTTTATAAATAATAATCAATTATTTAAAGGAATTAAAGGTTCGAGTTTTACACCTTAAGGGAGGCCTTAAGATGTGGGAACTCTGCAGATAATGAATTCTGGGATCCCCCTTGCATGTTCGGCTCTCGTCTTGGATTATAAGCTAAACGGGAGAAACCAGAAAACAACCAGACTGGAGGCCATATCTCGCGCGAGATATGCCTCATCTGAGAGCAGAAAATCGAATTTTTTTTTTTTTTTTGAAAACCTATCTTTTAATTTTGACGCAAGTTTAAGCCTCTTAATTTTTAAATCCCCAGCGGAGTCGCCACTGTAGCGTTGTGAGAAAGAATTTTATCTTTTTGTTTTGAGTTGCCACCTATATTATTCGATTGGAAACATAGAAAAACCATTTTGAAAGATTTGGGTTCGGGGCTTAGGTTATGAAATGGGTAGGTCAAGGAGCATCCATTTCACCCAATCCGGAGATCGGTCTTGCTAAAGAAAGGAGATGTTTTCAAAAGAAGAGAAAAAACGATTTTTAAATATTACAAACAAAGGTCCATTTAACGGGGTTAAACGGAATGTAGGATCGATTGCTTCGAGACCGTCTCCATGATTTGGAGAGGCTCTAGGCCGATCCTAGATTCTATGGACTTATACCACTCTAACAATCAATTAGAAAGGGATTTAGGGGGTTACCTTGCGTGAGGTGATTTGGGCAGAGTTTCGACTCAAGTTTAGAATCGACTCTTGATACGGACAGAGCTTCGCCTCGGTCTTTGACTTGGAGCTTGATGTTTGTTTATCAACAAGGTTGACAAACAAACTATGAGGTGAGTTTTTAGGGTGATTTCGTAGGATCCTTTCAGGGAAAGAAGCCAACGAAATGTGTGTGAATTGTGGACGGGCGGATCCTTTGGAACCTTGGAAGTCACCAAGTATTTATAGGGGATGGATATGAAGAAGTGGAGAGGTAAAACCCTATCAGAAGGTTCTGGACTCCCAATCTCATTGGCTGGCCGGATGGATAAAGTTTTATCCCGGAAAGAGGTTGAAATCGACGAGGAAACTGTCGTCTGCAATCTGCAGAAGGGGGATATCTCGCGCGAGACACGCCATCTCGCGGCGAGATATTGCTCCTGTGGACAGTTTTGTCCTTTCCTCGTTATCTCGTATGCAGTTTAGTCCCAAACTAACGGTGGTTAGTCAAAACTTAACGAAACATAACGAAATGGTGGATTTCTACTTCTTGACTCAAAGCGAGACTTAGAGTGGTATAAGTATGATCCGATGTGTTCATAATGGGGTGTCTACAGTTGGTAGCTAGCTCGTCTGGATAGAAACTGATAACCTCATCCCTAATGTAGCTTCTAGGCGGCACGTAAGGGGATTTGTTAAGCTGAAAAATCTTGTGCTTCAAAGCAGTGTTGCTAGCTTGCTCAGTGATCACTCCCAAGTTCAGTCGAGGTTGCCTTGGCTCAGGTATACCTCCAGCAGCTCGCTCACCTCTGCCAGGCTGAGCTCCTTTCACATATCTGTCGAGCTTTCCATTGTCGACCCACTTTTGAATGATACGTTTCAGACTCATGCAATCCTCTGTAGTGTGACCCGTATCCTTATGATAATCACAGTATTTGCTATTATCCCTTCTGAACTTATTTCCTGGGTTCATTGGGGCAGGTAGGCCTAGCTCGACCGTGCTTAAAATTTCGGTGCGACTTACTTTCAATGGGGTAAATGTCTCGGGCACTCTCTTAGTCGCCCTAGTCCTGTTTTTCCCATTTTTGTTATTACCACCGTTCTTTTCTAGGTCCTTCTTATCAGTATCTACGGCTTCAGACTTAAAACCTTTTTCTTTTTTCTTCTCATTTCTTTCCTCAGCTATGGCCACATTGTAGGCCCTTTCAAACAGTTCTTGTCGGGTCTTCACGCTCCTGACTTGTAGCTCGTAGTCTAAGTCTGCAGAGGTTACCCCATTCCTGAAGCAATTTATCACATCCCTATCTGTCATGTCCACTTCAATTTGGTTGACCATCTCCTTGAACTTGGTATAGTAGCTCATCGAGCTTTCATTTTTTCCTTGCGCCAGATTGTTCAAGTTGGTGACCGTTAACTTTCGGGCTCCAGCTGTCGAGAAGCGATCTAGGAACTTCCTCCTCATGTACTCCTAGGTGGTAATACAACCCGGTGCCAAACCACGAAACCAGGTCAGTGCAGCCCCTGTGAGGGTACTGGTTAACGCCTTGCACATCATATCATCTTCAGTAGAGACGAAGCACATGGTAGCTTCCAGATGCTGCATATGGTTTTGGGCGTTGGTCGCACCCGGATATTTGTCAAGAGAGGGCAACTTGAAGCCTTTAGGAGGTCGTCGCTCGAGCAATTCTCTGGACAAGGGGCAAAGAGTAAAGTCATTTCGTTCGCCCTTTCCAGTATCCTCCGTCCTGTCGGCCTCCCATTGCTCTAACCTCTTTTTCCACTGCAACCATTCCCTAGCATCTGGATTGTCATTTCTCGATGGTGAGACATTGTTAGATCTCTGTCGCTCGTCTTGGTGAGGCTCTCTTCTTGAGTTGGCCCTGTGTCTTTCACTTCTAGGGGGAGTCACATCTCTACCTCGCCTGCCTCTATGAGAATGCGACCTTACTGAGTTTACAAATGACCTGCGCCTATCTTCCCTGATTGGTGACCTGCGCCCATTCCTTTCCCGATGAGATTGCGACCTAACTGACCTCACAGGCGACCTAGCTGATCTGATTGGCGACCTGCGCCCATTTCTTTCGCGGTGGGACTGTGATCTCTCTGTTCTAACAGGCGACCTTTCCTTTCAGCTTCCCTTTGTCGTCTCAACTCCGACTCAGCCTCCTGCTCCCTATTGTTATTAAGGTGACTTCTCAAGTCATCATTGGGAACAAGCATGTGAGTACGAATAGATCGCTCGTCGTTCGTCATAGCATTTCCATTCTGCCTACCATTCTAGCTTGGCGGCCTATGAGAGACTTGGGAAGGAGCAGCCCTGTGCGATCTCCTATCATCTTGGGCTGGATCATCTTCCATCTCCAACAATTCAGCCAAAATTCTAGCCCACTCCAAAAGCATCTCCTTCCTACTGAGGGGATCGGTTGAGGGACCTGGTCTGTCGCCTGCAGCCATTCGACCTGCCTGTTGACGCTTGGGAGGGGGCTGTGTTCCTATTTCGGCCATAAGCCTCTTCTCCGCCCTTCTGTTATCGGGAAAACCTCTGCCATCAGCCACACTGTTGGAGTGAGTAGACCTCCTAGGTGGATTGCCCTGAGGAGGAGGAGGAAGATTAGCCATTCTGATTCTTGCACCAGCCTCTGCGTTTCTTACCGTCAAACTGAGCGTCGGATCGCTGGAAAAGGATGCAGTCCATCCATCTTGAGCCATAATACTCTCTGGTTAATTTTCAAGGTCAAAGAACACGATTCCCGACAATGGAACCAAACTGATGCTGCAAGAATCGTGCTGGATCAATCTCCGTCCAATCAGCAAAATAGATCTCCTGGCTTTTGACCTGAAAACAGAACCCACGACTAGCCAGAATGGTCTCCGGCGAAGACCCTCGGGCGTGAGAGTAAGTACGGTGTATATGAGAGCTAATGAGTTATAAAACAATGTATTCTCAAATAACAAAATAGCAGTTACCTTGGAACGGTAGATATTGTCATGTATTTATAGTTGTTGATGAGAGATATATTTGTAGTAGGATTGTGTTAAATCTCTTGAATCGTGGATTAGATACGCATAGACGTGTCCATCCGGTTAAAACCGGCGGTTAACGGTTATAACCGCCGGTTAAAAATTCTGTTAAGTCCTAACCGTAACCTAACCGTTAACCGTGTATTAACGGTTACGGTTATACGGTTAACGGTTATATCCGGTTATCACGGTTAACACGGTTAACATGGTTAAAAATGGACTCCTTAAATTAGCCACTTGAAGATGCAAGTTTCAATTTTTTTCGAGTTCGAGCGTCATCGAACTCAAGCCCAAAACATAAGCTAAGCCTACCCATTAGCCTCCTTATATAGCCACTTGAAGATGCAAGTTTCATTTTTTTTTCGATGTGGGATACAAGCATGCAAGGCACGGCCATGGCAAGGGCCGGCTAAGGCAAGGCCACGAAAAAGGCCGCCCAAGGCGCCTCATAAGTTATACCTTCTATTCGATGTGGGAAATTTGGTTGCTGGGCCACGATCGGCCAAGGCAAGGCCACGGCCGAGCCAAGGCCAAGGCCACGACCAGCCAAGGCAAGGCCACGGCCGAGCCAAGGCAAGGCCACGGCCGAGCCAAGGCCAAGGCCAATTTCTATTTTTTTTTGACAAATAAATAGCATCTTAATATTATATTTTTTAATTTGTATAAAAATATTATTTATTTTTGACAAATAATAAAAATAAGCGGCAATATTTTATAGATATATATATTAATTTATGAAATATAATAATAATTTTTAAATTTTTATTAAGATCATTATTTTTTATTTAAATTATTGATCAAAATTATATCTAATTTAAAATTGATATACCCTCCTATCCAAAATAAATATTTTGTTACTCATTTAAAATTATTAGGGGTTGGAGTATATGATCTACAATTAGGATTTAGGGTTTAGGGTATGGATATATATGACATTTTAGTATATGATTTAGCATTTAGGGTATGGAATATATGATTTAGGGTTTAGGGTATAGCAATTAGGGTTTAGGGTATGGAATATATGATTTAGCATTTAGGGTTTAGGGTATAGCAATTAGGGTTTAGGGTATAGCAATTAGGGTTTAGCATTTAGGGTTAGAGTTTAGGTAGGGGTATAAGTATATATGTTTTAGGGTTTAGGGTAAAGCAATTAGGGTTTAGGGTATAGCATTATGGGTTAGGGTTTTGGGTATGGAGTATGGAATATATGATTTAGGGTTTAGGGGTTGGGGGTTAGGGTTAGAGTTTAGAGTTTAGGGGTATAAGTATATATGTTTTAGGGTTTAGGGTATAGCAATTAGAGTTTAGGGTATAGCAATTAGGGTTTAGGGTATAGCATTATGGGTTAGGGTTTTGGGTATGGAGTATGGAATATATGATTTAGGGTTTAGGGGTTGGGGGTTAGGGTTAGAGTTTAGGGTTTAGGGGTATAAGTATATATGTTTTAGGTTATAGCAAATAGGGTTTAGGGTATAGCAATTAGGGTTTAGGGTATAGCATTATGGGTTAGGGTTTTGGGTATGGAGTATATGATCCACAATTAGGGGTTGGGGTATAAGTATATGAGATTTGAGTGGATCATATACTCCATAGTCCATACCCTAAACCCTAAATCCTAAACTCTAACCCTAAACCCTAAACTCTAAACCCTAAATCTGAAATGTAGATTTAGTGGTAGTAATGGTGGTAGTAGTAGTGGTGGTAGTGTGGTACGTAGTAGTGGCAGTAGTGGTAGTAATGGTGGGGGTAGTGATAGTGGTGGTGGTAGTAGGGGTAGTAGTGGTAGTGATAGTAGTGGTAGTAGTGAATTAGTGATGGTAGTAGTAGTGGTGGTTGTGGTGGCGATGATGGTGGTACTGGTGGTAGTAGTAATAGTAGTAGTGGTAGTAGTGGTATTAGTGGTGGTAGTAGCGGCGGAATAAATTTATGAAATATTTATTTTTTCAAATATATTTCATAAATTTATATATATATCCAAAAAATATATATATAAATATATGAAATATTTATTTTTCAAAAAAAAAAAAAAATTTGCATTTGCCTTGGCCTTGGCCTTGCCTTGGCTCGGCCTTGGCCTTGGCCGTGGCCTTGCCTTGGCCTTGCCTTGGCTCGGCCTTGGCCTTGGCCTTGGTCGTGGCCTAGCAAGTCATATCCCACATCGAAATTTTGTTAAACTAAAACAGCCCATGGCGCGGCCGGCCTTGGCCTTGGCTTGGCTCGGCCTTGGCCTTGGCTTGGCCGCCGCCTGCCTCCCTTGGACATTATCATTTATCCCACATTGAAATGGAATTAAACTTGGCTTGGGCTTGTGCCTATATAAGCAGCAGCCATGGGTTGGGGAGTATTATGAATTTGGCCGGTTAGGCGGTTATAACCGCCGGTTGACGGTTTTTAAAAATCCTTAACCTTAACCGAACCGGTTAACCGCCGGTTTCGGTTAAGCCGATTACGGTTACCACGGTTGACGGTTTTGACCGATTATTTGATCGGTTAATAACCTCCGGTTAGCCGGTTTCGGTTAGATTTTGGACACGTCTAGATACGCATGAGAGATCTTGTCCAAATATAACTCCTGTTTTGTAGGAATTCCGTTCTGAAAAGAATCGTAAATACGCCAGGACTATGTAGGTCGTCGTACTCCCGTAGGTCGAGGTCGCCTGTTTGGATCCAGGTCGACATGACTGATGGATAGGGTCGGACCATACCCAAATAGAATCTGGATCGTATGTCGGACGGTAGCTAGGTCGGGACCATGTAGGTCGGACAATGAGCTAGGTCGACTGATCTTGCTGATGAGCCTTGGACCTGATAATAATTGGGCCTAGCCCACTGAGAGTGTGGTGGCAATAATATGTAAATAATTGGGCTCGCTCATTGGGCCTAGTCCATCACTTTTATTTAGTTCAGTGACTATTAAACTTACTATTTAAGAAATAGATATCATTATAGTAAAATATAATTAGAAACATTAATTTTTAATATATTAGAATATCTTAGATAATACTTCAATATTATTTTCTAATAATAGTTACTATAGATAGGGTAACTGTTAATATTTAATAGTTAATATACTCCGTATTTGATAAATATTAGATGTTAAACTTACTATATTAGATTAATATTTCCATATAATATTCTATTTAAAATGATGGTTACTATATTAGTTAACAATAACTAAATAAATGTTACATCATACAAATATTATTCTACTAATAGATTAGATCTAAATAATGGTTTCCCCACCTACATTCCTACATTCAGCGACCACACCTTCAACCATCCTACCCCTCCCCATCTCACCTTCGACCGCCCAGATAATAAGTACACCGGTCAAACTAAAATCACCTACCATTTTTTCTTTCCATTTTAGTCTTGTTATATATATATATATATATATATATATATATATATATATATATATATATATATATATATATATATATATATATATATATATATATATAATATTATATATATATATATAATATCTAAATGTTGCCACACCATCCTCGTCGTTTTCTCATGTTCCCCTCTCCAACCATAAACCTAAAGCTTTGTACCCGCTACTTCTTTAGAACCTCCATCATCTTCGACCATTTATAACTTCGTCACTGGTACCTTACGGTAGCCACATCCCCATCAACCTATGAGGCCCATACCATTGTCGCCATCTCCAAATCCCCTCACTTCTCCCTCTTCCATATCGTCGTCGCCAGCATCTCCAATGCCTTTGTCTTCCTCGTTCTACATTGTCGCCAACCTCGTTCTTGTCCACTACTGTTACATCTTTCTCCTCGTTGTTTGTGATGTCCAACTTTCTCAAGGCCTTTCCTAAGTCTATTCACGTGTTTTCCCCAAATCATCTGTTTCGTGAACCCCCAAGTTTCACCCCCTAAAAAATGCTAGTTGTTGACTCCACTTAAGAGAAGGAGGAGAGTAAGGGGAAAAGCTTTGATTGATGGGGGATAATGGAGGGAGTGGTGATGGGGATGTGTAGCGTTGATATTTTATTTGAAGAACAGAGTCGCCACTTATTATTTATTTAGGAAAACAATAAGAAAAACCTTTTTATTTATTTAAAGAAATTCGAGGGTTCAGGGGTATTATGAAATGGTAAGGTCGAGGAGCACCCATTCCACCCAATCCGGAGATCGGTCTTGCCAATTGAGTATTATCAATCAAATAGGAATAATAAAACCCTAATTAATTTCTTAAATTAGGAATGTCGAGTTGTATGTTTTGAGATCGCCTCCATGGATTGAAGGGACTCTAGGCTAACCCTTTTGATCGAATTACACTACTCTAAAGGCAATTAGAGGGGTTGAGAAGAAGAATAGGAGTTTACCTTGTGTTTAAGGAGTATTTTATTTAGAACATGGTTCTAAGTGTATTTTTTTGGTCGAGAAAGGATTTGGACAGAGCTTCGCCTTGATTTTAGGCTTGAGCCTTTGATGTTCGTCAATCAACAAGATTGATGGACGAATTTGGGTGTTTGTTTATGAGTGATTTACAGGAATCTTTCAAGGAGAGAAACCAGTAAATTTTGGGGATCGACCGTCCTCCGAAATACTGAAAGTCATTAGTATATAGGGGTTTTAAGAGGTAAAGGTGGATTGGGATTCCTCCCAGGGAAGCTTCCAGAACTCAAAGATCATTGGATGCCCGAATTGGATAATATTTATCAAGAAAAGAAGTTGAAACGGAGAAGGGAAGTGATTCTGCACATCCTAC
The DNA here is from genome assembly GCA_022495995.1 of Adenophora triphylla var. japonica. Classification (NCBI taxonomy): domain Eukaryota; kingdom Viridiplantae; phylum Streptophyta; class Magnoliopsida; order Asterales; family Campanulaceae; genus Adenophora; species Adenophora triphylla. The sequence continues at coordinate 410,425 of JAFEMH010001726.1, read as the reverse complement.
AGAGGGGTTGTCTCGCGCAAGACACTTATGTCCCGCGCGGGACAACTAGTCGATTGACTATTTTGTCCTCTTCAGTTATTTCGTTAGTCAGTTAGGTCCAAAACTAACGAGGTTAGTTAGAAACTTAACGAAACATGACGAAACTGATATGCTTTCAACAAAACACATAAGTGAGACGAAGAGTAGTGTAATCATGAAATATTGGTTCAGAATGGAGTGTCTACAGAGTCCCTCGGCGACAAGACTTATGAAAGAAGTCATGTCGTCGATAGAAAAGACATCATTCTGAACACTAGGATGGTCGTGTCGCACGGCTGCCTACGTATCTCTATCGGAGAATCAGAACAAAATGTAGTTCGTCTCCAAAACGCATAAAAGGTTGTTTTAGATATTTTAAAAATCATTTTTGAAAATCAAAGAGAGATTTTTTTTTGAAAAGGTAAAATCATACTGAGGAATCAAGGACTTGACCCAATTCTGAATATACCTGCCTTGTTGAAAAAGTTTGTTGAAGTGTGACATCCGAGGTTAGTGACGTAGCTGAGGTTGTTCGAGTGATTCCGAACCATGGATAAGTTCATAATGAGGAATCAAGGATTTGACCCAATTCTGAAAATATCCTTTGTTGATGATGCGCCGCCTGAGGTTACTAACGTTGCCGTTGTTGCCGAGGTCACGGACTTTGTTATCGTTGCTGCCATCACAGACTTTGTTGGTGCTGAGGTCACAGACTTTGTTGTGGTTGCCGAGGTCACGGACTTGAAGTTTGCTGCCGTCACAGACTTTGTTGATGTCGCCGAGGTCACGGACTCTGAAGTTTGCTGCCGTCCCAGACTTTGTTGATGTTGCCGAGGTCATGGACTTGAAGTTTGCTGCCGTCACAGACTTTATAGTTGTCGATTGAGGTGGAGGTTCTGTCGGCTCCTGTAATGCAAGGATATATGCATGTTGGTCTCGGATGGACCCGAAAGATTCTTACCTTTCTACACCTGCTAGCACATAAAGATTCCAAATAGATTTTTCAGATTTTAGTTGTTTAATTGGACTTACGTGGTGGTGCTCACGCCTGTTCGTATAAATGGTCGGTTGGTCAATTTTGTGGTGAGTTTATGTATGAGTATATGGTAGATGGACATGTAGGAACATTTGTATGGATTTATATTTAAGAGGGTTGAAATATATGAGTGAACTTGTGTTTGACAAGTTGGGACCAAATCAGGTTTATGCAGAATCTGTTGCTAGTCAGCGAGAGTACTGTACTGTTTCTTCATTATTGTAAAATTTTGATGAGTAACCTTGTGTGAACACATCTAGGCCTGTTGCGAATCTTCATTCTTAATTCTCCCTTGAATCGTGTCTCTAGGAGGCAAACGACTACAAATCTGTCGACTGTCGTAATGGCTTTATGTCCAAGTCTCTTTCTTGTCTCAAGCCCCAAGTTGCTTGAATGTGGTGGATGACTTTATGAACCGGCTTGTGAGGCTGCTCTCTTGATTTGAAAATGATCGAAGAAGACTCTCCTTTTTTATTTGATTTAAAGAAGATCGAATGATGTTTGATGAAGAAGGTTGAATAATAGTCTCCCTTTGTCCTTGATTTTTTTTCTTAGTGACGCACCCTGGTTTTTGTCTAGACCGCCCTTTCGGATTTTCAAGCTAGCGGGCATCTCTTTTGCATCTTTTTTTTTTAAATAGTATGTTAACTCGAAGAGAACCCAGTGGAGAAAACCTTATTGAGGAGAGAGAAATGGGATCTCAAGTTAAAATGAGGAGAGACAGACTCTATTTATTTGGAAGGTGATCTAAGCATTGACTTTTCGAGAAGGGTATTCTCTAATAATGAGAGTGAGAAGCAAAGAGGAAAGCTCCTAATGCAGATTTAATTATTTTGAAGAGTTTGAAGTAGAGATTGACTGGGAGAGGGAAGTTTAGCCTAGGAAGCCTCAGTTTTGATGCTTGGATCTCAAGAGTGTGTATGAGAGCGACTAACAGGAAGCTCCTAGACTCAACAAGAAACGCTAATTGGCTCAAAGATCTAGAAAAGTTGTTCTACATTTTAATGAACCGTGCATCATCTAGAAATTTTTAAATAAGTTTGAGAAGAAAGCCAATCATTAGTATGACTTAAGGGTAAACATTTTTCTTGATACTGAAAGTCTTCTTTGCTTCCTGCAAGAGGATGTTGAGTAATCTTCATTTCTTTTGTTGGTATCACTTCACTCCTCTTCTCTGTGGGAGAGTCCTTCATGTATTTGAAGTTTCACCTTTGTTGTGGGGGTGATGAAAGCTTGAAATTTTTATTTTTTTTTGTACTCTCAAAGCTTTGAATTGAGTAGCCCCACTCTTCTTGGAGTGACGGTTGACAGCAGCCCCTTTGGCTTTCTTCGTTTGTTGACCTTTGACTTTCAGTAGGGGTAATGTTTAGCCCTTAAGCCTCCTAAGGATAAATTTCTTCTTAAACTCGCTTAGAAGTCTCTATTTGATGATTTAGGGAATGGAGGGTCCATTATATTTGCATGAATTAAATGATACCCATGAGGTAAAACAACCTTAGGGAAAGTGTTTAGAAAAGAAAATGACTTTGATTAATGGAGAGATTAAAAACAGACTCGATAGTTTAGATGACACAAACTAGAGGAGGTGAGAAGTACTAGAAAGACAGAACGACTCTTCGAGTTCTTACTTGGAAATTTAAAACCTAATCTACTTCTATCAAAGGAGAAAGGGAGAGGATAGTTGTAGCCCCAAAGTGAAGCTTCATCTTCTTCATGCATTATGAGGGAGAAGATTGGTGATGATGTGGGACGTTCTAACTCTCCATTGTTAAAGAGGTCTTGGATGATGTCCTTCAAGTGGTGGCAAGTGTTGGTGTCGTGGCCGGTGAAGTTGTGGTACTTGCAAAATAAGTGATGAGCATGATTAGGACCCATATCCTTAGGATGACCACCTTCCCTTGGTTTGACTTTTCATTCTTGACAAGTACATTGAAGAGTTCTTCTTGAGTAATTCCATCAAGTTTTTCATAGTGCCTCTTTTTTTTTCGGGAGGAGGAACATCAGAATATTTGCCGGTGTTAGAGCGATTGAATGCAATAGCGTTGACTGAAGCATCCTTACTTGTGGTAGGTTTGTTGAAGCGGAAAGTGCTTTCCTTCTTTCTACTTTTTAGGAAGTCATCAATCCTAATTCCGGACTGATGAAGTTCGTTGAAACCAGGAAAGTAATTACCGGCGAGCTTCTCTTGAAATTCATCACGAAGGCATTGGAGGAAGATGTGGATTTGCTCTTTGAAAGTATGTCTTTCAACGATTTCAGTAAGTTTGAGTCTCCATCTTCTAGCAAATTCAGCAAAGGACTCATTGGTATGTTGTTTGGTTTGGTCAAGATCCCTCCTAGTAGAACGGTAGGTGGAGTTGTCTTCAAACTGCCTTTGGAAGACTAAACATGCAGACGACCAGTCAAGCCTTGTAGTCGTAGGAAGAGACATGTACAAATCCCTTGCAGCACCCTCCAAGGTTTGAGGAAAGCATTGGGCCAAGATGTGTTATCGACGCCCATTGGAAGCATAGCCCAGGTGTAGGTCTCAACATGAGCTCGAGGATAAGTAGTGCCATTGAACTTGGCAATGTCGGGTGTCTTGTACTTGCTAGAAAACTTGGTGATGGATTGTTGAAAAGCGTCGGGATCAAATGGGACGAATGATCCTTTTGAAGTGTTAAGGGTTGCAAGTTTCTTCTCGAGGTAGTTTTTAGTAACATGGTTACCAAACTTAGTAGTTTCATCAATACCTTCCTTCTTGGTCTTATTACCCTTGGAGGTATGTTCATCATCATCGGAGGAGGATGAGGAAGAGGATGAATCTGATTCTTCCTCTTTCTTGCTTGACTTCTTGGTTTTCCTATTCTTTTTGGTGTAGGATTCCTCTTCATCGGATGAGGATTCATCTTTCTTGTTTTGCTTTCTTCCTTTCTTGACTTTCAACTCGTGGAGTTCTTTCATGAGGGCGGTCATGAAGGCATTTTGTTCAGCCATTTGGGCGTTTTGCTCATCAATTTCTTGCTTTGTTCATCCATCTTAAGCAGGGCTTGGATGAGTTCGGCCTTAGCTTCCTTGATTTCGGCCTCGGTGACAGAAGGAGAAGCAGACATTGTGTTGAGCTTTGGCGAAGAACCTAGATGTGTAGCAACCATGTTAAACCATGATCGAGTCCCAACAAGTCGGCTAAATAGGGTGAATGAAGGATTGAAGGTTTTGGCCAAAACACGAAAAGACAGAACACTTGTCTCGCACGGGACAAACAGTCTCGCGCGAGACAACACCACAGGAAGTCACATTTTTTTTCTGATTTTAATCATAATTTTGGTCGGACGAAAAATCCGTTTTGGGGGTTTCTAACATTTGAAAACCAAACCTAAGGACCTAGGGGTCGAAGTCATCTCAAGTAACATCAAGTTTTGTGCAATAAATTTGGTAAAAAAAATTTCTCTTTAGGGGCAAATTCGAAGGAACAATTATAGGGACATTTCTGAAGGGACAATTACGAAGCGACAATTTATTGATTTCTTTTCCATGGTTTATTGCACAAAACGATCTTTGACAAGGGATTACAAAGACTCCAAGATCAAACCGACCGGTCACGGAGTGTCCTAAAAAGTAAATCTACATGATATGTGGCGATGCAAGGCTGGAAGGCTAGGCTCTCCGCGATATGACAATCTAGGTGGATTGAATACGCGGAGTGAGATGATCCAACTTCGAAGAGACCGGCGAACTGGAGGTTATCGTCATCCGTCCTTAGTGTGGGTCCCGAGTTAATCAGGGTATATAGTGCAATGACAGATATAATATGAGTGCACGTGTGTGATAGTCGATCTAGGTGATAGAGAAAAATAGAGAGCTTTTTTTTTTAATAAAACAAAAGAAAAACAAATAATGGCCGCACCAAGTGGTTACCTACGTTTCTCTCAAACTAGGAAGACTCAGACCGTCGTAGTTCCACATAAAGGAGAGAGAGAGAGAAATAATTAAATTAATTAATTACAAAATTCGAGTCAACCGATGACCGGTAAAAATACCCTGCAAAATAAAGTTTGTACAAACAAAATAGTAATAATAATTTATTTTGATTTTTTTGAATTTTTAAAACTTTTCTGTAAGTTTTTTTTTTTGATACAATCAACTTTGAACATAAAGTCAACGATTTTTTTTAGACGTCAAACAGGGAGAAAGAGAAGATTTCTTCTTCTTTTTTTTTTTAATCATAACATAATGATTATTAGGCCATGATTGAATGATTGCTTTGAACTTTAACTTTTCCAATTGAAAACCTGTTTGGCGGCTGGCTTTTAACAGAGAAAATGTCTCGCGCGGGACTACCTTGTCCCGCGCTGAACAAGCAGTCTGACAACAATTTTTTTTACGAAAACAGTACAGAAAAATTCCGAAAAATCCAGAAAAATCAATTTTTTGCAGAAAAATAAAAATATTGATAATACTCAATTGTGCGCAAATTTAACCCTCTTAATTAATTTCCTCAGCAGAGTCGCCAAAAATGTAGCGTTGATATTTTATTTGAAGAAGAGAGTCTCAACTTATTATTTATTTAGAAAAACAATAAGAAAAACCTTTTTATTTATTTAAAGAGATTCGAGGGTTCGGGGGTTAAGTTATGGAATGGGAAGCTCGAGGAGCACCCATTCCACCCAATCCGGAGATCGGTCTTGCAAATGAGTATTATCAATCAAATAGGAATAATAAACCCTAATTAATTTTTTAAATTAGGAATGTCGGGTTGTATGCTTCGAGATCGCCTCCATGGATTGAAGGGACTCTAGGCTAACCCTTTTGATGGTATTACACTACTCTAAAATCAATTAGAGGGGTTGAGAAGAAGAATAGGAGTTTACCTTGTGTTTAAGGAGTATTTGATTTAGAACATGGTTCTAAGTGTCTTTTTTTGGTCGAGATAGGATTTAGACAGAGCTTCGCCTTGATTTTAGGCTTGAGCCTTGATGTTCATCAATTAACAAGGTTGATGGACGAATTTGGATGTTTGTTTATGAGTGATTTACAGGAATCTTTCAAGAAGAGAAACCAGTAAATTTTGGGGATCGACCTTCCTTCAAAAGACTGAAAGTCATTAGGTATTTATAGAGGTTTTAAGAGGTAAAGGTGGATTGGGATTCCTCCCAAGGAAGCTTTCAGAACTCAAAGATCATTGGATGCCCGGATTGGATAATATTTATCAAGAAAAGAGGTTGAAACGGAGAAGGGAAGTGATTCTGCACATCCTGCAGAGGGGTTGTCTCGCGCGAGACATGTATGTCCCGCGCGGGACAGCTAGTCGATTGACTATTTTGTCCTCTTCAGTTATTCATTTAGTCAGTTAGGTCCAAAACTAACGAGGTTAGTTAGAAACTTAACGAAACATGGCGAAACTGATATGCTTTCATCAAAACACAAAAGAAAGACGAAGAGTAGTGTAATCATGAAATATTGGTTCAGAATGAGGTGTCTACAGGATGAGCCCGAATGTTAACTTGACAATAATGGAGGGGAAGAATGGGATAGATCATGCTATGATCTCAATGCGTGGTTAGGGGTGAGTTCAATGGTGAGAGAAGGGGGACGTTGAAGCTGGAGACAAGGAAGGAGGAATAGATAGAGGAGGTGGGGGTGGCATTACAATGGGAAAGGAGGGAGGTTGTTGTTTGAGCATTTGAATGGGAATACAAAACAGATAGAAAAAAAGTGGGTGTATTTATGACATTATAATTTTTTTTATATAAATTCGAGATTAGTGTAGCAATCAATTCGTTGTAGCGCTACAATTATCGGTTACAATTTAGGCCATGTGATCTTTTCATAGAGTAATAAGGATTGAAATTAAATCTCGATTGATCCTTACTTTTAGCGACTAATCAATACCAACGGCTTATTGAAAAAAACATAATCTAAATCGCGATCGATAGGTTCAATGCAATGCATAAGTAGCAACATAAATACCATTTTTATTTAACCAATGACAATTTGAAAGGTAAATGTGCTTAGTAATCGAGTGGGGTTGCAAATAGCCTCCTAAAACCTCAATTCTCAGTTTCTCACTCCCCACCTCCTGTTGTCTCTGGCGCTAAAATATATCTTAAACCCTAAGAGCTCGTTTGGTAGCTGATAAGAGTTAGCAGTATTAATAATGAGAGGATTAATAATCTCCTCATTATTAGTGAAGATATTAATAATTCTAATCTCGAAAATAATTATTTGTTTGGTATGCACAGGACTAACACCCTTAAATTATGCCTTGACACAAAGTTATTATTCATTTTCCAACATTGCCCCTAACAAATATTTAGGAAATTATGTTTAATAGGTAAAAATTCTACTCCATCTTTTTATTGAGAATACTTCTACCGGATAAATTAAAATATAATGTTTGTTTAAATTTATAAAAGAGATTTAAACTTTATAAGAAATACAAAAGGAAAATAAAATTAATAATTAATCAAATTTTAAGTATAAATGATCATTGTAAAAAAAAATAAAAAATGAAAAATCAAACATTTTAGCATCACACTCAAACAACAAAGTATAATTAACTCTCTACAACATTCACTTCTTCATCTTCTTGTATTTTTTCATCTTCTTGTATGTGTTGTTAAGCGGGAGGAAATATCTTGTGCAACAGTTCATAATAAGGAAATAAGGTTATTTACGAAATTTATTTACGAAATTATTTACAACAGTTAAGAAAAAATGCACACAAATAAATATTTACAAAAGTGTATAGGAGTATATATTACACAAAAATGTAAAAATTTACAAAGAAAAATTCATACAAATGGGGTAGCCATAGTAATATTTTCTAAAAAAAAAAAAATAGATACCTCAAACTGTATTTAGTGTTTGATCTTGTATTTAGTAACTGTGTCTGATCCAAACTTATATCAATTTTAAAATAAAAGATATAATTTATAAAATTTAAATTTATGCATGTATAAAATAAGCCAATTAAATTTGGTTTATTGAACACCAAAATAAATAAGATTGTATCTCGTTTAACTACACACATTAGAGGGCACTATTGTCCAAAATAATAATAATTCTCGTTTGTTTTAATATCCTCCTTTCCAATATGATAATTAACGAGAGTATTAGGTGATTAATCCTAATAATAACAAAATCTTAATAATTCAGAGTCATATTTGATATCAAACACGTCATTTTAAAAATTATCAAGATTATTTATTCTTATCTAATGATTAATACTACGTACCAATCTTACCATAAACCCTTCTTTCCCCCCAAACGCTCTTTCTTCAGTCAGTACCAGTCACCTCTGCCATGGCAGCATCGGTGGTCACCAAAACAAACCCTCTCCTCTCTTCCATACCTTACATTCTCACATGGCCCAAATTCGGTTTCCGTACTATTTGCAGCGGCCGTCTCGGCTTCTCCACTTCTACCTCCCAGTCGTCGGCAGCCGCCGATACCGGCTTCCCCGTCGCCGGATTCAAGGTCCTTGAAACGTTCAAGGAGGAGTTCGAGATTGGATCACGTCTAATTACCCTAGAAACAGGGAAGATCGCCCGTTTCGCTAATGGCTCTGTTGTTTTAGGCATGGAAGACCAAAGTTCTCTCAACTGTTTGCTCAGCTAAAGGCGATGGCGTTCGTGATTTCTTGCCACTTACGGTACGTCAAAAAGAGAGTTGTTATATAAACCCGTAAAATTGTTGAGTAAACCCGTATCATTAAAATCACCCCAATAAATTAAAACAAACCCCCCACTTTTCCCTTTATACCCCTCACACCCACACCCACACCCACACCCACACCCACCCACACCCACACCCACCCAATTAACTCTCATTTACTCCCTCCCTCTCACTCATCCTCACCCACAACCAAACCTAGAGAGAGAAAGAGAGACGTGAAATTGAAACATTCAAGGAGGAGTTCGAGATTGGATCACGACTAATTACCCTAGAAACAGGGAAGATCGCCCGTTTCGCTAATGGCTCTGTTGTTTTAGGCATGGAAGACCAAAGTTCTCTCAACTGTTTGCTCAGCTAAAGGCGATGGCGTTCGTGATTTCTTGCCACTTACGGTACGTCAAAAAGAGAGTTGTTATATAAACCCGTAAAATTGTTGAGTAAACCCGTATCATTAAAATCACCCCAATAAATTAAAACAAACCCCCCACTTTTCCCTTTATACCCCTCACACCCACACCCACACCCACCCACACCCACACCCACCCAATTAACTCTCATTTACTCCCTCCCTCTCACTCATCCTCACCCACAACCAAACCTAGAGAGAGAAAGAGAGACGTGAAATTGAAATTAGAGAGAGAAGAGAGAGACGCTGTGTGCGCAGAGAGAGAGAAGAGAGGAGAACGCTGAGAAGAGAGAGAGAGAGAAGAAAGAAGAAGAAGAAGCAAAACCTAGGTAGAAGAAGAAGAAGAACAAGCAATTTTCAACCCCAATTCAAGATTCAAGATGTCAAACCTAGGAAAATCAGGTAATTATTCTTTCTTCAATCTAAAATTACTTTATTTTTGCTTCATTTTGAGAGAATCTCATTGTGATTTTGTGAAAAATTTCGAAAATCTGGGTTTTGAAGGGTTCGGCCACTACTGGCCGATTTATTACACAAATTCGGCCACACCCTACCGAAAAAAGTCAAAATTTCGGCCACCCCCGGCCGAACCTGCTCAATTTTTCGGCCACCCCCGGCCGAACCTGCTCAATTTTTCGGCCACCACTGGCAAAGTTTTCCATTGATTGCATTGTATCAATTCCATGTTTTTTAATCCATCTATTCATCAAAATTTGGACATTTCCCTCCTTTTATTAAGAACTAGGTTCAATGTCAATGCATGTTAGATTTCTCAGGCCTTTGTTGAATTTTGATGATGCATTTGTGTATATATGAGTGCCCTACATGATTTGGACTGTAGGAGGGATTGATTTGGGTAGCCAAACGCAAGTTTGTGCATGATTCTCTACTATGCACGCCAAGTGTTCGATGAAATGCTCCAATGAAATTTTTTTTCTATTTTCTTGGAATTTTTGCCATGGGCGATCTTTGACAATCTTTCTTTCTTATATATGCATTGTTCTTTCTTTCTTATATATGCATTGTTTTTGATATGATATGTTATAAAATGTATTACGAGTTTTATTTTTTTATGTTTTCATTGCAGTTAAGCAAATGTTTACAAGGAGAAGGCGTCCAACTGCTTTCGAAAGGAGTGAAAAAGTAGCCGCACGTACTCAAGGGCAAACTTCACAGAACCAAGAGCCAGTTGAGGATTTAACCGTTGATCCTCGCTTGTCGGTCTACAATGAGCCTATGGAAACCTTCCTTGAGAACGACCCGCACGCTCAGTTGCCCTGTTCTTCACTCGCGCATTATAAATAGTCCGTATTATGGACTCGTTTTTCGGAAATTTCTCTTTTAATCCATGTAAAATATCCTTCGGCCGGCTATTTGCATTCGACAATTCTATCACGTACTCCTCCTCTGATTTCAGTAATCTACCGGCATAAGAGTGACCCAACATGGATTCGCAAATCGGATGATTGTGAAAGCCACAAACCACTTTTAATTGCCATTCACAATCAACCGTGACTTGTCTGGCGTTCAACTGAAACTTACAACCGCATTTTTTTGTTCCGCTCTCTCTATTTTTCTTTTTTTCCCCAATTGTTCAAGGTTGACAGATTCTTGAGAGGACAGAGAGATTGGTTTTTCCTTGTATGTCCCCCAGCGATCAAAAACAAGCGTCATTCGAGGAGCGGAATTACGGCTCCCGTTATCCGACCGACCGACTACGATGACAAATACATGCTCTTTCCCCTTTTTACGCACCCATTCAAACATTATTTTTTTGTCTCGAAAAAATAAGGGCATTGTGAATTCTGGAGTGTAGTCTCGCAAAACGCTTTCAAAATCAACCGAGACATAGTTGTTGTCACCCAGGGGATACTGAAACAATTAAATAAAACAATAAGGGAGGTGTAAGCAGAAAAATAAGGGTTCGGCCAGTGGTGGCCGAATTTTCTTCGACGGTTCGGCTGGGTGTGGCCGAAATATTTCAAATATTCGGTCACTACTGGCCGAAATATTTCAAATATTCGGTCACTCTTGGCGAAAAATAGCCCAGATTCGGCAAATCGGAGCCGAAAAATTTTAAAATTTCGGCCGGGTGTGGCCGAACCATAGCTGAATTTCGGTCGGGGTGGCGAACTCGAACAAATATTCGGTCACTACTGGCCGAATTCTAGCTACGAAACAGAAATGACATTTTTAACAAATTTAAAGGTTAGAAAACTTACATTAACATTCGATGGTAGAGCATCCATGATGAGCCTGCTGAATCTCTTGTCTTGACACAAATGTGTATGAATTTTGTTTTTGGGAGAGGAAGAGGAAGGAAAGGGAGGAGGTAATTTTTTTGGAGTAAAAAAATAAAGAAGAAGAGATTAAGTAAAAAAAAGATTGAAAATTGATGAGGGAGGGAGGAAGAAGGTGGTGAAAATTGATGAGGGAGGGAGGGGAAGGTGGTGAAAATTGATGAGGGAGGGAGGGGAAGGTGGTGAAAATGGTTTACGGGTTTACTCAACAATTTTACGGGTTTATTTAACATTAGTGAATGAGGGGATATATTTAGGGATATTTTTGTCATTTCACTCGATGGCATTTTTGAAAAATACAACTTACGGGTTTACTCAACAATTTTACGGGTTTATATAACAATTCTCCGTCAAAAAGTGTACCTTTACGATTTTAACAGTCAATACTATTGATAACAATTTTAGATTTTTATTAGGATAATTAAATCAATCTAAAATTATTGTTCAAAATTTATCCGTAGTAACGGAAGATCATTTTGGGACAAAGTGAGTAATTTATAACCTTCACAGTTTTCATTTTAATTGCCAAAACCTATTTGTGTCACCTGGGTCCCAAATCCACGACGTGTTCCATGTGAGCAAGCTTCGCAAACACCTGGGTCCTGTCCATGAGGTCGTACCTGGTCCGCTTCCTCCCACAACGGAGTCATCTACTTTGCTTCCACAGCCTGAAGTGGTGCTAGATCAGCGAGTTGTACAAAAGGGCAAGTACCGACCCAAGACCGAGTGGCTTGTCAAATGGAAGGGGGCAGCTATCGAAGATGCGATGTGGGAGACACAATGGCGTTTCCTCCGAGCTTATCCAGACATCCAAGGGGGGAGGAATGATACGAACTTGGCGTGCATGATTAGGCCAATGGCAGCAGTAGCAGTTATTGCAGCAGTAGCAGTTTATTTCTTGTTAATTAGTTAGCTTCTTGTTAATTAGTTTTCCTCTTGTTAATTAGCAGTTAGTAAGTTAGTAGGCAGTTGAATAAGGAGATAGTGGGGATCATGGTTTGGCATCATGGCTCCATAATCCGTAGTCTTTGTTTTGGTTGAAGTTGTTGGTTTATAAGCCTACAATTTGGAAGGTAGAAGATATACAGAAAATTGCCCAAACTCCTCTCTCTCTATCTTTTCTATTTTTCTGAGTATCCGGTCTTATCACTCTGCCATGGCAGCATCGGTGGTCACCAAAACAAACCCACTCCTCTCTTCCATACCTTACATTCTCACATGGCCCAAATTCGGTTTCCGTACTATTTGCAGCGGCTTTCTCGGCTTCTCCACTTCTACCTCCCCGTCGTCGGCAGCCGACGATACCGGCTTCCCCGTCGCCGGATTCAAGGTCCTTGAAACGTTCAAGGAGGAGTTCGAGATTGGATCACGTCTAATTACCCTAGAAACAGGGAAGATCGCCCGTTTCGCTAATGGCTCTGTTGTTTTAGGCATGGAAGAGACTAAAGTTCTCTCAACTGTTTGCTCAGCTAAAGGCGATGGCGTTCGTGATTTCTTGCCACTTACAGTACGTCAAAAAGTGTACCTTTACGATTTTAACAGTCAATACTATTAATAACAAGTTTTAGATTTTCATTAGGATAATTAAATCAATCTAAAATTATTGCTAAAACCTATTTGTGTCACTCTGCTTTCCAAAATCTTATGAAGTTGGCTATGAGATGATGAAACCTCAATGATAGTGTAACATTCCTTTTCCTATTATACAGAGGAATCCTTTCCAAGTGTGCCAACTCCACTGCAATATGCATCTTGAATGAAATAAAATGAGAAGGCAGTGGAAAAATTCTGTATAATCCCACCCTTCCAAAATGAGTGTTACCTTTGTCAGAGGCACACATTTATGGTCACATTTCACTCATCTTTCTAAAGACAGGCAGATGCCCCCTTTGCATTGCCTATTGACCGTTTAGGACCGAGGAGAACTAAATATAAACAGGTCTTTTAGGAAAACAAGGTGAGCAAAAAGGGTGGGATTATCTAGAAACCAAATGTATTCAAATATTTGGTTGCACAAGGGGAAGCATTGGAGATGTTGCATAAATACGTGTTTGCTTTTAAATTTTAACTATTTTGGTGGATATATGAGGTTGAGGCTGCTAGATAGAATATGTTTACGGCAAATAAATCGATAAAATATTAAAGATCTTCTTTTTTTTTTTTTTTTTTTTTTTTTTTGGGGGGGCAGTGAGTTTGACATCATCTGCCTGTATTTTTAGCTAGGTTGGTAATAGAGACGTTCCAGATGGATTGAAGTGTGGGATGGTTTTCCTTTTCTTGGGGGCAACACACAACCTTCCCAGTCTTTTTACCACTGTTAAATAACTTCTTTAAGAAATTTTAAGGCTGTAGACTAACCGTGTTTAGATACATATTCATTATACTCGTATAAAGATAGATTTTGTACAAGTACCTTCACCATTACCGCAAAAAGGGGAAAAGAAAAAGAGGCGCATAACGAAGTAAATAAATATAAAGTTATGGGAGGGCCATTTGCTCCAACACTATATGAGTAGCAGTTTCCCTTGAATGATAAACGGGAATATAGTAGGGTGTTATCTAGTATGTGAATAAGTACTAGCATAGGCAGCAGTAAGTACAGCTTGTCTTCTTCTCCGATTATATATCAGTATGCATTTTGCTATATTTGTTTTGCCGCCAGAATAGGTCGGCAGGTTAAGTTTCTTGTTGCTCTTAACTCCCCAACCCTGGAGTTCACTAGTAACGGTGCCAATATTGCGGTTGGAATACAAATTTATAACGCGCCAAGGAATATGCATCACTTTATCTTGAATTATATGTGTTGTCTTTTGTATTATGTACATGGGCATGCACTTGTATGATCTTTATTATTTAAATAAATTCATATCTGTTCCTTAACAGGTATCCAAAGTTTCAGATGTGGTCTCTGTTGGGCAGAAACTATCCTTTATGTGCATTGGCCAGGATCTTCGTGGTAACATTAAGTTATCACTTAAAGCTGCTTTACCGCATGGGACAAGTGAACTAGCCGAAGCACCTGCTAGTGATGGACATAATCAAGTAAAAAAGAAAACAAATATAGCGGACGGTGTACCTGCTGACAAAGGCAAAAATAGTGGGGTCACCACATCTCATTCCTCAACATCAGCTGTAGTTATTCGAAGCGTTATGGAGTGTGATGAGGTGGAAAAGTCTTCTTTGTCAAGTGCGAGTACTAAAACCAGCCCCAAGACTCCAATTGCTTCGAAATCTGATCACAAGCTAAAAAGGGGACCCTCTCAAACCAATGTAGTGGAGGGTGAACCTGCTGAAAATCTTGAAATTATTAGTTCAGCCTCCTCTCCTTCCTCACAACCAGATGTAGTTATTCGAAGTGATGTGGATTTTAACGAGGAAAAATCTGATTTGTCAAGTGCGAGTACTAAAACTAGCCCCAAGACCACAAATGCTTCGAAATTTGATCATAAGCTAAAAGGGGTATCTTCTCAGGCCATTTTTGATCCTGGTTCCAAAAAGGTCAAGAACTCAAAACTATCTCCCGTAAAGGAAACAAAAAAAGAACCTATCGAACTAAAGGAGTCCAAGGATGAAAATAGATGTAATTCTGCATTCACAACCATTGATGATTCAACTGAAAAAGATTCTACATCAGTGATTTCTATGGATGCGAAAAAGCTTGGATCTATAGTGACTGCTACGGTCCTCCAAGTACGCAAACGTGGCTTAGTCCTGGACTTGGGTGGTGGAATCCGTAGACTGTATCGGATTGAAGTAAGTGCTACTACTATCTACACCACTTAACAGCAGCCTTCTGAGTATTACATTTAGTCTGTCATATAAATTGAGTTTTACTGCAGTCAATCTGAAACACCTCTAATTGCCTGCCACAACATATGAACCTTTTTTTCTCGTACAAATCGTAATTTTTTGGTGAGTTAATTTAAAGAGCTTTTTAGAATAGACCAACTTCTGTGTCTGTTCATCTAGTTGATGTCTAGTAGCCTAGTGTGGTAGTGACTTAGGCAAAGCAGATACATATCAGTTGTTGTAGTCTTCTCATGCTCTTGCTGTTACGTTTTAAACTTGGTTCTTGTCCATGGACACTGTATGAGCCGCAATGTTATATAGTCACCCATTTTTAAAGGAAATAAATAAAGCTCTGCCAATGAAGAAGGCTCTTGTTAACTTAGTTGCATTGTTAAAAACGTACTCCCTTCGTCCCAAACTAAACTAAGAGTTCTACTTTCCTTTTTGGTACATTCCATACTAAGAGTCCTACTTTGCTTTATTCCTAAAATGACAAGTAATGAATAGTGTTTTGTTGTAGAATTATAAAAAAAACAATGCGTACTACCCTGCTTTTTACCCATTTGAATCATCAATAGTGTTTTAGACAATTATGTCCTCAACCCACTAGAAATTGTTTACTCATTTCTTAATGTTTTCTTAATAAACGTGCAAACTCTTGGTAGGACTCATAGTTTGGAACGGAGGGAGTGTCAATCTTGTCACAGCTGAACAATGTTACATTCTATGTATAGTGGCTTAAGTGTTGTCCCATTTAAATGCAAAGGAAGACTGTCTGCAATGAGCCCATGTGGGCTCGGCCCTTCCTTGGACCCCACGCATAGTCGGAGCTCTGTAGCAATAGCTCCAGCTTGCCCTTTCAATGGCTTAAGCATGCACTTTTGTGTTGTCTCAACTAATTTCTTTCATGTCCAAAAAATTTCATTCCTAAACAGCAAAATTATTAGGATTCATGACAAGTTATTTGCCTTGATTAATATTGCAGGGTGGTGGGGAAAGAGAATACGCAATAGGTGATGTGGTACGAGTCAAGTGTTCAAGCTTTACTACAAAGGGCATTCCAGTAGTGTCAATGCTGCAGGATTAATAGCTCTATTATTGCGTATCAATTTTGTCAATAAATATACTCCATCTGTCCCTAAGTGAATGCCAAAAAATGTTTCAAATTTGCTCTTGATTGATCAAGAGCGAATTTGAAATATTTTTAGAAATTCATTCAATATAGCCTAGGCAAGGCATTTTGATCTGTTTTCAAGGTAGCTTTTGTTGCACTCAAATGTGTAATTATAGTGAGGGCTTAGGACTAAATTAGGGGTAAGGCTTTTCCCAAGACAGTGGTGAGTTTCCTAATTTGTTCTAATGAGCAGCAAATCTCCTTTTATTCACTTTTTTTTTCTTTTTTTGCCAAGTTACACTTTCCCAACATAGAAATTTTATAATATTTCTTTGTTAATGAAACTAGCAGTACCCCGTGCGATGCACGGTGATTGTGTTGATTCCTTTTAATTCTTTATGTGACATTATTTACCCATTCCCACATAAAAAATATCATAACAACAACCTCGTCGCATGAAAGTATTTACTTCAACAGAGTTTTACATAGTGGAAATACCGTAAAAAAATTACAAATTTCGAAAAATCTCCTTGTACACAACGTTTGTGGTAGAAGCATCGAATTCACATTCACTATCATTTTTAAGAATTAAAATTTTAAGTCCATTTGGATTAGTGTTTCTCAAGAGCGCAACATGTAATTGTTCATGAGAAAATACAGGCTTATTTAAAAGTAAAACCCACGATCGATAATGATTGACCTTGACTTTTGTTGATGGATCCATTAACATGGTCTCTTCTGTCGTTGAGCTTTGTAAAGTAATTATTTTTTAATTACTTTAATAAAATTATAATCTTAGTCACACATCCTTCACATTTCAAATTAATTAAATATTAATATCATTTAGAGGGAAAAAAGTGTAGATAATTTACAAAACTAATAACCAAAATTATCAATTATTTGAAATAGTCATATTATCAGTTCTTTGAAATAGTGATATTGAGGTCATCTCAAAACTCCAAAGAATGCATAGGATGGGTTTTGAATCTCCAAAAACTACATGATGGGGTTTCAATCAGTAACTACAAACCAAATTTTATTTAAATATTTATATATTTTAATTTGTGTGTGATTAAAAAGTCCAATTTTTATGTGAATGTTCAGTTTTCTTTTTAAAATCCCAATTTTGATTATTCATTTTGCTCTATGCAGGTTTAGTAGATGTGTTTACAGACAGAAAATAATCAACACGTATTTTGTCCAGAAGGGAGCCATACACATCTAATTTTCAAGTATTTTCATAAACTTTATATAAGTCAAATTAATTTCTAAGCAATATAATCTATAAAAACTATTCAATTAATGGGCCCATCCCAGCCCATACATTCAAAATAGCAGCATCCCTTAAAAAAAAAAATTAATACATATTTAACGGTCACCTAACCAAGTTATCAGATTCAAGCATCTACCTATGACGGAGCCATTATTAGCAGCCAATTTCATGATATTTCTATATCCCTATATAAATCAAATTATTTTTTTCTACAATTTTTTTAGTACAAAACTTTCAAATAAAGTGCACATTCCATGAATATAAAGTGCATTGAAATTGTAACTTTAAAAAAAAAAAAAAAACTTGGTTATATATTAACAACAGGACAATGACCATACTTAGATATCTTGACATCATTTCTTGCCCTCCTCCAGTATCTTCATTATCTTCTTCCCAAGAACTTGAGAAAAAGAAGTGAACGTTTAACACCCATTATAACTTAACTCAAAAGCCTTGCGTTTTGAGGACTTCATTAGTGTGTTCGTCTTCACATCAGCAACAATAACTTTGACATCACGTTCTAGATTGAAAAACTTCTCAGTCAGTCAGAGGTAGTACTAATATTATATAGGGAAAATAAATTGAAATTACTAATAACCCATTCTGCAACAAAATTCTTTCTTGAGGTAGTTATAAAGAGTGCAAATATATTTAGTGTTGTTGTTTATAGTTGTAAATTTGTTTGTACACCCGTAATTGTGTTTTACAATATTTGTATTTTCTTTATCTCGAAATAAATGATGATTTTTTTTTCAATTTTCCAATACAATTTCGGAACCATTTTATCCATAAAAAAAATAGTGTCCTAAAAAAAAAAATCATGATTAAAAAACAAAATTTATTCCAAAAATATAGTCATCATTTTGTATCAAGTTTTAGAGTTGCAAAAAAAGATTTATCTATATTAATATACTCCCTCCGTCCCAGACCAAGGGTTCATCTTTCCCTTTTGGGACGTCCCAGACCAAGGGTTCATTTCCAAAAAAGGCAAGTTTTTGAATATATTAATACCCTTATCATCTTCATATATTTACAAAAAAACCATTCATTATATCCTTATACATTCTCTCTCCTATTTCCTACCACACATTTAACTACTATTCCTCCCACTCATTCTCTCTCCTATTAAATATTTTTAATTTTTACATTCTCTCTCCTATTCCCTACCACACATTTAATTTTTACATTATCTCTCATATTTTCTACCACACATTTAATTACTATTCTCTATCTCACATTTAACTTTTATTCAATTTTTAAAAAATTTCTTAAAAAGCGTGAAATCCCCTCCATATACCCTTGGTCTGGGACGGAGGGAGTAGTATACAGTTCTTCATCCATCTAATTCAAACAAAAATCATTTCCAAATATTTTGTCAATTACAATTATAACACAAACACACACATAAAAAAGTTTTAATTTAAAGTAAAATAAAAAATATTTCAAAATTTCATTTCTCCAAATCCGAAAAACATCTTCCATTTCCTTCCTCCAATCCGATTTCCAAAGCCGAGTCAAAATCATGAATCCAAATCCAAACACAAATGAATCCAAAGATCACTCTCTGAAACAAACAACCCCCACTCCGATGATTACGCTCGTTACCCTAAGCTTGATCTAGACGACGTTACTACCACCCCTCCTCCTCCCGCTGCCGCCGATAATTGGACTTCTGTTCCCGTCGATTCTCAACCACCGCCGCCGCAGCCGCAGCCGACAGAGCGGCCGATTGAAACTCTGAGGTCTTGGAGGTGTATCAAGGTCCTGCTTCGATCTCCGGCAGCTCTGCTACGACTATGCCTGCCGAATCCATTCCGTACGTGACACCGGCAGCTCTGCTAGAAACCATTAATATGTTCGATCAACAGTGACGAAACCTTTTTTTCGGGGTTTTTTCCAACAATTTTAACAAATTTCACATAGGTGAGAGACGGAATTACATGAAATTGTATGAATTTGAGGGGATAGAAAATGAAATTATCGGAAAAGTACCCGACGGTGACCGAGACGCCGATTAGTCACCCATGCATTTGTCGAAATCCTCTTCTTGTTGATATTTGGTTTGGTGAGTTAGTATGTGTGTTTTCATTTGTCTTTGTGTGTGTTTTCGTGTGTGAATTTAGGAGGGGAAGAGAGTGAAGAAGATGCTGGAAGAAATGAAATGGGTTTTGAAATTATAAGGAAATTTTATTTTTTTTTTGTCAGAAATACTTCTCTCGTTCATTGTGCACCTCTTTCTCTCCCCAATCAGCTTAATTTGCCTTTGCTTTGCGTGTACACTTTTACTTGACAGAATATGTTTAATACATTTGGTCTGACTTTTTAGAACTTATCCCAGAAATTAATTCAAATTTCAAAATTGTGTTAGTTTTTCAATGTAGGGAATTCCATAATAACAGGCCAAATTTATCTAGCATATAAAAAGACATAATTGCCCTTTCTTTTGTGTAAAATTGCAACTATCTTCCTTTTATATATTTATAGATACCACACGAAAGGTTTACCACCACCTGGGATTTGCATGCTGTTGTTTATAGAAATCTGGTGGGTTGTGTATAACTGAAGGAAAGTAGAAATCAAAACATATTGACAATTTTGCCCTTGACAGTGACATTTTTGGGCGGGAACTACACTATGTTAGTTTTATATATATAGAGATTCAATTGTCATACTCACGACGACTATCGATTACCATTTCCTGTCTCACTTTCTCCCTCCTTCTCACTCATAACATCTACTTTTATAACCATTTTTCTTGATTTCCATGCAACCTCTATTTTGTAAATTTATCAATAGGAATATGACGGAGAGAGTATTGATTAAAATAAATTATATGCGTTCATTTATGGATAGAGAGAATACAATACTTCAAATTCAAACTACTTTTTTTTTAAAAAAAATTGATTTATAAAGGCGATGCATGGTCACTGCACCGTCCCCATAATAAATTTAACCGTATTATAAAATTTTGACCGGCGGATATCGAACTGTATGTATATGTCTCAATTTGCATGTTATGTTATGTATGTTTCGGGCAATAAATCTCTTCCATATAAACTGCTTAGATTCACCGAGTTACCAAATCAAAGATGAATCTCTTCCATATATACTTGTTTTACTATTTTCATATTAATGTTTTCCCTTTGTTTTTATTTTATGCTAAATTTGCACCTTTTCAATCAATTTTTTCTCCTAACAAAATTAGCGTCGGCATTCCTTTTTTTCTCCTTAATTATTGTGCCAAGTAAAGTTATGCATATTTTTCTATGCGAGTTACGTTCGTCAAATCCCCTCCCACCCCATCACCGCCAATGCAGATTCGGCAAACTTTCGTCAATTTTCAATGTTGCCGCTGTTAATTGGAAAGGTTCATAGTCCTTGTCGGCGTTTTTTGAAGGAAGGGTACATGCACTTTATTTTGCCTTGCCGTGATCTCCATCATGTGATGCAGTCTATTGTGCACATGTTAGATTTCATGGGCGAGTGTATAAATAAAATGTCAGTATAGTATTTGTTAAAAGAGTGCCACTATATGTGATGCAGTCTTTTGGAGGTTTTTATTATTTAACTTTAAGGATAAAAGAATGTTAGTGTACGGTTAAAAAAATATCATTGTTATTAGTTTAATAAAGTGCAAGCGTAAAAGAGTACTAGTGCATTTATTATTAAGTGTCAATGTAAAAGAGTGTCGATATTTATGTAAAAAGTGTAAGAACATGGATTAATATAACATATAAATACTTAATAATATAATGATCAATATTATAACATATGGTATAAAGTATAGAACTCAATATAATATGTAGAATTCCATAATATAAGTATATCATTAAATGATGGGCATAATGGTAATATCTTATATATCAATAGGTGTAGTCCCTAAGTGAAGTGCCCCTTGGATTCCTATATAAAGGCCTATCCATCAAGCTTATGAATCACTAGTCATTTACATTCTCATTCAGTCAAAACTCTTCCTAAGTACTTGAAGATCAAAGAGAGTAAAGGGCACTCATCATTTAGAAGATCTACTCCTCCATAATTTAAAGTCTATCTTCTTACTTCATCCTCTTTATTCAAGAACAAGAACAAGACTAAGAACAAACATGGAATCACAAGGTATTTACACGCTTCCGTCTTCTTCTTCTTCTCTTCTTAATCTAGTAATGAGTCGGTTCATATTTAATGGATCGTAATTGTTCCAACAATTGGTATCAGAGCCTGCTCATAAACTAGATTGAGTTTGAATTTCTTATAAAGTCTTGTGTTTTAATTTGTTCAAGGTTTGTAATCCATGTAAAATTACACTTGTTTTTTGTTCTTGTACATAATACTCATTTTGTCTAAGAGTATTATGTTCATAACTTCATTCTATTTCT
Organism: Adenophora triphylla var. japonica; assembly: GCA_022495995.1. Classification (NCBI taxonomy): domain Eukaryota; kingdom Viridiplantae; phylum Streptophyta; class Magnoliopsida; order Asterales; family Campanulaceae; genus Adenophora; species Adenophora triphylla. The sequence goes on along the minus strand of JAFEMH010001726.1, from coordinate 388,457 downwards.
GAATTTTGGTTTTACTCAAAAGGCTTTCAATCCTTAATGTAAAATTATCCCAATTTTGAACATAGCCACCATCCTTGGATGCGTTGTGAGTTTGTTCATTTGCATAGCCACGCATTTTTTTAAATGTGTTGTGAGTATGGGGATCTACTTACTTTGATTGAAAATTGAGTCACCATGGAAATAATGGTAAGATCAAGTTTTAAGAGACACAATGGTTCATACAAGATTACCCCATTTACATAGCCAACATCATGTGTTTGGAGTGTGTAAATCTAGGTCTACTTGTTTGAATCATGTTAATTAAAGTGCAAACTTGTCCCATTTACATAGCCAATAATTATAATGCATTAAAAGGAAAATTTGGTTGGAAAACTGTTCATAAAAGGGTTTGAAAATAGTATTGTTCGTAATTCGGGCATTGGGGACGAGTCGTCCCGTAGGGGGCAGTCGCGCCCATCAATTTTACGGAATGGGACCTTTACGATTCGGGCGTCCCCCTTATAGGGACGAGTCGTCCCCTTAGGGACGAGTCGTGCCCTAAGGGACAGTCGTCCCCTTTGAAATTCCCGAGAATAGGGTTGCTTCGATTCATTCGTCCCTCCTTCATGGACGAGTCGTCCCCTTAGGGACGAGTCGTGCCCTAAGGGACGAGTCGTCGAAGAGACTTCGGTCTCAATTTTTTCAGAATTTTGATAATTTATTGATAAAATATGATATCTGGACACCCGATCACGGCGATTGGCGGTTCTTAGAGTTGTTAAACTTTAAGAATGGACGGAGTAGAACATAAGGATATTGTCTTTTATTAATAAATTTTCGTTGTTTTTACCATTTAAAGTTTCAAATTTACCTTAAGGCCTTAATTTTGATTAATTATATCCTTAACATTTTGAATATAATTGACATGCTTGTTTCCCAAAGGAGACCTTGTTAATTAAATCCAAAATTGTTAAAAGATGAATGTAAATATTAATATGTGATAATATGCTTGTTTCCCAAAGGAGACCTTATTATTGACTAAATATTTACATTCATAAGTAATAATTGAATTAAACTTTAGGTCATTTTAAAAACCTTGAACCATCCCAAAGGAAGGCGGGTGTTTAAAATGAGTAGTTTATTCTTTATTATCGGGGAACAAGTACCTTAAACTTTAGGACACTTCTTGTACTTGATCCGGCCCAAAGGAAGGCAAGTACATGAAATGTGTTGTTTGAGCTATTTGTTTACCCTAAGATAAATCAAATTGTGAGTCAATTCGAAATCCAAAGATTAGTCTTGATGTCATATTGATTATCTTTATTTTGATGGAATTCATTTTGATATAATTAATCATTGTGTAGATTCTTATACATGTTTTGTTTCATTCTTTTGTTCTCTTCATTCAGATTTGATCAGTGCTTCTTTTGTTACTACTTCCTTAAACTCAATTCCTTTGCTAACTGGGACAAACTTTAAAACTTGGAAAAATAAGATTATTATGGTCTTAGGCTGTTTGGACCTTGACCTCGCATTAAGAGAACAAGCTCCTGCCCCTCTAACTGATAAAAGCACTTTGCGGAAGACCGCTTAAGTTCGAGAGGTGGAAGCGTTCTAATCGCGTCGGCCTAAGCATAATTAAGAATGCGATCCGGAGACATTTACGAACGGTGTCTCCGAGGATGTTGGTGCAAAAGGTTTCCTAGATGCCCTAGAACAACGCTTTGCAAAAAGCGATAAATCGGAAACAAGTGCTACCTTAAGAAAGCTTGTTTCCATGAGGTACAAGAGCCTTTGGAAACCTAAGGGAATATATAATGGAAATGTTTCATCTATCATCGAAATTAAAAGCACTCAAGTTGGACTTATCGGAAGACTTGCTTGTGCATTTGGCTTTAATTTCTCTTCCTTCACAATTTGGTCATTTTGAAACGACCTATAATTGTCAAAAGGACAAGTGGAATATTAATGAATTAATTTCACATGTCACGGAGGAAGAAGATAGGTTGAAACACACCAAACCCGAAAGTGCACATTATGCATCTACCTCTTCTCGAGTGATTAAGAGAAAAGGTAAGGAGATTGCGGTTGCATCAAAGAAGCCTAAGGGATCATCAAATGATCAAAAGGTGAAAAAGTGCTTCTTTTGCAAGGACCCCACTCACATGAAGCCCGGCGCCTAAGTATCGCCAATGGCGAATTAAGAAAGGTATGTCATTTAGCTTTGTTTGTCTTGAAGCTAATTTAGTTTCAATTCCTTCGTATACATGGTGGTTAGACTCCGGTGCAACTACTCACATAAGTTCATGTATGCGGGGTTGCACAGAACTACCGAACGCCCGATGAAGGTGAAAGATTCATCTACATGGGAGGTGGAAAGCCGGTAGAGGTGGAAGGCATAGGGACCTATAGATTATCATTAAGTACCAGATATTATTTAGTTTTGAACAATGTATTTATTATTCCATCATTTAGACGGAATTTAATTTCCGTCACTACATTAGATCGAGAAGGTTATTCTTGCATCTTTGGTAATAATAAATGCAATTTATATTTTGATTCAAAGCTTTTTGGTACTAGTTCTTTGTCTTATATTGATAATCTATATTTACTTGACATAGTCAATTCATTAAATGAGTCCCATAATAATGAAACTAACTCTCGAGGCATAAAACGAAAGTTTTCAAGTAAAAACTCTTATACCTTGTGGCATAGGCGTTTGGGTCATATCTCCAAAAGGAGAATTGACAAGCTTGTGTCCGAGGGAATATTACATAAGCTTGATACTCCGGAAAATAACTTTTGTATTGAATGCCTTAAGGGAAAATTTACAAATAGTACAAACAAAAATGAATCCTTGAGAGCTACAAAAGTCTTAGAACTAATTCAATACGGACATATGTGGACCGTTCCCTACCCCTTCATGGAACGGACAAACATATTTCATTACGTTCATAGATGACTTCTCTCGTTATGGATACATTTATTTACTTCATGAAAAGTCTCAATCATTGGACGTTTTCAAGTCTTTTAAAGCCGAAGTTGAAAATCAACTTGAAAAGACTATTAAGAACGTTAGATCCGATCGTGGTGGTGAATACTACGGTCGGAATGACGGACCCGGGAGAACAACGTCCGGGTCCTTTTGCTCGCTATTTGGAAGAGTGTGGGATTGTCCCTCACTACACCATGCCGGGGACACCTAGCATGAATGGTGTAGCCGAGAGACGTAATAGAACCCTTAAAGATATGGTAAGAAGTATGGTTTCTTGTACTTCTCTACCTCACTCATTATGGGGCGATGCTTTGAAAACCGCAACCTACCTACTTAATAGAGCTCCTTCAAAAGCTACTAACAAAACCCCTTATGAATTATGGACCGGAAAGAAACCGTCCCTAAATCATCTTCATGTTTGGGGTTGTCAGTAGAAGCTAGGCCTTATAAACCTAACGAAGGAAAGTTGGACGCTAAGACAGTTAGTAGTTATTTTGTAGGGTATTCTCAAAGATCTAGGGGATATAAATTCTATGACCCTAAAACTAGAACCTTTTTCGAGACGGGAAATGCTAGGTTCTTCGAGGATGTTGAATTTAGAGGGGAAAATTTGAATAGTAATTTTGAATTTGAAGAAATGGAAGAGGAATTCGTTTCTATACCTCTTCCTATAGTTCCTATCGAAAATCAAGCGATTATGCACGAAATTCGACAAGAACATAATATTCAAAATGACGTTAATTCTCCTATTAATGAACAACATGAAAATGTTGATGAGGAAATTCAACACCCTCAAAATCAAGAAGAACCGGTGCCATTAAGAAGATCTAATAGAGCAAGAAGGAGTGTTATACCGGATTATTATGATATATATCTTGCCGAGAATGAGGAACCGTTAGGTTTAGTGGGAGATGAGTCAATCACCTTCCATGAAGCCATTAGTGGTCCAAATTCTCATAAGTGGATTGATGCCATAAATGAAGAGTTGAAATCCATGAATGACAATAACGTTTGGGATCTTGTCCCATTACCTAAGAATGTGAAACCCATCGGATGTAAATGGATCTTTAAGACCAAAAGGGATTCACAAGGTAATGTGGAAAGACATAAGGCTCGTCTTGTCGCTAAAGGGTTTACTCAAAAGGAAGGCATTGATTACAAAGAAACATTTTCACCGGTATCCTCTAAAAATGCTTTTAGGATCATTATGGCTTTAGTGGCACATTTTGACCTTGAGCTTCATCAAATGGATGTAAAGACAGCTTTTCTCAATGGTGACATTGAGGAAACTATCTATATGAAGAAACCGAAATGGTGGCGATTCGGATCAAACTAGTCAACTAGTTTGTAAACTTAAGAAATCCATTTATGGGCTCAAGCAAGCATCTCGTCAATGGTACTTAAAATTTAACCAAGTTATTCTTTCATTTGGCTTTGAAATGAATCTTGGTGAAGATTGTGTATACCATAAGTTCAGTGGAAGTAGATTTATATTTTTGGTCTTATATGTGGATGATATTTTACTTGCTAGTAATGATAAGGACCTTCTTAAGGAAACCAAGAAATTTCTCTCAAACAAATTTGAGATGAAAGATCTTGGTGAAGCTTCTTTTGTATTAGGAATCCAAATACATCGTGATCGCTCACGAGGTATGTTAGGATTATCACAAAAGAACTATATAGAGAAGGTATTACAAAGGTTTAGCATGGAAAATTGTAAACCACATGACACCCCAGGTCTCTAAGGGAGATAAGTTCGAGTCTAAATCAATGTCCTAAAAATAATCTTGAATCCAGTATATGGAAAATATCCCTTACAGCATCGGCGATAGGAAGCCTAATGTATGCTCAAGTACGTACTCGCCCGGATCTTGCTTTTATTGTTGGCATGCTTGGGCGATATCAAAGCAATCCGGGAAGAGAACATTGGGTCGCAGCCAAAAGAGTGATGAGATACTTACAAAACACGAAGAACTACATGCTTACATATACAAAGTCGGATCATCTTGAGATCATTGGTTTTTCCGATTCGACTTTCTTTGGATGCCAAGATAGTCGCAAATCGACATCGGGTTATGTCTTCATTTTGGCCGGTGGAGCGATATCTTGGAGAAGTGCCAAGCAAACATTAGTTACTACTTCCACCATGGAAGCCGAATTTGTTGCTTGCTATGAGGCATCCAATCAAGCTATATGGCTGCGAACATTCATAGAAGGGCTGCGAATTGTCAAAGGTGTTGAAAGACCGCTTAAGTTATATTGTGACAATCGAGCCGCGGTATTGTACTCCAACAACAACAAGAGTTCATCTAAATCTAAGCATATAGATATTAAGTTTCTTGTTGTGAGAGAAAGAGTACAAAATGAACAAATAGAAATAGAACTTATTGGTACAAACTCCATGTTAGCGGATTCATTTACTAAGGCGTTATCTCCTTTAGTATTTCACGAGCATGTTGCTCATATGGGTGTAATGACTATTGATAGTGCCTAAATCAGTGGGAGTTTTAAATATTTCTATTTCCTTGTGTTGTTTTCATTTAAATTGATCTCATTTGGTTAAAGTAGGACTAGTTGGAGAATATATATATGCATTCTTCATATATATTCATTAATTTTCCATGCTACATATCTATACTTTATCTATGTCATTTAGTTGGATATATATATGTGATTAATGTGGGTTTAGTTGCGAATCAATTACAACGAATGCCCTTTAGTCCTTATACTTATATGACTAATGGACGGGATTGTTTTCGAATGACAACAAAGTGCACATAAGGGTTGTCATTTGTGTTATAAATATGATTGAAGAAATTTATTAAGTGAAGGTATATGTTATAATAATCCAAGTGGAAGATTGTAAGAACATGGATTAATATAACATATAAATACTTAATAATATAATGATCAATATTATAACATATGGTATAAAGTATAGAACTCAATATAATATGTAGAATTCCATAATATAAGTATACCATTAAATGATGGGCATAATGGTAATATCTTATATATCAATAGGTGTAGTCCCTAAGTGAAGTGCCCCTTGGATTCCTATATAAAGGCCTATCCATCAAGCCTATGAATCACTAGTCATTTACATTCTCATTCAGTCAAAACTCATCCTAAGTACTTGAAGATCAAAGAGAGTAAAGGGCACTCATCATTTAGAAGATCTACTCCTCCATAATTTAAAGTCTATCTTCTTACTTCATCCTCTTTATTCAAGAACAAGAACAAGACTAAGAACAAACATGGAATCACAAGGTATTTACACGCTTCCGTCTTCTTCTTCTTCTCTTCTTAATCTAGTAATGAGTCGGTTCATATTTAATGGATCGTAATTGTTCCAACAAAAAGGTATCATTGCTAATGTAAAAAAGTGCAAACATAAAAAAGTGTCAGTAGTACTAGTGCATACTCCCTCCGTCCCGGGAAATTCGTCACTTTTTACCCAAAATGGCGTTCCGTTTTAAGTGTTACCTTTTCTAAAATGGAAATGTTTTATTAATATTCTATTACACTCACTCACTATTCCCTTCACTCATTCTCTCTCCTAAAACACTATTACACTCACAACACTTTTTAAATTTACTATTTCCTCCACTAATTCTCTCTCCTCTTTTCAAATTACACTCACAACATTTTTTCTTTCCACTTTTTTCCTTAATTTGCGTGCCGAACCTAAAATGGAGACACTTTTCTTGGGACGGAGGGAGTATATTATAAAGTGGGCAAAATCATCTTTTTATCATTGAACTTTAGGCCAGTTTACAATGTTCTCATTGCATTTTTATTTTTTTACAATATTCTCATTAAACTTTTCATATTTTCACAATGTTCTTATTTTGTCTATCATTGTGCTAAATAGTTAACGAAAGTCAGTTAAGTGACCTAATGAGAAAAACTTTCGTGAGGTCACGCGCGAGGTTAATGGCGGGTGAATTAACGCCCATAATCTAGTTAGCATCCACATCAGTAATTGATTAAAAACTTACTGAAAGTTAGTCACGTGAGGTCACGTGACTGACTTTCGTTATGTTTAGAGCTGTCAATTCGGAAATACGGGACGGGACGAAATTATGTTGTTCCATGACGGAAACGGGACGAGACGAGACGGGACAAAACGGGACGAGACTAATATACTCTGTCCCATCCTGTCCCATGTGCGGGACGCGGGATCCCGCGGGACAATGCGGGACCCGTTGACTAGGAGGGATAAGCGTTGACTAGGCGCCAAGGCCAAGGCCAAGGGCCTCATCAGTCAATGTCATCAGCAACAGCAAGCCTTTATACAACTTCAATCAGAAAGGTGGACCTTAAGCAAACAAACTGCTGTTAATGTGAAAGATACGATCAATTCATTAGAACAACCCTTTGACTAGAGCAGTCAATATTCAATACGGGATAACGGGACGAAACTAAGTTGTTCTGCGACGGAAACGGGATGAAACGGGATGTGATGAAACGGGACGGAACGATCCCGTCCCATTTATATGGCGGGACAGGACGTCCCGATAGGACCGTCCCAACTTAATGGCTCTAGTTATGTTTTTAGTGAATTTATGATTGGAGTGAGAAAATTGTAAGAACATGAAAAGTTAAGTGAGAACTTTGGAAAAAAATAAAAATTCAATGAGAACATTGTAATTTAGATTAAAGTTTGGTGATGAAAAGATGCTTTTTGCTTATATAAAGTGCCAATGTAAATGATGTAAGAAAGTGTATTAGTGTAGGAAAGTCGGCGAGCGAGGGAAGCGGTGGTTCATGTGTGTGTTTAAGTGTCTACGATGTAAAAATGATTTTTTATTAATGTTAAAACAAAAAAAAAACTGATTTTTATAAGAACAACTCTTGAAAAACAGAACAAAAATATTATTATTTTTTTTTTAAATTTATTAGATCATTCTAAACATCTAACAAAGATGGAAGTAGAAAAATATTTGTTCCGAGCAAAATAAAGTAGGCTCCACCGGCCTCCACCACGACCACAAATTTCCCGACTACATTCCAAAATCACGGCAATAGTCAGACTCAGAGGAAAATCCATTTCACAATTCCGACTGCCAATTTGACTTCAGCAAATAATCACACACTTTTACTGTGTGAAATCATTCAATTCTTTTCAAGAACTCCAAACAGTTCTCTAACACTTCTTCAATTCCCAACCCCCCCCCTTTATAATTAACAACAAAAATCCGTATCTGTTCTTCAATCCCCTCCTCTTCATCTATCCATTCAGATCAAAACAATTCAATGCATTTTTCATCTCCAATTCCCAAATTCATTACATGGGTATTAATCTCCATCAATCTTTTCTCCTTCTCCACCTCCGATCCACGTATTTCCGAAGCCGGTCTCCTCTGCGGCACCGGCCGACCACCGCCAAACACCAGTTACATCCCTGTCTTCGTTCAAGAAATGGAAATCCTCTCCCAACGCGTAACCGCCCACGATTTCGCCACCTACCATCTCCCCAACTCTTTCCCGCCAATTTACGGCCTCGCTCAGTGCTTCTCCGACCTCTCCCACACCGACTGCCTCCTCTGTTACGCCGCCAGCCGTACCCGTCTCCCGCGCTGCCTTCCCGCCGAATCCGGCCGTATCTACCTCGACGGTTGCTTCCTCCGTTACGACAATTACACCTTCTTCAACCAAACCGTCGACCCCAGTAAGGACACCGTCAATTGTAACACTACTTTGGACGGGTGGGATGATGGAGAGAAAAGTAGAGGGGTGGTGGGGGAGTTTAGAAATATTACGAGGTTGGTGATTGAAAATGTGACTGAGATTGCGGTTAGGGATGGAGGGTTTGGGGTTATGGAATATAAGGGCGTGTTTGGATTGGCGCAATGTTGGAGGACTTTAACTAGAAATGGTTGTAGAGAGTGTTTGGAGAAAGCTGGGAGAAATGTGAGGCAAAAGTGTTTGCCAAGTAAAGAAGGGAGGGGCTTGAATGCTGGGTGTTATTTGAGATATTCTACCCAGAAATTCTACAATGATGAATCCCAAACAAGGCATAACGATTTTTCAGGTAATAATTTTTTTTTTAATATAATTTTAATTTTGTTGGATTCTTTTGAATTAGGGTTCCATTTGATTGCATGTTTTGCTCAATTTAAGAGGGAATCTTTGATCTTGATTCTTGATTCTGGGTTCTTTGTTTGTTATTTTTCTTTATTTTGTTGGATTATCTTGAATTTAGGTTTTATTTAAAATGTTGATATACAATAATTTCATTTTGTTGGATTATCTTGAATTTAGGTTTTATTTAAAATGTTGATATACAATAATTTCATTTTGTTGGATTATCTTGAATTTAGGTTTTATTTAAAATGTTGATATACAATAATTTCGATAGATAGACAGAGGGGGTATTATTTTGACCCGGATTTGAGGTTTGTGCGGTTATATCATGCTCGAGATCACTAAGGTTTGATCAATAGAGTATATGATCGCACTTCATAATTCTTACTATTAGTATTAGTAGTAGGATACGAGTTTCCAGTTAGTCGACTGCATATTAGTTAGATGAGATGGCTAGCATTGAATTGAAAGATGAGACCGCCTCAAATGGTAAAATGTCCATAAGTATTGTATCAAACTGAATCGTCGAGATTGACCGTAAACCAGACTACTAGGCAGTCTGACTGTATTTGTACCTGAAAGTACTGGTCAATAGATTTCTTGAAATGATACTTCAACCTATAGCTTTGATATATTGATTTTTAATTTAGTTTTTGAATTTTAAATGGTTTGCTTGCTAGTGCTAGTTAGGTGTTAATTTTAAGATTCTAAAGATTGTCCATTTTCCATTTTGTAATTTAGTTTATGTGTGGGTCTTTTTCTTACAACTTTTGCTTGTTTTCTTTCGATGATCTGACTTTTGAGGATTCTTATGCCTAAATTCAACCATATGTCCTAAAGTTCATTTTGTCATTATTCTTAATGGGTGTTTTCCCATTCAACATGCAAATGCATGATGATATGCCAATTTCTTGGAGATGGAACTGCTGCACCGCCAGATGTGTTGCCAATTTATTGGAGATGAATATGGTACTTGGTGGGACCCATATATTATGCAATAAATCTTGACCGCACATCTCAAAAGTGAGAAATGTGCCCGCATCTCGGACCATTGGCTGTTGCATATCTCACGTCACGCTCCCTATTGCTTAAGGAGGTTTTGACATTTCGCCAACACAGGATTCTAATCTTGAAGTCTAATGCAGGGAAGTGACATATTTTTGGTTGAAATTGTTCAATGTTTTGAACAAGAATATGCACATTTTTTCATAAAATAAAAATAAAAATAATTTTTCTCGCCGACTTGGGGTTATTTGATATGAAGTTGGGATTTTGATGGCTGTTTTCTCTTTCAGGTATGTCAGGAACTGGGAGTAAAGTGGCTATCGCTCTGTCTGCGTTGGCTTTCTTCGTGTTATTACTCTGCTCTATTTATACGGCGCATATGAGAATATCAAAAATGAAAGAAGGTGAGACTCTAATTCATTTCCAAATAGAACCGTTTAAACCATGATCATCATCATAAAAATTATTGCCTCCATCCCAATTTAAATAAACCATGATCATCATCATAAAAATTATTGCCTCCATCCCAATTTAAATGTCCAAAAAAAAAAATTCAAATTTGCTCTTGATCAAGGGCAAATGTGAATTTTTTTTAGACATTTATTTTGGGACGGAGTGAGTAGTATAATTTTTACTGATAAATGTAAATATCAACTTGCATTGCCACAGAGCGCAACACTTTAAATCAAATATCAAATTCATTCACCAAAGGGAGTTTGAACTTCAAGTACGAAACTCTTGAGAAGGCTACGGATTATTTCAGTAATTCAAGAAAAATAGGACAAGGAGGAGCGGGCTCTGTGTTCAAAGGAACTCTTCCAAACGGGGAGATTGTTGCAGTAAAAAGACTAGTTTTCAATACTAAACAATGGGTAGATGAATTCTTCAATGAAGTTAATTTGATCAGCGGAATTCAACACAAGAACCTCGTGAAGCTCTTGGGTTGTAGCATTGAAGGACCCGAAAGCCTTTTGGTTTACGAATATGTCCCAAATAGAAGCCTTGATCAGTTTCTTTTTGGTATAACACCCTCTTCTCCTTTTACAATCGTACTTCAAATTCATTTACCAAAATATAAAATAAGAAAATTGAAGTTTTTTTTTTTTCAGAAAAGGAGAAGGACCAGAAGGTAAGAGTTCTAAACTGGAAACAGAGGTTTGAGATTATACTTGGGACGGCTGAAGGGCTTGCTTATCTTCATGGTGGTACTCACGTAAGGATAATCCACCGAGACATTAAGAGCAGTAATGTTCTTCTTGATGAGAATCTCGCTCCAAAGGTTGCTGATTTTGGCCTTGTTAGGTCTTTTGGAACTGATATGACTCATCTCAGCACAGGAATTGCAGGCACATTGTAAGTTTTTTAAGTTCTACTCCCTCGCTACCCAAATGTATCCCTTCGTCTCGGTTCAAATTGCAAAACTTACCCTGTTAGTTGTCTCATTAGAACTTGCAAAATCCATTTTAGGTAAATTTTTAATATTTAATAAATAATTGAGCCCACTTGTTATACTCACAACAACTATACATTTATTATCCCCTACCCTATTGTCTCTCTCATACCTCACTTTTTTATACTCACATTTGCGTATAACACGTGTTTTAATTGGTGCAGAGGGTACATGGCTCCTGAATACATAGTCCGCGGACAACTTACAGAAAAGGCTGATGTTTATAGTTTTGGAGTACTGGTTCTCGAGATTGTATGTGGCAGAAAAAACATCGCCTTTGTAGAGGACTCGACTTCCCTTTTGCAAACAGTAAGATCAACATCCGCTCTTATCAACCCAACTTTTTTGTTAATTTGTTTTGGGACGGAGGGAGTAACTAAATAGCAATTGACCAAGATTATTGATAAAGTTTTACGTTTCCAAATAAGGTCTGGAGGCTCTACCAAACAGGTAACTTGTCAGAGACAGTAGACCCGTCCCTGAAAGACGATTTCCCTGCAAATGAAGCATCAAAAGTGCTTCAAATCGGACTTCTTTGTGCACAAGCTTCAGCTGCATCAAGGCCATCGATGGATGAAGTTGTTTATATGCTAAGAATAGAAGACTGTGCGATTCCGAGTCCTAATCAACCACCTTTCATGAATGGTCGAAAGCTACATCCGGGCAACAACAGCGACAGTGGTTCATCTGGCTTGAACAGCATTATATCGAGCGCGTTAACGAAATTGGAGACGTCGTATACTTCCACTGAAGAATCATCTACTGTGCTAAGTTCGGGTGAGCCATCGCGAACGAGAAGCGAAGATTGAAGGAGGGATAGTTTTTTTTCGACTTTGATTTATTGTTTGAGAATTTTTTGATAGATTACTGTTTAATTATGTGAGAACAACAACATAGGATTCATCTATGTGAGAATTTTGAAAGGTATAGCTGTTAAAGATTTATCTCTCCTTCCGACTGTTCATAAATGAATGTACAAATTTAAGATTTTTGTTCTTCTTAAAATGAATGTTTTTTTTTTTAAATAAAAATCTTTGTCCCTAAACACTTTTTTATTAAAAAAAATCGCTAATTATTTTATTATCATAAAACTCAATATTTAGAAACTGTATAACGAAAATATTTATTCATCTTTGCTATTGAAATGTATAAAAACACACATTTCCAGAGTGCCCATTGAAATGAAATTTGGGTATTCATTTGGAGATAGGGATGGCAACGGGGTGGGTTTGACCAAAACCGTACCCGTCCCTCAAAGAACCCTCCTAGTATCGAACCCGCCCCGCCCCGCCCCGCCCCGCCAATTGGAGAACCCGCATCCACCCCGCCCCGCCACGCACCACATGTCTAAAATCAATTTTTTTTGGGCTTTAGCTAGCCCAGCCATTTGAACAGCGGCCCACATGGTCCAAAATCATTTTTTTGGGCTTTAGCCCAGCCATTCAACGGCCCAACATAGAATAGGGGGACTATGAGTCTGGGGGTAAGGGTAATAATTAAAATGGGTGAGGGGTATTATAGTAATTACATACTCCCTCCGTCCCACCTCACTTGACACCCTTGAGGTGGGCACGGGAACTAAGAAAAAAGAATAAAATAAAAAAATGTGTGGTAGAAAATGAAGAGAGGGAATGAGTGGGGTAAATAGTAGTGTTGGTTGAATAAATTGAGTGGTGGAAAATGAAGAGAGAGAATGAGTGGTGGGGTAGAGTGAATATAAAATTATAAAAAGTAGGCTATTTTGGAAAGTGTCAAGTGAGCTGGGACGGCCCAAAATGGAAATAAGTGTCAAGTGAGGTGGGACGGAGTGAGTATATATAATAGTATGCGGGGCGGGGCCCCGCGGGTTGAGGGGTGAAACCGAACCCGCCTCGTGACCCGTCGGGTTTTCAAAAAATGCTACCAAACTCGCCCCGCTACGGTGCAAATCGTCCCGAATACAGATCGGATTCGTACAAATTGCCATCCCTATTTGGAGACGTAGGGAAAGTAAAATTTATTCTCTTAATATTATAATAGTGCATTAAAATTTGAAATATTGTAAACATATTTAAACATATGGTGATTAGTGATTTAATATTGTACTATACTCCCTCCGTCCCATAACAAGCGACACAGTCACTGTTCCGCACGGGAATTAAGGAAAAAGTGAAAAGGTTGATGTGTTGTGAGTGTAGATAGTTGAGTAGGAGATAGAATGAGTGGAGAGAATAGTAAATTATAATGGTGTTGTGAGTATTAAAATAATGTAGGAGAGAGAATGAGTGGAGGGAATAGTAAAGATTCTTTGCCATTTTAGGAAGTGTGACTTATCAGTGATACGCCCAAAATAGCAAAGTGTGTCACTTGTTATGGGACGGAGGGAGTATTGACTTTCAAAAATTGATTTGAGCCAAATAATTTTTAAGAATAGAGTGAATATATTGTACATAAAGAGTAAATAAAAGAAAAAAAATAATTGTTTTAAAATACTCCCTCCGTCCCCTAAAACCTTATCCACTTTGCCATTTAGGGCGTCCCACTTAAAAGTCATATTTTTCTAAAAATGAAACTTTTTAATATTTTTTTATTCATGGAACCCACTTGTCATACTCACAACAACTATCTACTTACTATTCTCTACCCCACTTTCTCTCTCCTACCCACTCACAACTCCTACTTAAATAACATTATTTCTTATTTTTCACGCGAAACAGTAAATGGGTAATCTTTTATGGGACAGAGGAAGTAAGTGTTGTAGTTAAATTGTCAAATATTCCCTCTGTCTCGCTACAAATCGCACACTTTTTATTGTGGGCGTCCCATTACATTATTTTAATACTCACAACACCATTATAATTTACTATTCTCTCCACTCATTCTCTCTCCTATTTTACTTTTACACTCACAACATTTATATCATTATTTTTTTCCTTAATTCCCGCGTAAACAGTAACAGTGCGATTACTAGCGGGATGGAGGGAGTACTAAGAAAAATATTGTTTTGTTTGTGCATTAATTGCAAATTATTAAAATTATTATAAAAGTATTTTCTTATTTAGAAATAAAAACTTAATTTGATAGAAATAAAAACTTAATTTGAGACGGAGAAAACTAAACAATGTGAGTTGTGACTCAATAATTTTGCCAATCTTGATATTTTTTATTTTTATTTTTGGAGGGATATTTGTGTAATGGATTGATGTGAAGGCATTAATGTAGATGTAGACAATTAGAGACCAATTTTGGTGGGGTTTGTAGGTATTTAAAAGAGGGATGGGGTCATAAGTGGTTGAAATTAGCACTACAAGAATAGACTTTTTGGTGTCTTAATTTTGACAACCCAATTATTTTCAAAAGCTGTTTTGTCCTTTTGTGGATAATAATAATACTCCTAAATAGGAGCAATCTTGTGGCTTTTAAACTTTTGGGCGTCAAAAGCTACTTGTAGCATTTAAAACTTACCTAAAATGGAAAGGAATCTTTACTATTCTCCACTCATTCTCTCCTACATTATTTTAATCCTTGGACAACACCATTTATAATTTACTATTATCCACTCATTCTCTCTCCTATTTTATTTTCACACTCATAGCATTTTTAATATATCTCTCTCCTTAAAATAAAAAGCTTGAGTGTTTGTGAATTAAGTTTGGGGACGGAGGGAGTATTAAAGAATTTGAAACTGTTAAAAGCTTCTTTAGTTTAGCTGTTTTATGTGTTGCTACGATTAAATTTCATTTTTCTCTTTGCAAAATACTAATGATCGAAATAAATTAGAATGATTATTTAGCGTTACACCTGTCCATCCACTGAATTTTGGTCACACAATTTACAAGCTCATTAGTGTGACCACATTTTATGCTTTATATTTCAATATAAAAGCGAGTTATTGGCTGTAACAATTGTCACCGTTCCTCGCATGTTTTGCTCCTCCTTCGTAATGCGGTAACGTTTAACTAATATATTACGATTGGCACCGTTCCTTGCATATTTTGCTCCTCCTTCCTTATGCGGTAACGTTTAACTGATATATACAAAAATCCCACTATTAAATACTCCCTCCGTCTCACGTTATTGTGAACCATTTTTTCGGGCACAATAATTAAGAAATATTATTAAGATAATGAAAATGTGTGGTAGAAAATGAAGAGAGAGAATGAGTGGAGTTAATAGTAGGATGGTTGAATAAATTGTATGGTGAAAAATGAAGAGAGAGAATGAGTGGGTGGAATAGGGTGAATATAAAATAATAAATTTGTTTCCATTTTGAGTAGTTTGCATTCACGTGGGACGGACCAAAATGAAAATAAGTTTGCATTCACGTGGGATGGAGGGAGTATAAATATTTGTGATTCATATAATAAATATCTTTAAAAACATATAAACACAAGTTTTACATGCGTTTTCAAGAAGCATATGATCTAATAATGAAGTTTTTATATTTGTGCACTACAAATATTATACTCCCTCCGTCCCATCAAAATTGATACTTATTTTCTTTTTGGTCCGTTCCAGCAAACTAATACTTCTCAAAATGGAAGTGAATATTTACTATTTATCCCACTCATTCTCTCTTCTATTTCACTTTTACACTCACAACATTCTCTCTCATAACTATTCTTCCCACCCATTCACTTTCCTATTTAATTCTTCATACTCACAACATTTTCTTTCACTTTTTCTCTCTTTTACTTTTTCTTAATTCGCGTGCCTAGAAATTTAGTATCAATTTTGATGGAATGGAGGGAAGGGAGTACACTTGTAATTCATTATTATATTTACTAGTAAAATTTTAGAAAAAAGCGTCTTGAAATGACATTACAGTTTTGAATTTGAGAGATGTGATGTTATGTTGTGCTATTTAAAGAACATTTGATGTTAGAAGTGTGGAACTCATGAAAATGACCATATTATATTTTATTTTATACGTGGAGGATTGTCCAAATTTTAGACCCTACATCGCTGTCTTATATAGGTTTCTTTCATTTTCATTTGCTCCACAACCACAATTGGCTTCCAACTTTTAATTATCATTTCCCACCTAATTATTCATTCAAGTCTATAAAAATCTCATTAGCAAAATACTCACTCGATCCTATTCTAAAATAAATGTTCAAATTTCATTTTACGAAAAAAAAAAATCTTACTAAGGTGGCATTTGATTTTTTCGTGTCTTAGCTTAGGCTGAAATCTGATTAAACGTCTAAATTTAGCTAAATTGATAAGAGGTAGCGTCTGAAAACTGATCTCTAAATTACTCAAACTGTTTGAATATACATCTGAATTCACATCTGAAATTAATGTTACGACCTTTAATGGAGTAGAAAGATGAGATGAATGGTTATTGATCTTGATGACGCCAAGCTTTTCAGGGTCAGGAGCGGTTCAAGAATATCTGGCTTGATATATTTAGTGGATTGATGTACCTAAATCACAATACAAATAAGCACCGTTAAGGTCAAAGTTGGATGTTACTCCAACTCAGGCCCTCGGGTGTGAGAGTAAGAATACTGAGATAATAAGGCTTTGAATACCTTGGAGTGTGTGTGTGTTTAGGGTTTTAGAGTAATAGGGCTTACTCAATATATTTGGAACTTACCTTGCCCAAGGGGACAAAGGTCTTTTATTTATAGGCAATTTAGTGGTGCTTGTTGATGTAAGCAATGAGATCAGCCCTAGGGGCACTTTGGTATTTGACCAGCTACACGTGTCCGCAGCTAATTGGCCCTGTCAGGGAGGGAACATTGACTACAGAAGGGGCATGGCTGAAAGGGACATGAGCCGTGTATATGGCTTGGCGCATTAAATGAAATAGTAGGCGCCTGACTGAGCCGCATTAAATGCGTTAAGGGGGAGCCGGCAACTTGCATGTCAGAGCCAGTAAGCTAACTTGCTCAGTAAGGCTTGACATTAACCGGAGGAAGGTGAGATAATCGGGAGGCAGACATGAGCCCGCGGTCAACCTTGTGGCCGCGGTCAAAGGTATTTGACGCGGGCACGGATGACGCGGTCATGCCTCCTACGGGCACTGATCCAACGGTCAGGATCCCTGCGGTCTTCGATAGGGATAATGCGGGGAGTGACGCGGTCTTGACCTCAAGGGCCTATCTGTCCGCGGTCATCCCCTCCAGCGGTCTTGGAACTGCCACGTCACTGTTTCCTTGGATCAGACCGAGCGTGGGTCCGGTCCAGTAGATCCGGGCTCATCAATGGCCCCTAGCTCCAAGTGTAATTATTTATGGTCTGAGCGAGGAGGTACTAGAAGCTCGGTTGGATCAGACCGCTGCTATGGCAAGCACCAGTGTTAGTGTTTTTGTTGGTTGTTGCTTGGCCTCATGGGCTTATGGACACGTTCGGGAGGCATGAATGGGAGACACGTGTGCCTCGAATGCTCTGCCTCCCGGTTAGCAAGTGGGCCCCTTGACAGATGAAAAGACGGGGCGTGGTATGTACAGGGGTACGTGTCAATCATCTAAGAGGGGTAATAAATGCTAACCGGCGGAATTTTTGAATTTTCAAACGTTTGGAGGCGGTTCAGGGTTCGAGAAGCGGTTTGTGGGCTAATTAATACGGGTTAAACGGGTTTAACCCGTATTGGTAGGCCTTATAAATATCAAACCCTTAAACCTCAAACCCTTTTTACCGTCTTCAAACCTTCAAAGAGCTAGAGAAAGAAATTGCTGCAAACTTGCGTTTCCCTTCTTCGATCCTTCCCTCAAGCTTTTCCTTCGTAAGTAATTTTGGTGTTTCTTCTTCATCTCCTTCTTATTTCTTTTTCTGGGATCGATGACCACTCGTGAATTTGGACCCCGCCGTCCCATAGAGTTAGGAGATGGAACCACCCCTGATACCTTCGCCGTTTGTAAACGGACGGGGGGAATTTTCAGGAAGGTAGGTCTGGGGTGGTTAAGACTGTCCCTTAGATGTTTTTTGTATTTTTGTGAGAAATCTCAATGGGGGCCGTTCGTCCCACCCCGGTTGTGGGAGGTCAAGAGAAAGTACATAATTAATCGTGATGTATTGGTGTTGGGGGATACCAGTAGGCTAAGGAATTTTGTGATGGGGGTTTTGTGCAGGTTTCCCCGCGAGAGAGAGTCGGCTCTGAATGCCGTTGAACTTGTGAGGAGAGCGATCAGTGTCCCCGACCAGATAATTGACTAGGAGAAGTGTGAACTGACGGACTCTAATCAAACAAGTGACATGCGGGCACCGAGCACCGGGGACCTGAGTGACCCTTTAGATGTTCTGCCCTGAGTACCATATTTCCCAATTTTGTGCCCGGGGCCCCTAGTGCTAACCCAATTGAGCTGAGTAGCAGTGAGGAGCTGGAGCCTCTGAACTTTGAGGTGACCGGAGGTGGGGGGAATGAGACTGAAGTGACTTCTGCCCGCGGTGATGCCACCGATCTCTTTGGCTCGACGAGCTCGGAGACCGAGGAGGATGACCGCAAGGTTGAGGATAGGAGGGCTGCGGGGACCTCTAAGAAGGCTGCTGAGACCACAGAAATTGTTGATGCCTTTGAGAGCTCTGACTCCGAGGAGGAGGTGGTTGTGGCCCCTGCCCGGAATAAAGGCAAGCGGCCAGCTGCCGGGGTGAATCCTGGCCGTGGCCGCAGTAAGAAAGCCAAAGAGGTGGCTACCATTAATTGGGAGGAGGAGATTTATGAGACTTACAATGTTGACCCCAATGCCTTTCGTGTCCGTACCCTTGGCTATGTCCCAATGAAAGACAAAGAGAAGCTGCGGCCAGAGACTGTAGCTGATGTTCGCGAGGGCAATAGGGCGTGCATTTTCTATGGGGCCCAGTTTGAAAATGGCCTCCGACTCCCCCTGGATCCCTTTTATTACTTTTTCTTGAAGTTCAATAGCTGCCTGCCCATGCACCTGACTCCTAATGCCATCAGGGCTATTGTCTCCTTCATAACTGCCTGCAGGGTCCTGGGTTATGAACCAACTCTTTCCGGGCTTTACGCCTACTACCAGAACCAAGTCTCTAATGGGAACCTGAGTCTGAAGGCTAGGAATTACTCTGCCAGGACCTTCTCTCCACCCTCCAACAAATTTGACCAGTGGAACCAAAAGGATATACTGGTCATAGAGTCTAGGTTCGGGTGGCCTTTCTCCAAGCCTTCAAATCCTGTTCCGATGAGGGTGACTGCCAAGAATTATCCTGACCCTTCTCCCTCCGAGACCCTGCGAGTTGCCCTAGAGTCCAATCTGGCCCCATTCATAGCCGATGATGTGGAGCCCGTGTACGATATGGGCGCAATCGTTGAGTTTGAGCCCCTGCTCGTCTACTCAGGGGTGGCTCCTCGAAGGGAGGGCACCCCATATGCCCCTAGAGTAGAGATAGAGGCCCAGCCTCGTGACCCTGATTGGAGGGTGCACGAGTATTATCAGTTTGAGGCCGATTGTAAGACCTGCATGCTGGGCGCTGAATGTGTGCCTCCAGAGCTAATTGGTCTCTGTCTCCTTATGAAACTGCACCTTTTTCTATTGCTTTTTTGATTTTTAGAACTGTCTTTGACCAATTTCTGTTTTCTTTCAGAGTAGATCCAAAAGAATATAATTTTTGATGGCCCCTCTAAACGCCGCTCAGATGAAGGCCAAAAACGCGAAGGCCCAAAGGGAAGCTGCTGCGAGGAGGCAGGCTGAACTGGCGGGGGCTGCGGGCAAGGGTGCCACCATGCCCATTGCAAATAGGAAGAGTGGTGATCCTTTGGCCGCTCCAAAAGTTATCCCAACAACCGGGGAGCTGCCACCACCCCCCAGGGGTCCTCCCCCTGCCAACGCTATTCGCTCCAGCTCTCCTGGCTGCACCATTGCCTCCGGGCACAACCAAGAGCAGTCCAAGAAGAGAGCTGAGAGAGATGTGGATTTGGTGCACAAGGAGAGGGCCTCCAAGTCCCAGAAAGGTGGGGAGACTCAAGTTAGGGGCTCCACTGTCTCTGCCTCCGTTTCTACTACTGCTCCCTCCACTGCGGGGACCATCTGCTCAGCTGCCTATCCAATAGCTTCCTTAGCCACCCGCGAGGAGACATGGGCACTGAGGAAGAAGGTGGGTGAAGTGCCCGCTGTCACTGGAGTGGATTTTTACGCCCGATCATCCTACAATTCTGCCGTGGGGATCGAGCTTCTCAACAGGCTCTATGCCCCGGACTTCTACCAGAATGTGGTTGTGAAGGAGAACCCGTCAGCCTTGATGGGAGATATTGGGCTTGCCCTCACCGAGGTAGGGACCTTTTCGTCTGTCTTTTCTCTTAGTCTTTTTGAACCACAATAATTCTGACTATCCTCATCGCAGGCGGGCAACAAAGCTATGCGGCTTCGGGAATGCTGCGACAGCTTGACCGCTGATGTGGAGGCCAACAAAAAAGATTTGGCGGGCTAGCTCCGTGAGCTGGCCCAGGCTGAGGAAAGGATTCAAACCCTGAACTCCATTCTTTCCTCCAAGGAGGCCCTGATCAGTACGCAGGAGTCTGATCTGAAGTCCTTCTCAAAACGCCTGACAGAGGCTGAGAAGGACTTGGAAAAATATAAAGGCCAGCGGGATGAGCTCCGCGGGCACAAGCTTCAGCTAGAGCAAAGAAACAATGAGCTCTTGACTAAGCTGGAGGCTTCCAAGAAGCAAGTCCAGATTCTGGAGGCCAAGGCGGATGAGCTCTCCGAGAAATTGCTGCCCCTGACGCAGTTCGACTTGGAGAGGGAGAGGATGCTGGCCGATGCCCGCAAGGAAGCGGTTGAGGAGTATAAAAACTCCGAGGATTTCAAGAATTTCCTTAATGCTGAGAATCTGCTCGCAGTTAGGCCGGGCCGCCGACGCAGATCCGAATTTTGCGGCTACGGCATGTTCTCGGTTCGGCCAGCCGTCGTGATCGGCTCACTGGTTGCTACTGACGTGGAATGCCTGCCCGGGCTTGCATTAGTTCCCCTGGCCGAGCACGAGGTTGCTGGCTTGGAGCAGACCGCAGCGGCCTCCTTGCCGCCTGTGGCCGAAGTGACTGCCCTTGGTCTTATTGCCGAGGTGGACAAGTTGAGATTTGGGGAAAACCCGATACCACTTGGGGATGCCCTAGCTCGCGTTCTTCCTAATGGGCCGGCCATAGGTGATATGTTTCCTCAACGGGCAGCCCCCACTCCGGTCTCTGCTGAGCCCTCATCTGATCTTATTACAGAGGTGCTTGTGAATAGCCTTCCCTCTCCTACTCCGGCTTCAGAAGCGGGCATGGAAGGCGCGGCCACAGAGGCCACAGATGCCCCCAAGGATCAAGCTCCATCAGTTTAGGATTTTTTGCTCTTTATTTGTTGTAATAGGTGGTAGGATCTTTGTAAATTTTTCTATTAATGAAAATAGAGGCATTTTTCTTAATTTTTCTCTTAATTGTTTGTCCTCGTAGGCTGTTTTAAGTGTTAGCAATATTTGAGTACCTTAGTACTTGCATTCTTGCACTTACTTTTTTCAGCGTTTTTTGACTAACAACTAAATTTTATACTCTCCTTCCGCAGTCAAAAGCTTAGTAGGCCCTTTGCCCGCATTTTTTGAGTTTTCCTAACTCTTTATTCAAAATCACTTGGATTTTTTGTGAGAGTCAGCCCTATTTGTCTGTGATCGCGTTTGTTTGGCCTTGTGGCAAACTTTGGGGCCTTAACCCCCTTTGTCTGTTTGGCTTTGTAAAACTCTTTTGATCACTGTCATCCATTTACACTTATTCCCAGCCTTGCGAGCCGTGGTGTAAGTCAAAAGCAGCCAAGGCAAGCTACTTTCATAGGGCATGCAGAGTGTGGCCATGAGGCTATAGTCCACGCAACAGTAGGTAGGAGCATATTTAGCATAGCGGCCCTTTAACCTACTGGCATCCGTATCCACTTATTGGTGGTTCACGCTTTTTGACCCTTTATTCAAAACCCCTTAGAGTTTTTTGTGAGGGTCTTGTGGCGATCATGTAAGCGGGCTTATATGTAGGCCTTTGTTACATACGGGCATACGAGTAACGGCCCTAACGAGGGCCTTCGCGTACTGAGTGGGTTAGGGCCTTGGCCTTTGTCCCCACTGGCATCTATATCCACTTATTCTTGGTGGTGTCACGCGGGCAGGACAGGGTATCCTCCCCGCGATCGAGTACGGATCGTAATGGATCTTTGTACCCATATAGGCTTGCGGACCTCAAGGGATCGTTGCGCATCAGTAGGTAGGAGCTCATATGTTGGCTCTTGAACCTACTGGCATTCGCTTGCGGGCATCCACCTCAGCTTTTGAGGCTGGTGGGAAAGGTGTTATAACTATTTTTGCATCAAGATTTGATGGTGACCTTACTCTCATATATATAGGGGTCTATACTCCCTCCAAAAGATTACAAAGATTTCAAAAGAAGTACTTTCTAAGGTGATCGCTATTCCAAGCGTGCTTGAGATCTGTTCCTTCCTTTGTTCGCAATATGTAGGTGCCCTCCTTGATTATTTTGGTGACCTCATATGGTCCCTCCCATTTCGGGGACAGTTTGTTGAAACCGGGTTGGGTCCCTTGGACCTCTACGTTTCTGAGTACCCAATCTCCAACTGAAAAACTCCTCCTATTCACTCTTTTGTCGTGGTGCTTCTTCGCCTTTTGCTTGTAGTTCACCATTTTTTCATTTGCCCGCATTCTCTTTCCTTCGAGATCGTCCAGGTCACACCTTCTGTTTGCCTCGTTTTGAGACTCATCGAAGTATGTGACTCTGTACGAGGGTAGGGCTACCTCCACTGGAGCCATTGCCTCTGACCCATACGTGAGCGAGAAGGGAGTTTCTCCTGTAGAATTTCTTATTGTGGTGCGGACAACCCATAATGCGGTCTGGAGCTCTTCCAACCATCGTCCTCCTCGTCCTTCCAAGTTTTTCTTTAGGGCGGTCAGGACTAGCTTGTTCGCGGCCTCAGCTTGGCCATTTCCCTGAGGATAAGCAACTGCGGACTTACGGTGTTGCACCTTCATTCTCACACATTCAGCGGTGAATTTTGCAGAGAATTGAGTGTCGTTGTCCGAAATTATTGCTCACGGAATGCCAAATCGACAATAGATGTGGTCGTGGACAAAATTGATAGTATTCTCCTCGGAGATAGTGGCTAAGCCCTTGGCTTCTGTCCATTTGGTAAAATAATCCACGGCCACAACGGCATACTTAATGCTTCCTCGAGCAGTTGGAAATGGTCCAATGAGATCAATCCCCCACGTATCAAACGGCCACGATGGTACAACCAAAGTTTGCTCTGTTGATGGTAGTCTGGGGATGTCCGCAAATCTCTGGCACTTGTCACACTTTCTTACGTATTCCTGTGCATCCCTTCTCATTGTAGGTCAGAAGAATCCCTTGAATTTGATCTTGTCTGAGAGGGTGCGAGCACCTGGATGTCCGCCACAAACTCCTTCATGAACCTCATAGAGTAAGTTGGTGACCATGTGAGTTTTGACACATCTGAGCAAAGGCTTGGTGAATGATCGTCGAAAAAGTACCCCATCGAGGACGAGGTATTTCGCGGACACCGTTCTGATGGCTCTAGCCTTTGCTGGATCCTCGGGGAGGGTCTGCTTCTCGATGTAATCCTTGATCTCATCCACCCAGTCCCTTACTTGATCCTCAATATTGTTTATCTGAATCCGATCTATAGCAGGTCTCTCCGTGAATTCTATCTGGCAATCTGTCTCCAAATCTATGATTTCTTGCTCGGTTATTCTGGAGAGGAGGTCAGCTTCCACGTTATCCTCCCTCATGACTTGGTTCAGCTCATAGTAGGTGAAATTTTTGATGAGGGTTTTTGCAAGCCCGCAGTACTGAGTTAGTACTGGGTTGATTGTATCATACTCCCCCCTAATTTGATTTACTATGAGCTGAGAATCACTGTTGATCTCAATATTCTGAACTCCCAAGTCTCTTGCCAGCTCCATGCCTGCTATAATCGCTTCATACTCAGCCTGATTGTTTGATGCTTCGAACTTGAACCTCAAGGCTCTCTTGAATTTCTCCCCGCAGGGTGCGATCAGGAGTATGCCCGCTCCACTTATTAACCTGCTCGCAGATCCGTCCACGAATAAAGTCCATACTTCTTCGGGACGTTCTTTTGGCTGTATAATTTCCGTGCTCGGGTTATCTGGGGCTTCTTCTGATTCTGCCCGCTTTCTTTTTCCAAGGTCGCTGTCCGCCAATTTGAATGATGATTCTACCACAAAATCAACTAAGGCCTGCGCTTTGATTGTCTTTCTCGGGGAGTAGGTGATCTGGAACTCAGTGAGCTCGATAGACCAAGCTAGCATTCTCCCCGAGGACTCTGGTTTGTGTAAAACCTTTCTAAGCAGGGCCTCAGTTAGTACAGTTATATGATGTGCAGAAAAGTAAGCTCTTAATTTTCGAGCGGATACAAGCAAGGCGTAAGCTAACTTCTCTATATTAAGATAACGCCCTTCTATGGCAGACAGTGCCTTAGATACATAATAAACTGGTTTTTGGGAGTTATTCTCCTCCCTTACAAGAACAGCTAGCCACGCGTATCAAGAATCGCTAAAAATGTAAAGAGTTCTTCCTGGCACCGGGCCGCCGAGTAGAGGTGGTCGCCCGAGGTATGTCTTGACTTCTTCAAAAGCTTGATGGCACTCATTGCTCCATGCAAATTCATCAGATTTCTTCCCCCCTTTTAGAGTTTGGAAGAAGGGGAGGCATCTCTCTGCTGACCGCGAGATGAAGCGGCTAAGTGCGGTGATGTGACCATTGAGTTTCTGTACATCTTTCACGCAAGCATGAGGTTTCATGTCCAGTAGTGCTTGAATTTTTTCGGGATTAGCCTCTATTCCTCGCTGGTTTACCATGAATCCAAGGAACTTGCCCGCCTTTACCCCAAAAGCACATTTCAGGGGGTTTAGTTTCATGTTGTTGCGGCGCAAGTTTTGGAAGGTTTCCTCCACATCGAGCTCGTGGGAGTTTTCCTTGGTTTTTATCACCATGTCATCAATGTAGGCCTCAAGGTTTCTGCCTAGTTGGTTTTTGAAGACCAGATTGACCATTCGCTGATAGGTGGCTCCTGCATTTTTTAGCCCGAAGGGCATCATTGTGTAACAGTAAGTCTTGCCCGCAGCGATGAAAGCTACGGAGCGGACATCTTCAGGAGCCATCTGGATCTGATGGTAGCCGGAGTATGCATCAATGAAGCTTAATACTCTGTGGCCGGCTATTGAATCCACCAATCTATCTATGCGAGGAAGAGGGAAGCAATCTTTGGGGCATGCCTTGTTGAGATCGGTGAAATCAACACACATCCTCCATTTGTCGTTGGATTTTTTGACCATCACGACATTTGCTAGCCATTTGGGGTAGGAAATCTCCTTTATTATCCCCGCTTTGAGCAATTTTTCCACTTCTTCCTTGATCGCCATTTCTTTCTCCGGAGAGAAGTATCTTGATTTCTGATGAATGTTCTTGAAGGATGGGTCATCATTGATTTTGTGGAGGATCACGTCCTCGCTGATTCCCTGCATATCTTCCACCCTCCAAGCGAACACGTCACAATTTGCTCGAAGGAACTCGATGAGGATCCTTCTCTCCTCGCTGTGAATTTCCAAGCCGACCTTAACAGTTTGCTCGGGGAAGTGGAAGTTGATGACCACCTCCTCGAGCTCGTCGTTAGGTTGTAGGTCGCTGATTTCTCGATTATGTAAGGAGTCAATGACAATAGTCGGGGGGTTGACCTGAGCTCCGGTTAGTGTTGCCATAGAGTATATGACATCGCGGTCAATTTCTCCCTCAATTTCTCGATCAATGTATCCTCCCTCAATAGGGGCCAACTGTTTGGATTTTCTGCTCGTCTTGAGCTCCACCTTTGTGGTATGGAAGGAAAGCATGCCTATTGGAATGGGCGCCAGCACAAGTGCAAGGGCTTTTCCTTTTTTCAATTTGTCCTCGCCTTCTATCTGCGGGCAGGACGTCTGGCTTTTACTAGCTTTTCTTTTTTCCTCAAGTGCTCGGAGGAATCTCCCGAGCTGATTCTTGATGGTAGCAACCCCGCCCGGGGTGTTAAATTTCACCCTTTGGTGGGGAATGGAAGCAACTATTCCCAATTCGGCCTGAGCAGTTACGCCGAGAATGGCGTTGTATTGGGAAGGAAGATCGACCACCATGAATGTTATTTTGGCCGTCTTCTGCATGGGCTTTTCCCCAATAGTTACTTCAAACACAATCGTCCCCTTTACCCCCACGGCGTGATTAGTGAACCCCTCAAGCATGCCCGCATAAGGAGTTAGATTAGCTTCGGTCATTCTCATGCTTATCAAGGTATGATAGTAGAGTATGTCCCTGGCCGCGCCGGTATCAATTAATACCCGGTGTATGTTTGCTCGGTTGATCTTTATAGGAATAGTTAGGGGCTGAGTAGAGTGAAATAGGGAGGAGGCAAGTTCACTCTTTTTGAACCCTATTTCTTGCTCTTCCTCCGGAGTCATTGCGGGGACTGAGAAAACTTTCTCCAAAGTTCGAATCTGTATGGAGAGCTGTGTGTTGGAAGGAAGCTCCTCGCCAATGAAGTTAATGTCATAATCCCCCAAATCATCATCGTAATGGTCTCTCTCATTCCTTTCGGGGCCACGCGTATTTCGTGCCCGCTGTTGATTATTGTTACTGGGGGCTTGGTTGTTTCCTTTTATCCATTTGGTTAGCTCCCCGTCATTGATTCTCTGCTGAATTACTCGCTTCAACTGGAAGCAGTCCTCAGTTCCGTGCCCGTGATCATTGTGGTACTCGCAGAACTTTGCCCTACTCCTTTCATTTGGTTTCCGGAGCATGGGGGGAGGAGGAGGAAAGTCTGATGCCCTCATGATTACCACTCTTGGGTCGATGAGCTCGGTGTAAACTGTTTCCTCTACTTTTTTCCGGAGTTTATCCGACCCACGGCCTCGGTTTTTGCCCTGGTTGTTGGTGTGGGCAGGCTCTGGGGTGATCTCCTGGACTTGGCTTATTCTTTCTTTTGCTGAAGCTCGGGGAGCGGGCACAGTGGGCTCTTCAGCGGATGCAATGGCAGAAGCCCGTTCATACATCTCCTCGAATGTTTTTGGTTGGCTGGAGGCAAAATTCATTTTTAGGAAGGAGGAGCTGAGGCCTCCTTCAAAGCAGAGTATGATGTCCCCCTCTGCTAGGTCCACAATCTCCTCGTTCACCTTCCTGAACCGAGAGATGTAATCTTTCGTGGATTCGTTGGGGGCCTGCTTGACACGGACAAGATCTGTCTTTGGTCGAGCGGGCACACCCACTCTAGCAAATGCATTAAGGAAAAGGTTTCTGAACCGGCTGAAAGAGTGGATGGACCGGGGTTTGAGAGCCAGCATCCAGGATAGGGTCTTGCCTGTGAAAGTGGCAGCTAAAGCTTTGCACATTACGGATTCGTCCGAGGAGAACAGTGCCATTTGCCCTTCAAATCGTCCCATATGGCTCCTTGCGTTCTTGGAACCATCATACGTATCCATCTGGGGGGCTTCCCCTTCTGGATAGGTGCCCGCGCGATCTTGTCGCTGAAGGCGTCCATTGTGCGACCACATTTTTGGGCTGCCTTCTGATGGGTCTCCCACATTTTTTGCATGAATTCAACAAACTCAGGGCTCTGGTTATCAACTTTCTGCTTTTTAGCACGTGGAGCCACGGCCTTCTCCTTGGCCGGAGCCAGGAGTCTGGCTTGGGGCCTCGCACGGGGGTTTGACTGCGCTTCTTCCCCAATCTCCTCGCTATCATCTACATGCACCACGCTTCGCTTAGCTAGATGTCCGTGTTCAAGGGTTGGTTCAACCCGGTTTGCCCCCGCAGCTTGACTAGCAAGCGAGTTAACGGGAGCTCGTTGGGAGAACCTTTGTGACCCTTGAGGGAGTGGCATTCCGCCACCGGCCTCTATTTCAAACATCTCCATCTGAGCATCGGCGACGGCCATGGCCTCTGCGATCAACTTGGATTTGGCGGCCAGAATCTCTTGCCTTTTCAGGATTTGCTCCGGGGAGAGTGGAGTGTTTAGGGCGGTGTTTTTTATGGGAGCATGAGGAGTTTTTGGGCTATTATTTAGTAGGGCTTGGGCTTTCTCAGCTCGCGCCTCCTCGGTTAGCCGGTGTATAACTCGTTGAGCTGGGGATTTTTGGGGCTGAGAATGGGCCCCCATTCTGTTGAAAACAGAGTTGGTTTGCTTATCTTTATTGATAGTGGAGGGTGAGGCCTGGTTATCCTCCTCTAGGGTCAAATGACCGGCGTTTTCCAAAATTTTAGACATATTCTGTAAAGAAAATGATGGAGAAAAGAAGAGCCTTTCGGCACTGGATTTGTTTAGGACACGAGAGGTGTCTTGAAAACAAAGATTTTTAACGAGAGAACAAATGAAAGTCGTTTCTCGGCAATGGAACCAACCACTGATGACGCCAAGCTTTTCAGGGTCAGGAGCGGTTCAATGATATCTGGCTTGATATATTTAGTGGATTGATGTACCTAAATCACAACACAAATAAGCACCGTTAAGGTCAAAGTTGGATGTTACTCCAACTCGGGCCTCAGTGTGAGAGTAAGAATACTGAGATAATAAGGCTTTGAATACCTTGGAGTGTGTGTGTGTTTAGGGTTTTAGAGTAATAGGGCTTACTCAATATATTTGGAACTTACCTTGTCCAAGGGGACAAAGGTCTTCTATTTATAGGCAATGGAACCACTGATGACGCCAAGCTTTTCAGGGTCAGGAGCGGTTCAAGGATATCTGGCTTGATATATTTAGTGGATTGATGTACCTAAATCACAACACAAATAAGCACCGTTAAGGTCAAAGTTGGATGTTACTCCAACTCAGGCCCTCGGGTGTGAGAGTAAGAATACTGAGATAATAAGGCTTTGAATACCTTGGAGTGTGTGTGTGTTTAGGGTTTTAGAGTAATAGGGCTTACTCAATATATTTGGAACTTACGTTGCCCAAGGGGACAAAGGTCTTCTATTTATAGGCAATGTAGTAGTGCTTGTTGATGTAAGCAATGAGATCAGCCCTAGGGGGCACTTTGGTATTTGACCAGCTACACGTGTCCGCAGCTAATTGGCCCTGTCAGGGAGGGAACATTGACTGCAGAAGGGGCATGGATGAAAGGGACATGAGCCGTGCATATGGCTTGGCGCATTAAATGAAATCGTAGGCGCCTGACTGAGCCGTATTAAATGCGTTAAGGGGGAGCCGGCAACTTGCATGTCAGAGCCAGTAAGCTAACTTGCTCAGTAAGGCTTGACATTAATCGGGAGGCAGGTGAGATAACCGGGAGGCAGACATGAGCCCGCGGTCAACCTTGTGGCCGCGGTCAAAGGTATTTGACGCGGGCACGGATGACGCGGCCATGCCTCCTACGGGCACTGATCCAACGGTCAGGATCCCTGCGGTCTTCGATAGGGATGATGCGGGGAGTGACGCGGTCTTGACCTCAAGGGCCTATCTGTCCGCGGTCATCCCTCCAAATGGTCTTAGAACCGCCACGTCACTTTGCTTTCCTTGGGATCGAATAGAGCGTGGGTCCGGTCCAGTAGATCCGGGCTCATCAGATCTAGTGTTTGGGTCGAATATTTTTGAAATTACGAGTTTATGGAAGAGATATATATGGAAAAAAATCAATTAAGAGGCAAATAAGTGATAGTTTTACATCTGAAAATTAAGTGGAAAATAAGAGGCATTCAGATCTGAATGAAAAAAAAAACAGTCTGAATTGCATTATGTCTGATGCACTCACCCATTCAGATCTGAATAAGAGGTGAAAATGAAAAACAAATGAGACCTTATTTCTTTCCGTAATAAATGTCGTATTTGAGTTATTAACTTTTTTAATTAAGGTGTTTTACTAATTTGTACATTTGCTCGCTTGTACAATGATAAATTGCAGCAAAATCACTTTTCTTATTTATATTTATTAGAAATGTGACATTTATTTTGAAATGTATAAAAAAGAAAAATACAACATGAATTATGGAATGAAAATAATTTTTATAGATTTAATATAATTACAAAATATTTTTATTATTCACTTTTAAAATATTTAATTTTGCAAAGCCAAAATCTTAAAAAAAAATGCGTTTTTTCTTAATGTTAGAAAAAACGTGTTTTGTTTCCCCCGTCAGTGCCAGTGTAACAAAGTGTCAGTGTAACAAAGTGCCAGTGCATGTGTAACAAAGTGCCAGTGTTAGTGTAACAAAGTGCCAGTGTAAAAAGTGTTAGTGCATGTATATTAAGTGCAAGTGTAAAAAAGTGTCAGTGCATGTGTAACAAAGTGTCAGTGTTAGTGTAAAAGAGTATCAGTGTGAAGAGTGTCAGTGCATGTATATTAAGTGCCAGTGTAAAAAAGTGTCAGTGCATGTGTAACAAAGTGTCAGTGCATATATTATATAAGTGTCAGTGTAAAAATAATTTTTTCTAAGCTTAGAAAAAACGCATTTTGTTTTTTATAAGACCAACTCTTTTGCAAATCTATATTACAATACAACTCATAAATAACCACCACACAAAGAGTGGTTGAGATTCAATTCGAGAAAAGACAAAGAACGGCTGAGATTTAATTTGAAAAGAAAAAAAAACTGTGCAACTTCCAGCAGTTACACATCTCTCTAACGGCAACTGCTATACTCCGCACTCTCCCCATTCTTCCCCCTGTATCTCCCTTCCCTCCATTCACTCACCAACCCTGCCCCTCACAGGCAGTCCTCACTTTGCACCGCCAACCATTCGTACCGGTGTCATCTTTGCTTTATGCGGGGATTGCATCTGAAACCCTTACCTCCTCCACTAACCCCACTCTCATATACGCATTGTTGCCGGTTACTCCCAGTCAATTCATGATGCCAATTCTGATCGCTCCTCACCCCTCTTCCTCCTCAATCTCTCACCGGTCCGCTCTATTCTCGATATTCAATTTTGTTCTTTTTTTCCTCTTCCGACTCCCTTAATCTCTTTCTTATTGACGCCTCAAACTATGTTTCTGCATACAACATGTATGTGAAAATGTCTCACTGAAACGCTTTCAACAACCTGATGTGTTGTGCAAAATAATCACACCATTGGGAGACCCTAGCGTTTCAATTGTGCCAAACGATTCAAACATGCTCTGGAGATTGGTGATTCTGAAGAAGGCCAATGATGTGTCTGTGTTTAAAAATTTAAATTGTTATTAGTCTATGATTTGTGAACTTGATATGCCACTTTCATGCTAGCTTCTTATAGTACTGTTGGAACCATGGGTGAAATTTCAAGGTGCATGATTTTACTTTGATTATTGTTTACCCTTTGTATGTTTTTTTTTCAAAATTGATCAAAGGTAGTATGATGGATATTGGATGCATGGTTTCTTATGTTCAAATGTATGGTTGTAGCATCAGGTTACTCTTATGGGGCACATGGATTTCTTCTTGATGTGAGATAACAGAAACACACAAGTTTTCCTCAAGTATTTCCCTTTGTTTTAATCGATCTCTTTTCCATATACTACTAATATTATGAGAGTAAACTGTGTAAGACTTCCTTTTGTATGCTTTCTCTCTCCCTCCTTTCACAATATTGCTGGAATTGTACAATAAGATTATTTTTCATTTTTGTCATGGAAGTTGGATAAGAATAAAAGAGTTGGTGGGTTGGGGTACAAGAGTAGTGGGTAAGTATCATTTTTTTATTAATAACATAAAACAATAGGGAGTCCTGACAACATTTAGTCTGCCACTCAATTGAATGAAGCAGTTGGGAATATAGTGCAGGTTTTTGGTCTTTTGTGGAGTTTGACGAATGGGAAGGCAGGTAGAGTAGTACGTGGAAGTAATAAGACGGTGAAAGTTGAATTTCAACTTCTAGGAATACTTGGTTGATTTTCTTATCTGATAGTGAAAGTAGGAAGTTTTGTATTATGGTTTTTGAGCATGACTATTTCAATAAAAAACTATGTGTTTGAGGTTACATTTGCGGTCATTTAGGCTCCGTTTGTGCCCCCGTAAAATATTTTTCAAAAAACGTTTTTCGAAAAATAACTCGTTTTACGCCGTTTGGTTAGCTCCCGAAAAATGTTTTCCGGAAAATAATTCGTTTTCCGCTGTTTGGTTGCCTAAGTAAAACGTTTTCCGAAAAACATTTTACGCCCTTTCTAAGTAAAACGACTTACTGACCTAGTCCTAAGTAAAACATTTTCCGAAAAATGGTGGCCTTAATGTACAACTCATATTAGGCCCGGTACAACATAATAATAATAATTAAAAAAAAAATTTTAACTGCCCCCACCAACCCCCCCCCCCCTCCCAAATTTTTTTTTCTGTAACCGCCCCACCCACCCCCACCCCCACCCCCACCCCCCACCCCCCCAAAAAAATTATTTTTTATTTTTTTTTGGAAACCGCCCCACCCACCCCCGCCTACCCGACCCCCCTACCCACCCCCCACTGACCCCCCAAAATTTTTTTTGTGTTTTGGAAACAGCCCCACCCCTGCCTACCCCACCCCAAAAAAAAAAAAAATTTTTTATTTTTTTTGAAAGGGCTTAGCCCCACCCACCACCTGCCTACCCACCCCACCCGGGGGGTGAGTGAGCGAGCGATTACAAAAAATAAAAAAAAATTATTTTTTTTGGGGGGGGCAGTGAAGCGATTTCCAAAAAATAAAAAAAAAAAAATTTTTTTGGGGGGTGGGGCAGTGTGAGTGAAGGCGGCGATTACAAAAAAAAATAAAAAAAAAAAAATTTTGGGGGGGGGGTGGGTGGGGTAGGTAGGGGGTGGGTGGGGCGTGGGGTGGGGTGGGGTGGGGTAGGCGGGGAGGGGGGTCGGGTGATTACAAAAAATGATTAAATTTTTTTTTTTTAATAAAACATTTTACGCCCTTCCGAAAAATATTTTTCTTACCAAACACCCGAAAACATTTTACACCCTTTCTCCGTAAAACATTTTACGCCTTACCTCCGTAAAACATTTTACAGGAAAACATTTTACAGGAAAATATTTTTCGAAAAACGTTTTCCGAAAAATGTTTTACACCGAAACAAACGGAGCCTTACTTGCAAAATTTTCTCGAGATGCTCACCCCCTTCCATTCCCTACCTTTTTTTTTATTACCCAGATGATCCCAGCTTCGCCGGACTAATCCTGGACCATCAGGTACCGGCCCCTCAGTATGTTGGCGGAGGTAAATCGCGGGATATGCCCTATGCAGCCAGGGTGGCAGCACCCCTTATACTCCTGGCCCCAAGGGGGCCCTCCTACAAGGCATTAACACTCTTACATCACCAAATGGTTGCTCCAGCTGCTCCTGCCAAAGATGCATTTACATCACTCTTACAACACCAAATGGCTGCTCCAGCTGCTCCTGCCGAGATTCGAACTCCCTGCACTGAGGTTGCAAGCCCAGCAGGAATTTAGAGAATCAGAAAGTGAAATGGGTTGAGGATGAAGAGTCGGGTTTAGCTACTACGGTTAGGGTGAAATGCAAAGGGAGGGAAGAGGTTGGTAACAATTCCACATTTGGTGTCGTTGAAGAGGTTTAAGAGTTGCTTTTGAAGTTGGAGCAAAGTTGAGTTCTTAAAGATGTTTGATAACTGTTTGATTGGTTTGGTGATGCTATGTTCTTATGATGCCTTAGGAGTTGCATCTTGGGAGATATACTATCCCGGACTGTAATCACCGTATAAATCTGGGATTTTTTTTTATCAGGATGGATACATATGGTGGTTTCAAGTAAATATTATTGTTCAGTAAAAATGAAAATGAGAATTAAGAAAAACATGCATAATTAGTAAACTAATGAAACAAAGTGCTCACAGCTGACCCCGCATTTTGTTTCTACGATTACAAGGATATTTATGGGAGTAAAAAGATTAGGATGTGGATAAAAGAGTATGCTCTCTGCAACAAACATATTCAGATACAAACATTAAAGTTCCTAAAACTAAGGTCTTGGGTTATGAACTTGTGTCAAGCATTTTCATGCATTAGTTTAGTACATATCATAGTAATGGATTACATATCATTATATTTGAAATCCTAAACAATGATGAGCTGGTCTCCTGTGAGAACAAGGGGATTCGTCTCATGCGTGAGACGGGTCGATCCATGGGTGACAGCTCATGCCTTTTAAAACAGGTATTACGTTTAGAAAAAGTAATAGTTACCATCTCTTAATGTAATGACTGTATACATATAAAGCAACATTGTTAATAAGTAAACGTAATACCTGTTTTAAAAAAACAAATGCTCGTTTTTACCCATTTTTTCAAATGTAATACAAACTATATGTATTACATTTGAAATGTAATAACTTATTTTAGTTATAATAAGTATTACTTTTGCCAAACGAAGAAAACATAGGAAAAAACACCATTACTTTTCTGTATATATGTATTATTTTTACCCATTTTTTCAAATGTAATACAAACTATATGTATTATAATACAAACTATATGTATTACATTTGAAATGTAATAACTTATTTTAGTTATAATAAGTATTACTTTTGCCAAGCAAAAAAAATATAAGGAAAAACACTATTATTTTTCTGTATATATGTATTATTTTTACCCATTTTTTCAAATGTAGTACAAACTATATGTATTACATTTTAAATGTAATAACTTATTTTAGTTATAATAGTATTACTTTTGCCAAATGAAAAAAACATAGGAAAAAACACTATTACTTTTCTGTATATATGTATTACTTTAATACATACAAACTATTACTTTATATGCATACAATCATTACATTATGTTATAGTAACTATTACTTTTCACAAACCGAAAAAAATATCATTTCTGTCTCTCTCTCTCTCTCAACAACAGCAAGCCTTTCTCCTTCCAAAATCCCTTTCTCTCCAAATTCAAATCTTTCACAATTCTCTCAAATTAATCTAAATCACATCAAACATCAATTCACTCAAATTTGTATAAATGGATTCAGAGTATTGATATCAACGGCAAGGAGGTCAAAGCTCAGATTTGGGGTGGAATTGGGTGAAGGTTTGGCCGGAGAAGGGAGGATTGGTGTTGGTGAAGAAGGCCGTCGGTGGTGAAGGTTAGGTTAGGGAGGAGATTGGCCGGAGAAGATGGATCTGAGGAGCGGGCTATGGAACTTTGCATCTAGAGAGAGAAGGGACTGCGGCTAGAGAGAGAGAGGAGGGAGAATGTCTGTGAATTGAAGGAAAATTGGGATAGGTTTGGAGGTGAGGATCGGTAATGGAGGTTGAGGAATAGGATTGGTGAAGGTTGAGAGAGATTGGTTGAAGAAGAAGAAGACGACGCCGGCAATGGGGGATTTGCGGATAGAGAGAGAGAGGAGAGAGAGAGAGACTGTTTACGTATTGAGAGAGAAAGAGAGAGCTGTGTGTTCAACGGGTTGGGTCGTGTTCAACGGGTTGGGTCATGGGTCAAAAATGACCCGTCTCATCCATGAGACGGGTTATGGTGTTCTCATATAAGTTTTTGTCAATTGATTAAGTGGGGAAGAGATATGAAATAATTTAGGGGTGAAATGAGATTAATCTGTACATATAAAAAGAAGATAAAATTTATTAGGAGATGTTTTTTTTCTTTTAATTGATTGAAATAATCTTTGTTGTAAGTTAAAATATAGATCTATTATGAAATATTTTAGGGGTGAAATGAGAGAAGAGAGACATTTGCAAATTTTAGGGAGATAAATGAATTTGTGATAGGTGGTTGGGGGTAGGGATATGGGAGGAGGAGAGATGTGAAGTTAACAATTTATTACTTTTACCTTTTTATATTAACATCTCTTCATATATAGAGTTGCAATCATTTAAAAAAAATTATTTATTTAATTATTTAAGTCATTATTAGATTTATTCATAATTTATTTTTCAATATAGGGATAAAGTTGTAATATTTTGAATATGTTACAAATAAATTAAAAGTTTAAATTTACAAAATAAAAAATTGGTCTTTATCTGGGGGAGGGAAACTTGGGATTTTGGGTTGTCTAAAGAAATTGGCCTTTTGATCAATAAATGGGCCGGGGTGTAAGTTTTTGTTTTTGTTTTTGTTTACTTCACTTAGACCTATAAGACATTTTTGTTCATATAAAAATATTTCTTTCATTAGTAATGGGTGAATCACTTATTCATTATTTAATAGCACATAATTGTCTGTAATAAAAATTTTAAATTGTACGATAATATATTTTTCATTTCACGATATTTGTATCATTGTTTTCCTCTTATGCTCTGACTATTAATAAAAGTTAAGGTAGATATTTATCCTTTGTTGGTCTTTTTTTTTTAAAATAGATACTGATGCTGCAAGAATCGTGCTTATCAATCTCCGTCCACGTGGCAAGACTAATCACTTGGCTCCTTGACCTGAAACACGGAACCCACGACTAGCCGGAATGGTCTCCAGCGAAGACCCTCGGGCGTGAGAGTAAGTACGGTGTATGAGAGCTCAAATATTATAATGAACAAATGTATTCAAAATAACAAAGAGCAATTACCTTGGAACGGTTGATGTTGCCTTGTATTTATAGTTGTTTATGAGAGTTGTATTTGTGGTAGGATTGCATGAAATCTCTTAATTTGAGGAACAGATTCGTGATAGAGATCTTATCCATAAATAACTCCTGATTTGTAGGGAGTCTCGTCACGCAAGGAATCGTAGGTACGCCAGGACTCTGTAGGTCGACGTAACGATGTAGGTCGAGGTCGCCTGTTGGGTCTAGGTCGACCTGACTGACAGGTAGGGCTGGACCGTACCCGAATAGCATACGGATCGTAGAGTCGGGCCAAGCTAGGTCGGAACCTCGTAGGTCGGACAATGAGCTTAGGTCGACTGATCATGTTGATGGGCCTTGGGCCTAGTAATAATTTGGGCCTAACCCACTGAGAACATGGTGACTATAATAGATAAGTGATTGGGTTTTACTCGCTGGGCCTAACTCGTCACTTTTATTCTGTTCAGTGGCCCCCATCTTTCTGAGTTGACTTTGTCGACCAGGAAGTTAAAGAAATTTTGATGAAGCTTGAAGTGTCTCGCAAGTCGACGCTTCAGTTGATGTTTACTCGACTAATAGTGGCGTGGCTCAATCCTGGTTGTTGGCTGTTTGAACGGTTGGATCATTTAAAGCGCTATATTTTTGTAATCATTACCGCCCTCGAAAACTGCCCGGGAATTAATTGGGAGTTAACCGTTCGAAAACCCTTCACTTTCCATTTCAAGAAAGGATTTTGAAGAAGAAAAACCCTTTTCCCCCTAGGATATTACGAAGCTTCCGAATTCAGGCGTATAATTTCCCCAGAAAAGGCGAAGCTCTTGATTTCCGGTGCCCTTTATTTCATTTATGCAACCTTCGTCATCGACGCAATTTGAGGTATTCCTTGATTTTCCGTCTGTCTTTGAATTTTTCTTTTTATTTCTGCCATGGCTAGAACCTTTAGCTGTGAACCTGGGGTCTGGTATGGGTATTGCACCGTTAATCACCGAGTGTACAAACATATAAGCGGAGTATGGAGAGAGATGACCTTGAATGAGTGTGCTTGGGGCTGACTTTTGGCGAAATAGGACTGCCCATAGGAGAGGACTTGGGAGATTTAGGAATTGACGACCCAAATGTTGTATCTTTTCTTCTCTTCCATGAATTACTCGACCACATATCACTGTTTTATGTGAAGGATCCTAGTAAACCCTCCTTCCTTAGGAATAGAAAGGGTTTCCCAGGGAAATCTAGGTCGCCCTTAGGTAGGTCGTCTGAATATGAGCATAGGTCTGATTCCCCTGCTTCCTCTTCTTCTTGTATAGATATGGCAGCTCAGGAGGGAGCTACATCATCTACTTCTTCAAGTCCACGGATTGTGGATGTATTCAACTCCTTGGCTGTACCGGGGAGGAATGAAAGAGGCTATGTACCTCCTAGACCAATTCGAGGGAAGAGGAACTTGGAATCTCGAGTAGCTATGGTTTATGATTTCTGTGAGGTAGATAGGAAGGAGTTCAACGTGACTATCTACATCAAAAAAGAGTTCATGTCTCGGTTCCGTAGTACGTTCACTAAAGATCCCACTAGGGTGGCATTCTTCTATGGCCAATTTGAGGCTGGCCTGAGATTGACATTGGATCCCTTCATTATTGAATTTTTGGAGTGTATGGATGCTTTTCCTCTCCAACTGGGAGCTAATACTTGTAGGGTTCTAGTGTGATTTGCCATGGTGTGTAGGTTCTTAGGCTATGAGCCTTGTATGAGAGTCTTTAGTGAGTTCTTCAGTGTTAAGGTTGATAAGACCGACCTGGGAATTAGCACCCCCTCCAAGCCCAATGCCCCTAAACTGTTTGTCAACCTTCCCAGCAAGGTGAGTGGTTGGAATTCCCACGTGATAGTGGTGGAGAGTAGGAGAGGATGGGAGTTCCCCTTGCCTAACCCCGAGTCCAAGGTTGTGAGAGAGGAGGATTATTGGGAGCCATACTGTGAATACCCCGTCCCGATGCAACGCGCATTCGGAAGTTTGAAATAATTAATCATATAATGTCGGACCGAAATGGGATATTCATTTAGTGACACTCGCTTTAAACCATATTAAAATATTAGTTTAAATTTTGAGAGTCGCCACGCCACTTTGATATAGCCCAAAGCTTTGAAAAAAGGCTAAACAGTTAATTGGGTTCGGGGGTCAAGTTACAACAGAAGAAGAAACGTTATCACTCCTATTGCCCGACGAATCGGTCTTTCTAGCATGTGGGGTGTTGGTTGTGTGCGGTGTTTACAGGAATAGATAGAAGAAACGGGATCATGCATAAGGAGGAGGGGAGAGAAAGAATTAATTGATGATCACACCCTAGAACCTTTGAGTTAGGCCCTCGGAAGGTGCACTAATCAACGTTCATCCTTGGGGGATTGTTGATCATGGGATAATTATAACTAAGGTGGAAGGAAAGAAATAGTTCCTAGATCCATTGGGTTTCTTAGGGCGAAACCTTAGATCATCCTCGGCTATAGCATAATTAAATATATTAAAACAACCCTAAATCTAGCATATATGGCATAAGCAAGAAATAAAGCAATTAAAATATACTAAGCATGCAAACAATAATAATAAAGACAATAATAATAAAGAACAAGAATATTAAAAAGAGAGTCTTACCAATTGTAGCAAGACTTTGGGGTCGAATCTTGGCGATTCGAGAGGAAAAAGAAGAACTGAGGGTAAAGCAAGTGTAGTCTCGCTTCTCCCGGAGAAATTGTGTGTGAATATGGGGAGCCGGGCACCCCTATTTATAATACCTCGGTACCTGGGCTGGGCTTCTAAAGGGTCGATCGGCGCTAGGGCTGAAGGGTCGATCGGCTCTAAATAAAAGGGTCGATCGGCTCTACCACGGGCAAAGGGCCGATCGGCTCTTCCAACTGGCGTACTTTCCAAGCTGACAAAGGACGGCGCAAAGACGGACGAATTAAATGAGTTAGGGTTAGGGTTGCTTTAGGGTTTCTAATTAATATTAACCGGGCCAGGTATTTGGAATACCCTTTTTTCGGACCGGGTACTAACAGTAGCCCCTCGGCGACGCTTCTTGTAAGACAAGTGGGGTCGACGATAAAAGAATAGGATCCGTCCTGAAAAAAGGGATTTCAGGAGGTAAGGAAAGTGATCTTGCGGATGCAAGGGATTGGACTCGAGCTGAGTCGCAAAAGGATGACCAGATAGGTCAAGTGGCTGGACCCACGTCGGGCTACCTACGTATCCCTAAAAAGGAATCAAGCCAAGTCGTAGTTCAAAAGAGTGGGCGTTTAGTACCCGAGAATGGCGGACGTGCAACGTCTCAAACCAAAGATGCGATTTGTGGCGAGGCTTTGAGGATCGAATCTAAGGGCGATTCGAATAAAATTGAGAGATGTGCGGAAAGGAGAATCAAGTATAGTCTTGCCTTCTCCGCGGGAAAATATGTTGTGTGTGTGGAAAGGAAACTCAAGTATAGTCTTGATTTTTCCCTTGAAAATCGTGTGTGATGGAACAAATCAAGTGTAGTCTTGATTTGTGAGATAATGTGTGGAAAGGAAATTCAAGTATAGTCTTGAATTTTTCCTTTGAAAATTGAATGTGATGGAACAAATCAAGTGTAGTCTTGATTTGTGAGATAATGTGTGGAAAGGAAATTCAAGTATAGTCTTGAATTTTTCCTTTGAAAATTGAATGTGATGGAACAAATCAAGTGTAGTCTTGATTTATGTCCCGAGAGAAAGTGTATGGGGCAATGTGGAAAAAACTGTGTGAGAATCAAAAAACCAAGTATTTGACTTTTGCGGGAGTCACCCCGAAAAAATATTAATTTAAACAAAAGAGTTTGGAATTATGAAATAAATTAAAAAAAGAGGAATTATTTTAAAAAAGGGTTTTTGAAAACGGTAATATTTTGAAAAAGGGGAAGATTTTGGAAATGGGGGAATTGTTTTTTGAAAAAAAAGGGAAAGTTTGTTTTGAAAAGGAGGAGTTCCTTGGGAAAGAGGGGTAATAAATTATCCGGTCAACTTACTCTGACCGAGGAGGACACGCGTCAGGCGGAGAGGCTGAAGGGCCGATCGGCCCTATGCTCTGATTGGCTGGGGCCATTTGACGAGGATCGGGGTCGCCAGGGAGAGATCCTGGCCGTTCGATCAGGCGGAAGAAACACAAAAATGGGAGGGCCGATCGGCCCTTGACTCCCATTGGCTAAAAAAGCGGCCGATCGGCCTTAAGAGTCACGAACTCTCTTCTCCAATTCACTTTCTTCTTCTCCGATTACTCTTCTCCTTCTTCTCTGTCGAATTGCCGGAAAATCTTTGATTTGTGCCGAGATTTCTGCTTTTGCCATGGATCCCGACGTCGCAGCTTTGGAACGATTGCTCAATCAACCGGATTATTCACCATTGGGCTCGTACACCGGAGGTATAGGTGGTTTTCATGGTTATGGGGGAGGAGTTGGAGCTAGTGGACACGGCGCCGGGGGTAGCCGCGGTTCTGACAGCTTTAGGGGCGGTTTTGGTGATATGGGTGGTGGTTTTGGCGGAGGTTATGGAGGGGGCAGCCATGGCGGCAGCGGTGGTGGTCACGGTGGTGCTGGTGGCGGCAGCCATGGCGGTGATGGCGGTGGTTATGGCGGCAACGATGGCGGCCATGGCGGGAATGGTGGAAATGATGGTGGTGATGATGATGAAGAGGAGGTGGATGTTGATGCCGGGGAGAGTGACCGGAGTGACGCCGGCGGGAATGCCGAGGCTAGGAGGCGGCGAGCTTCGCGTAATTATCGGCCTTCGAGGCTGTTCGTTCTGTTGCACAACCAGGCGGACTTTTACGCGGGCCTGAATTTTCACGGGTCCACTGGTCTTCGCTCCCGCGTCGGGATGAAGGTACAATTTTATTTAACAACATAATAATTGATACATGTGCAAAGTATTTTATTATTTAAAATGCGAGTAATGACACATACCTGTGCTGTGTTTACCTGCAGATGAAGAAGATGAAGGGACGTAGTTCCCTTAAGGCGGTTGGTGAGCTGTGGGCGCTTTTGCCAGCTGGTGAGGGTGGTCCTCGCGAGATGGTGTGGAGCATGGGGTTGGGCCCCTTCTTTGATATGGTTGCACTGATGGGTCAGACCCGGAAGTGTAATGCTGTGGTGAAGGTGTGTCGTGAGTTTTGGTGGGACACGACACATACTTTCCATCTGAGTTGGGGTGAGACTACGATCACTCCTACTGACTTCGCCGTCCTCACCGGGTTGGGATTTACAGATGTAGTGTTGCCTTTTGACGAGACTTTACATTCTGACAAGGCTCGTCAGATTCAGCTGTTCGGCGCTAGCGTTGGCCCGAGCAGGAATTTCGGTGTTGACGCAGGGAAGCTGTACAAGCTTGTCGAGACTGCTATTGATCGATACAGAGTTGGTCAGTATGGGATGGACACACTTGTCCGGGGATTCCTCCGGTACGGCTTATCAGCTGGCTCTCTTCCCAACTCGGGCCCGGTGTGCCGATT
Organism: Adenophora triphylla var. japonica; assembly: GCA_022495995.1. Lineage (NCBI taxonomy): Eukaryota > Viridiplantae > Streptophyta > Magnoliopsida > Asterales > Campanulaceae > Adenophora > Adenophora triphylla. The sequence continues at coordinate 345,985 of JAFEMH010001726.1, read as the reverse complement.
CTCTTTATCGGGTGCTTTGTCCGACTTTGGACTTAGTGCGGTATATTTCTTGGGGAGGGGCCGGCTTGGCTGAGCTGTACCGGGCCCTTGACACTGTCTCGAGGTCCAACACCTCTTCTTTCGATTCTTTCCACTTTGTACTGGAGGTATGCTAACTCTTGCCATTCTCACTACCCCTTACTTGTCATTTGTTTTTTTTTCTGTCTTAAATATCTGCTTTTCTGTCTTTTGCAGGCTTGGGTTTATGAGATCTTCGGCGTTGCGCCGTTCACCTTACGGGACCGCACTGGATGTGCCCGTCTTACGGTACTGGAGGAAGGAAAACCGGGTTGAGGGGTATCCGAAGACAGTTCGAGAATCTGATTTGAGGGCCGTGTTTGATGGTCCCAGTAGACCCGAGCTTTTACTCTTCCCTTGGACCCCTGAGGCTTCGAGGCCGTCTGGTGCCGTTCGGGATGTTACCGCTTCCCGCAGACCGCCGGGTTGGATTGCTTGCCGACGAGATGTATCTCGGGCGAGCGGGTGTCGAGACAAAGACCATGCGTGGGCCCCTCTTTATGCGCCACATCACCCTCCCAAGAATATGTGGTACCCAGACCGACTGCCGAGGAGGATGGAGTATCTATATGGGGTCCCCGCTCATCACTTCCGCCTTGACATGCCTTACGTAGATTTTGTGGCTCTTTATCTGAGATCACCGCAGGTGGTGCGGCGGGCTGCTGCGGATGCCCAGGCTGCTGGTATGGGGGAGCAGGATCCGGTTATCCCTGAGCCGATGGGTGCTGCACTTCCCGAGATAGTAGATATGCCTCCATTTCCCGACCACTTCTTTGTACATATGGCCGACGGGGAGGTGAGGGTAGACTTGACACCCACAGAGGCTGACGAGGTCGAGGGTGCTCATCTTCCTCCCTGGTGCCGGGCGGGTATGCCTTTTATCTTTCCTCTTCATTTCTGGTACTTATACTTTAGCTGTGATGTAACTCTCGCCCTTTGATTTTTCAGGTCACTCGGGAGTCTTATGTGCGGTCAGTGAGGCACAGCAATGTACTGACTCGTTTGCTGAGGAGTGCAGTGGCGGCGCTTTCTTGCCAATCCCGGAGATCGGTAGATGTGGATCCGGCACAGTGGAGACAGCGCTCCCAGGGTGAGGGTAGCTCGACATCCGGGTTTTCTCGCGGTCGTGCCTCGACTTCCCGTAGGGGTCATTAGGATTTTTCTCTTTTTTTTATGTAGTACCTGTTAGAAAAAAAGGAGCATGCAGACTCTATATTTTATGCTGACTCACTCATGTATGCAACTGATCTATGTACTAGTTTATGGATTTAATATATATAAAAGTTAGTCTTTTCTATTTATGTACATTTCTATTTTTGGACATTATCTATTTTTGTACACTGCATTGGACACACGAGGACAAAATAAAATAAAGTAAAGTAAAAATTGAAAATAGAAAATAAAAGATAAAGAATAAAAATAAAATAAAATAAATGACAAAGAGGTGGAGCCTTGGGATTGTCAAGCCGTGGCCAAGTGGAGCCGTTTTCTGGAGAGGCCAAAGGGTCGATCGGCCCAAATAAAAAGGTCCGATCGGCCCAAAATTATAGGTCCGATCGGCCCTATGCTGAAAAGGCGGCGGTTGGTCTTCCTGGAAGGGGCCGATCGGCCCTCCGATGTCCTTTCCCTACACGGATTGTTCTGGCAGTCCTTTTCCTGTACGGATTTTAACACCAAAACCTATAAATAATTCCCTTGTCAGCCGATGGTCATACGCACACTTCTCTTTTTTCTTTGTCTCTTTCTGCTATTGTTCTCTTCTTCGTACTGTTCTCTTTTTCCTGCCGTGGACAAGCACGATGAATTCTCATCCCTCCGTCTTGATGGAGAAGCAAAACAATTTTGAGAGTGATTTGGCCGTTTGGGTATCCAAGGTACCTCGTTCCGTCCGTCATGCTTTTGATAAACGTTTTGGGGTGAAGTGTGTTTGGTCCCTTTTGCCCATGCATCCCAATTGGAATCTTTTACATGCTGCCGCTGCTTTTTGGGATGAATCCAATCACGTTTTCAACTTCTCTTACAACGAGATTACACCCACCTACGAGGATTTTCTTGCTCTGTGTGGAGGGGATGATGTCAGTTTGATAGCGGTTCCACAGGATAGAGTTCCGTTGGTGACAAGGGTGGCCAAATTTCTGCACCTCCCTACAGCTGTGGCTAGAGGTTTGGTTGAAGGTGTAGACATAGATATCTGTGATTTGCCGGGGAGATTTGCTCATGGTGATGACTTCGACTCGGATTTTGCCTTGGATTGCCTGGCCCTCTGCTTATTTTCCAAGGTTCTGTTTTCCCCTTATGTGGGTGTAGCTACCAGTGGGTGTCTGGATATGGTTGATCAGGCTCGTTCGGGGAGGAGCATCATTCCGGTTCTTTTGGGCGAGACGCTTCATGGTATATCTCAGATAGCTAGGGGTGCTCCGCTTATGACTAGGGGCAGTGCCAAATTACTGACCACGTGGCTCGAGGATCGACTTTTTGTTCTAGAGATTCCCCCTTCGAGTGTTAGGCCTTGGTTTCATGGTTGTAGGAGGAAGATTGATCCGCTTCCGCTTGTCGAACGGGAGTGGAAGATGTATTTGGCGGAGGTGGATACCGATAGGATTCATTGCGAGTACAAAGATTGGGGCCTTTCCTTCATTCGGAGCCTTCAGCTTGGGCAATGCCTGATTCGTGTACCAGCTTTCGAGACCACCACCTTTTACTATGCAGAGCGGGTACTTCGGCAATATGGCATGGAGCAGGTCCGTCCTCCAACTTGGGGCACTTCTGAGTTTGATGATTCTGCCAAAGTCCTTCCAATGGACGTTGGTGTTTCAGTTTTGATGGTAAGCTTATGGAGTTCTCATGGGATGCCACGAGTCTATCTTGCACAGCGGACCCTTAGCACTCATTTGTCGCATGCTTATTTGACATGGTATGAAGAAAACTTGGGACCGATGAGGGAGACTTTGTATGACTTGAGACGGAGATTGGTTCCTAACATATCTTCGAGCCGTTTTCTCAGAGACAGGGAGGCTTTGGGGATTTCTCTAGACACAGTGGAGGAGAATCCTCCCAAGAAGATGGAGCGGAAGTTGAAGGGTAAGGCGATCGAGGAGGTTCCCCCATTGAAGAAGAAGTATTCGCCTTATTTTAAGAGAGAGAATAAGAAGAAGCCGACTCGACGAGCTGCCAAGAAGAAGAAGGACGGAGATGAGGGGCCTAGTGCCAAGGAGTAGACCTTATATGTCCGAGTATCCACCCACGGTCATATGCAGACACATTAGTTATTTATTTTGTCTTTTAATTTTTTAGTTTCTTTTGCAAGTTATTTAGTCATTAGTATAGTCGAGCTTAGACTCATCAAATAAGTGTAATCATGCATTGATTGTGGGAATGAAAAAGTTTATTGCTTTAGTAAAAACAGATTGGATTTTTATTTATTTTTTGGACCGCGCCGATTAAGGCTGCCTACGTTCCCCTTTTACAATGAGAACCAAGGGGCTCAGGTCGTCGTAGTTCATTTTCATCAAGCTACTATTTTTAGAAAGGGAAGATAGAAGCGGGACAATTTTTATTTTATTTGCTCTAACTTTTGCCTAGACCGCCCTTTACGGGTTTTCAATCTAGCGAGCTTTTGAACGCACCCTTTCTTTTATTGCTAGACCGCCCTTTGCGGGTTTTCAATCTAGCGGGCTTCTTTTTGCGTTTTTTTTTTTTTATTATTTTTTATTTTTTTTTATTTAGAGGGGGAGGAAGAGCTTAATCATAGTAGCGTCTGAGCTTGCTGAGGTTGGTGGGCTCCTTGAATTCGTTGCCATCCAAAAATATCTTCTTGATCACATACGGGCCGGTCCATGTAGGGGCCCACTTCCCAAGAGGATTGAACTTATTGGGGAGTTGCTGCTTCAAAACCAAATCTCCTTCCTTAATGTCTAAGGGCTGCACCTTTTGTTGAAAGCCCTTGCCGTCCGTCTTTGATAGGCTCGGATGTGTTCCATGGCTTTGAGTCCGCGCGCTCGTCAAGTGTGGCCAATCGATCATATCGGCTGCGGAGCCATTCAACTTCTGCTACTTGATTTTCTTAATAAGATCCTCAAAGACGGGACTTCCAACTCAACCGGGAGTACTGCTTCCATCCCATATGTCAGAGCAAAAGGAGTTTCGCCTGTAGCTGTACGAACGGAAGTTCTATATCCCCACAGTGCCAATGGTAGCTTCTAGGGCCAGTCCCTTCCTCGACCGCCGTCTTTCGATTATCTCGCTCAATCGTTTTGTTAGCCGCTTCGATCGCTCCATTGGTCCGAGGCCTATAAGGGGAAGACTTGTGCCGGTAATCTTGAACTCGCGCACCGTCACAATCTCCGCCGAAGTGGGACCCGTTGTCCGAGATAATCTCATTTGGTACTCCATATCTGCACATGATGTCCTCCTTAATGAACTGTGCCACCTTTTTGGAAGTCAACACCTTGTAAGATTTTGCCTCGATCCACTTAGTGAAGTAATCCACAGCTACTAATACAAAACAATGCCCATTGCTTCCTGGCGGTGTAATCTTGCCAATCACATCAATCCCCCATGTCGCAAATGGCCAAGGGGTTACCATACTATACAACTCGTGAGGGGGTACATGGTTTAAATTGGAACACATTTGGCATTTGGGACATTTCCGCACAAACTGGATGCAGTCGGCTTCTATAGTGACCCAATAATAACCCAACCGTGTGATTTTCTCGTCTCAACATTCTCGGCATTCATGTGTGGACCGCATAAGCCATCGTGTACTTCTTCCATGATCATTCTCGCTCGTTTCGCCTACACAGAGTAACAGGAGACCATCGTAGTGTCTTTTGTACAACATATCATCTAGTAGAACAAACTGTCCGGCCAATCGCTTCAATGCCTGCAAACTTTTGGCTTTCACGTCACCTAGAAAAGACACATTACCCTTCTTGAGATACTCATAAATCTGTGCGTACCATGGATCCTTATTCTCCTCGATGTCGCCTTGAATCTCGCAGCAAGAGGCTTCGTAGCGCAAGCGGGGTTCTCTCTTCGGCCAACTCGAATGGTTTTACAGACATTCCGTGAGGGATCTCGACCAAAGAAGCCAGGTAGCTAAAGCGTCGGCAAATCTATTTCTCGTCTCTCGGGTAGATAATGGAATGTCACTTCCTTGAATTGCTTGACAAGCTCTTCCATATGAGTCTCGACATTGCAAGTAGGGGTCACGCCTTCCACTTCTTAGACGTCCGATTGATAATTAAAGCCGAGTCTCCATATACCTCCAACTCCTTTACATTACGCTCCAAGGTCGCTTCTAAACCGGCTATGCATGCCTCGTATTCACCGCGTTATTGGTGGTTGTAAAATTCAGCTTGACGGCGATGGGGGTGTGCTCATCTTTGGGATCAACCAAAAGGATTCCCACTCCGTTGCCTCTCTTGTTTGCGGCTCCATCAAAGAATAGTTGCCATCTCTCTTCCGTATCAATGCTAAAAATCCCCTCGTCTGGAAATTCCGGTTCAAGCCCCCGTTCTTCCGTACTTGGAAACTCGCTAAATGATCCGCCATGGCTCTCCCTTTAATCGCTTTTCTCGGCACATAGGTGATATCGAATTCCCCTTAAATACCGACCATTTGGCTAATCTCATGGACAGAGAAGGTTTGTCAAACAAATACTTAATTGGATCCATCTTTGACACTAGCGTAGATCGGATGCGCCGACAAGTAATGCTTGAGCTTATTAACCACCCAAACTAGCCCTAAGATGTGTCTTTTCCAATGCCGAGTAGTTTAGCTCACTCCCTTGCAACTTTCGACTAACAAAATAAACGGCGTTCTCCACCCGAGAGTCCTTGGCTTGTGCCAAAGATAGCCCCAACGGCCGTATCGCCATCGTTAGGTACAATAGCAATGGTTTCTCCGAATGTGGGGGCGAAGGATAGGGGATTGACCAAGTATCTCTTGATTTCCTCAAAGGCTTCTTGACACTTCCACCCCAATCTATACTTGCGGTCTTCTTCATCACCAAAATCGGTTCACACATAGTAGTCAATTGATTAATGAAGCGGCCGATGTATCGTAACCGTCCCATGAATCCCTTAACTTCTTTTTCGTGCGTGGTGGCCTCATCTCCATGATGGCTTGAATCTTCCTTGATCCGCCTCAATCCCTCGTTCGGTGACCATGTAGCCCAGACCTTTCCTCGAATAACCCCAAATGTACACTTGGCAGATTCAGACGCATTGCGTGCTCACGCAGCCTGTCGAAGAACTTTCTCAAATCAATGAAATGCCGACCGCTTCCGACCCCTTGGAATGAATGATCATATCGTCGACATACACCTCAATCTCCTTATGGATCATGTCATGGAATAATGCCGTGACCGCTCTCTCGGTATGTAGCCCCCGCATTTTTCAATCCGAATGGCATTACAAAGGTAACAAAGCATGTTCCCCATGGTGTAGTGAAAGCCGTCTTCTCCCGGTCCGCTCCGCCATCTTGATCCGATTATATCCCGCAAAACCATCTACAAAAGACTTGACCTCGTAGTTAGCAAGTGGCATCTACTAGCATGTCGATGTTGGGCAACGGGAAGTCGTCCTTCGGGCTAGCCTTGTTGAGATCTCTAAGTCAACACAAACTCTAACCTTGCCATTCGATTTACATCGACCGTCACAATATTAGATAACCACGTCGGATACTCAATAACTCGATAAAACCCACCCTGAGGAGCTTCTCTATCTCTTCTTTAACTTGCAGAGACCATTCTCGCTTAATGCGGCGCAATTTCGCTTGACAAGCTTGGCGTCCGGTGTTAGTGGTATTCTCGTGCTCCACTATCGAGTTATCCAGCCCCGGCATATCCTTGTATGACCATGCGAACACATCCGAATATTCTTTAAGCAGCTCAATCAACGCTTCCCTTTCGCCCCCTTCGAAGAAGCTTCCAATCTGTGTCTCTCTCGGCTCTTCTTCCGTTCCCAAATTAATACATGATAACACCTCATCGGCACTTGGGCCCGACCTTCCTTTTGATTGATAACTTGCTTAGAAATTTCTTTAATGTATTCATTGTTTAGTGTGTCCGCTTCTTCTAATGAGTCATTATTAACTAAGTTAATTTGATTAAGTTGAGCATTATTTTTAGTTAATTTATCATTAAGAAGATTGGCTATGAGGGGATACTCGTAAAGATCTAGTTTTTCATTCATAGCGAAAGGGAAAACAACATTTGCAACTAACTCATAGTCTTCCGACGTGAGGTCATCGACTTGGAAGACGACTCAAACTCAAAAGAAAACACATCGACTCAAACAAAATGTATGACTCAAGAAACAGAGGACTTGGGGGAATCAGGGGGAGACTCGACAGAGGAGGCATCACCCCAAACTCTCTTCAACCATGTATTCCTTCGTGGCTACGGGTCCGCCAAATACGCACCAATTCTTCGCCTTTCCAACCATGGGTGTCACCAACGTCCTTGGATCCGTATCGTCCGCCATCTCTCGCCCCAATGATCGCAACCATATCATCTTCTATATTCAGTATTCCCCAAATGCCGCAATGTGCTCCGACCATCCCATTCTTCTCGCATCCTCCGAAACCGCAATGTTCTCAACCAACGGCTCATCCAAAGATACCCGCCCTAGCCGATCGGCCAACCCATCTTCGGTCTTGATGACGTACCGGCTCGGATCGTGGACAACCTTGCCTCTCTTTGACGTGGATCCACGAGAACCGTCTTCGCCTTCGATCTATCAACCTCTCGTATCCCCGAAGATTTCAAACCCTTCAAGCCTCGCCCGTATGATCAAACCAAGGCTCACTAAACTCCATGCAAGAGAATTCTTCGCCCTCCTTGACAAAGTAACTATTGAGGGAAAGGCGGTATGGCCTCATCTCTCGCCGTTGGTAGGGCCTTCACTCTTTGATGTATTCAATTCTTTCCATCTCGGCTTTATCTTCGGGAGTAAGGACGTAGCCTAGACCTCGGTGGCCGCGGTGATCAATAGCCTCCACTATTTTCGTGGGTCCTCGGAGATGCCTCGCCAAGACCCGGCCCCGGTACAAATCCCATGTTTCTCATCATTCTTATAGCCGGCCGTACTCGTCCGATGTCTTTGTGAGGTCCACCGCGCAAACTTGTGCTCGTGCTATTAGCCGAAAACCGCCGAACATTGAACTACCCTCTTCGTGCCGAATCTGCAGGACCGGCTTTCCCTGCTTGTTCCTTGAGATGTTACCGTATCGCCGTAAATGATCGTCACTTGATCGCCCGATCGAATTTCACACATTGATGCAATGAGGAAGGGACTCCATTCATCCGATGCAACCATGGCCTACCCAAAGAAGATGGTGAAGGTGGAAGGTATGTCTATGACTTGAAACTCAAAGAATCATAGTAGTGGTCCCGCAAGTAAGGGGCAACCGATTATTCCCAACACCGACCGGCTAGTAGAATCGTATCCCCGCACGGAATGAACTCAAGGTCTCAAATCTGTGGGACTTAGATCAAGGACGTCCATCATCCCGGAAGGCGCATGTTCACCGCGTAACCGTTGTCTATGAAAATACGTGGCAACCTTTTTCCGTTGACTTCAATAGTGATGTGCAAAGTGGTTCATTATGATCCGATCCAAACTCCGGCATGTCCAACTCGAAAATGTAATGATATTCCCAAAGTGTATGTTGCCGATCATCTCGCGTTACATCTTCCGGCTTTGTATCGACGGCACCAAAGTCGCAAAGCAAGATTCTCGTTCCAACATCATCCCCGGGCATACGAGGACGTTAGCAAGGACCATAAGGATATATTGGCTTGAGTTAACTTCGCTGAGTGAGAATAGGGTCTTCTTTATCGGGATTCACTACTTCGCTTTTCGGACCAAACACTTTCTTCGCCCTTTATCTTCCTCGGTTGATACACCCTTTCCGGACCTCGTGAGTAGACTAACCCCATTCTTTTCCATATCGTATACTTCGCGTGAATTTCAGCCAACGAGAGAGGTTTAGGACTCTCTTCCACATAATCATCATTTAACGAGGCAACTTCTCTAGACAGCTTCCTCAAAAGACAAAGATATAACAAGAAAATTCTTTATAAATTGAACTCAAATTACAACCGACACAACCGCCTCACCGTCCGTCACAACAGACTCGACCGGATCGCTGAGGTCTTTCTCTACCATAGCAACATCACTACCAACTATCTTACTAGGATTCTCTATCTTCCCTTCAATGATGAGCTTCGCACGCCCCCTTTTCAAAGCAAAACCAAAGATACTCGGAGAGTTTCGGCACGAACAATCCCTTTCGACAATAGCCGAGAATACATCTTCCGTCGACCCCCAGCTTTCTCAAAAGCATCTTCCATCTCTACCAAGTCGATAAAATTACCTTCCACCATGTGGATCTTGTTGTTAGGGAGAGGATTCCCCACAACGTTTGGAGACTTCGCTTCCCACCTTACCTTGCCGAATCAAGTCTTGTACTAAACGCTTGAACCGAAGGCGCACCGCAGTGTGACCCTTGTACTTGTGGTAGTGGCAATACTTAGAAGCATCTAAGCCTTCCTTCGGGTTTAATGGTTCATAATTCTCAAGCGGCTTGACCAAGCCCTTCTTTACTAGCACTTCGAAAACCTTGCCCATCGGGCATTCCAAAATCATCAAATACTTCCCTCTCGCGGTGAATACTGTTATTCCCCCTCATTACGGCTTGAACATCCAAAGCAGCTTCCCCTTGCACATAATTTACTTGCCCCACGGGCTCTTTCTTTGCTGCGGTATTTGCGGGAGCTCTATAGCGGAATGAATTATTAGCAGCCCCAGTGTCCTTTGGTGGAGTAATTCCGGTGATGCCACTCTCATAACGTACGCCCGAATCCACCATTTCCCTAAGATTGGGAAAGTAACCATTACCAACTGCCAACTTGTGTCCAGGCAACAAGCACTTGTAAAAAATCTGTTTCTGTTCATTCTCCTTGGGCGGATACTGAATTTCGCTCAACTTATCATTCCAACGCTTGTAGAAGTCATAAATCGACTCTCCATTCTTTTGAAGCGTGTGCTCCAAATCCGCTCGATTCACTTGCCAATCCATGTTTGCTTGATACTTTTCAGAGAACACCCTACTAACCTTGTCCCATGTGTCCCTTTCCTCCTCGTTCAACTTCGTAAACCAACGGAGAGCAAAGCCCCTTCCAATGTGCTATGGAACATTCTTGCCATCTGCTCGGGTGTACAATCTTTGGCCCTCATTGCCACCGTATAGCTGTCTAAATGTGTCTTTGGGCAAGTAACTCCTCCAAACATGGCCATCTTGGGCATCTTGAAATCTTGAGGTAGGGGTGCAACTTTGCTCGGATTAAGCATCTTGATGGGGACACACCTTGCTTTCCCATTTGCTCGGTCAATGCCTTCACTTGTTCAATCAATGCTAACACGGTCGGGTCCGTAGCAATGTTGGAGTTCTCGCATGGCCGGGGTTGAGTGATGGTAGGGGAGGTGGAGTAGGTAGGGATATGATGGCCGGAATAATTGAAGGGTAAAGTGGGAGGGGGTAGATTAGCAAAGTGGTCCTCGGGTGTGTTGGCGTGAGGTTGATAAGGTCTCTTGGATTTGCTTGAGCTCCCATACATGACAGGTGGTGGAACATTATTGTAGCTGTTTGGAACATAGTTGGGTAGAGGGAAGGTAGGTGCATTGGGATTGGCGGGATTAGGAGCATTGACAGTTTCATCTTCAACATCGACCACTTCATTCCCCATCAAGATAACCTTGTGTCCCCTTTTACTGAGTTCCTCAACAAAATGATCCTTCAGCTCTTGATTGTGATTCTTCAAGGTGCGATTCTGCTCTTCAAGTTTCTCAACCCTCATGGTTAAACTGGCAAAGTAGGCGTGCAGAGCAGGCGGAATGTCATTGAAGTTGGGGTTGGCAAGACCTTCCATTGGAGTGACTGGTGTAGAACTGGTTGCAGAGGCAGCAGGTGCGCTTGGAGTAGTTGATGGAGGCAAGGTTGTCATTGTTGAATGAAGAACGCGGCCCGACCTTAGCTCTGCGGAAGTATCAGAAAAGACTCGGTTTTAGGACAAGGGTTGACTCAATGCAACAGACTAGCTTGAAATTTTTATTTACAAAAGCTTTGTACATTTTAGTCCTACAAAGGTTGGAAGGGATACCCCTTTTTCGCAACTAACTAAATATCCTAAAGTGGTGAATCCTAACGACTAACCTTCTCGTATAGACAGTCAATATGATTTTTATGAAAAGTACCGCAAACCAATGATAGGCCAAGATCTTTTGACAATATATAACTCGTCCTCACATAGCACGTCCTTTGAAAGGAAATCAATTTTTTAGTGCTCTTAATCTCTCGATAGATCTTGACTTATCATTGGTTCGTGGTGACTTAACATAAAGACCTTATTAATTGTCTACATAAAAAAGCTAGTCAAACCAACCGGTCATATGGAGTGTATTCCTAGAAAAGTGGGTGACGCAAGGGTTAGGTTTTAGGCTCCCACCGTGCAGCCGAAGCGCACTGATGAGTGGATGGCCAAGTGAGACTCGGAAGGGAGGCGACATGATCACCACACTTCCCGCACTTTGGCTTCTCCGAAGGGTAAAAGGGTGTCTGTGGCAAAGGTGACACGGACTCTAGTGGTAGTGTGAGGTAGAGAAGTCTAATTCTTTTTAGAGAAAAAGAGAAAGATTTTTTTTTATTTACATGAAATGCATGCATGCAATGCAAATGCTTAAGAGTAAAGAAAATAAAAAGAAAGCGAAAAATACAACACCATACAAGAAAACGAAAGTCTGACCCACTTAGTTTGAAAAGATTTCAAAACAGTCCCCAGCAGAGTCGCCACTGTGAATACCCCGTCCCGATGCAACGCGCATTCGGAAGTTTGAAATAATTAATCATATAATGTCGGACCGAAATGGGACATTCATTTAGTGACACTCGCTTTAAACCATATTAAAATATTAGTTTAAATTTTGAGAGTCGCCACGCCACTTTGATATAGCCCAAAGCTTTGAAAAAAGGCTAAACAGTTAATTGGGTTCGGGGGTCAAGTTACAATTAAGAAGAAACGTTATCACTCCTATTGCCCGACGAATCGGTCTTTCTAGCATGTGGGGTGTTGGTTGTGTGCGGTGTTTACAGGAATAGGTAGAAGAAATGGGATCATGCATAAGGAGGAGGGGAGAGAAAGAATTAATTGATGATCACACCCTAGAACCTTTGATTTAGGCCCTCGGAAGGTGCACTAATCAACGTTCATCCTTGGGGGATTGTTGATCATGGGATAATTATAACTAAGGTGGAAGGAGAGAAATAGTTCCTAGATCCATTGGGTTTCTTAGGGCGAAACCTTAGATCATCCTCGGCTATGCACAATTAAATATATTAAAACAACCCTAAATCTAGCATATATGGCATAAGCAAGAAATAAAGCAATTAAAATATACTAAGCATGCAAACAATAATAATAAAGACAATAATAATAAAGAACAAGAATATTAAAAAGAGAGTCTTACCAATTGTAGCAAGACTTTGGGGTCGAATCTTGGCGATTCGAGAGGAAAAAGAAGAACTGAGGGTAAAGCAAGTGTAGTCTCGCTTCTCCCGAAGAAATTGTGTGTGAATATGGGGAGCCGGGCACCCCTATTTATAATACCTCGGTACCTGGGCTGGGCTTCTAAAGGGTCGATCGGCGCTAGGGCTGAAGGGTCGATCGGCTCTAAATAAAAGGGTCGATCGGCTCTACCACGGGCAAAGGGCCGATCGGCTCTTTCAATCCGGCGTACTTTCCAAGCCGACGGTGGCGCGATACAACGGGACGAATTAAATGAGTTAGGGTTAGGGTTGCTTTAGGGTTTCTAATTAATATTAACCGGGCCAGGTATTTGGAATACCCTTTTTTCGGACCGGGTACTAACACATACTGGCACATCGAGCTGTATAAGAAGTTGGTCGAGCTGGCTGATAAGGGACCCATCAGTTGGGAAGTTCTGGGAACTACCAAGAACAATTACATCCAGGCTGGGATGATGATTGGTGATGGGGATGTGGTGCCTCTGGTCCCCATTGTTAGGGGCATAAGGTATCCTGATTGGGTCACCCATGCCTTGGGTAGATTTGAGGAGAAATGCCAATTCTGCCAGAGGACGCCCAATTACTGTAAAGACCAGGGGGAGCATGTTGGTGGTAAGAGTTTACTCGTCTTTACCTCTTAACTCGTCTATTGCTTGCTTGTATGTAGAACTGCTAGTTCGTACATAAGACTAGTTTGAATTGTATGTCTCTTAGCTCGCAGATAATTTACTCGCATGTAGACATTTGCAGCTCGTACATAGCTTGCTCGTACATAGAACTCATAGCTCGTATGTAGAACTTTTAATTGTCGATCTAACCCTTTGTTTTCTTGGTCTTGTGCAGTTCTGACTCCTGAACAAGAAGCAAATATGGTTCACATAGTTGGAGTGTCTGACAAGAAGAAGGCCAAGAAGGCTCATGGTGCTGCCAATGCCCGAGCTAGCAGAGAGAGAGAGAGAGAGAGAGGCCGAGAAAAGGAACGACTTGTTGTCCAAGGACAATGCTGGAATGGTACCAGTAGAGGACTTTGGATCGGAGGACCCCTTGGAAAGCGACAGCCAAGCTCGAGGGATAGCTGAGATAGGTGATGAGGCCAACAGGTCAATTAGGCCGAGCCCGAGCTCTGATCCAGCTCTTGAAACCACTGCAGTGACCTTCGGGCATGGGACTGCTGGGGCTAGTCCTTTGAATGTTTTGAATGTTGAAGATGACGCCCTTGACGAAGAGGATATCGCCCTTTAAATTTGAATAAAAGATCGATGGTCGAGAAGGGCAAAGCTGTCTCTCCAAGCCGTCTTCCTCCCCCAATTTCCTCTCCTATGAGCCAAGAGTCTATTGAGGCCCAGATAAGGAAGCTAAGTGATGTCCCCCCTCTCAGTGGAGTTAATAGTTTGAGCCGCCGGTATCCAAAATTGGGCTTTGGGCAAGTCGTAGTTAGGAGGGCGACAGATGCCGATTTGCTTGCACATTTTACGGACAAGGGGTTGACCCCTGAAGAATTTTCTGATCGATCTGGCTTGTCTCATTGTGAGGTAAACTTTTACCTTTCTTGTTCTGTTTGATCGTTTGTTTTTTGGTCGTCCTTTTATTTCTAGTATGTTTGCCGAGCTAATCCTTTTCCGTTCTTCAATGTGCATTCTCTTATTATGATCGAGCAGGCAAAAAGCTCTTGGAGGGTGTCCATTGAGAGGGAAAAGCTGGCTATGTCCCAGTATACCCACAAATCTCATGAGTTGACTGAGCTGAGGGAGAAGTATAATGACTTAGACTCATCCTATGATGCTCTGGAGGCTCTAAAGAACGACACTTTGGTGGCCAAGGACAAGGCGCTGGTGTGAATGTGTGCCCAAATTCTATTTTTTGTTTTTTTAGATTGGATTCACGCGAGTTTGAAAACATCCGGTTTAATTTGAAAAACGGAGTCGCCACGCCATTTTGATTTCTTCAAAACTTTGAAAAAAAGGTTTTTAGGGTTCGGAGGTTAAGTTACCCCTTGGGAAGAACGGATCGTCGTTCACCCAAGGTGCCTTGCCGTAGCAAGTCTCCCTAGATTCCATTTTTCGTGCTTGCTTGTGTGCTTTCTTGTGTGCATGTGTTGAAAAGAGGGGGGGGATGTTCCAAGTTGTCTTCCGGACGTACAAACCATTTAGTTGGTTGTCGCTCGGGATTCCTTGGATTTTTATGTGTTCGGGACTTTGATCCCATCCTCATCTTGGACTTGTGATCATCGCTATTTGACCTTGGGTCTTTGCGTGATCGAGAGAATGACTCTCTTTTATAGTCCAAAATGGGGTTCTTTAGAAAAGAGTGACCTTAGCCCATCAATCCTACACCTTGAGACGATTGAGCTTATATTGGAGCTATCATGCTCGTCTCAAGTGATAATCGGAGATATAGGTTCAAGGTTTATCCCTTTCTAAAGAGATTGTGGCACCTTTAATGGAAGAAACGATGTAAAGATAGGATCTTTACACCGGTCCGTTCCGAAGGTTGCATCAAGTACCAATTGGGAACTAGGGGAATGCATGTTTTATAATAAAAATGACATTTTTAATGAAAAGATGACATTTTTGGGTGCAAAGGATGCTTTTTGATTGCAAAGGATGCTTTTTATGTAAAGAAAGGATTTTTAATGCAAAGGATGCATTTTTATGTGGAAAAATAGTGTTTTATATGCAAAGGATGCATAAAGACTACATTTTGAAAAGCAAAGGATGCTACTTTGATTGTAAAGAGATGATTTTTAGTGCAAAGGATGCATCTTTGTACATGAGAAATGGGTTTTAGGTGCAAAGGATGCACCTTTAATGTAAAGACATGATTTTTAATGCAAATGATGCATTTTTATGAGCAAATGATGCAATGGTAATGCAAAGATCACATTTTTATGAGCAAAGGATGCAATGGTAATGCAAAGGATGCAAAAGGGAAGGGAAGATGATTCACATGTTCAAAGATATGATCTTTAACAATAATATACCAAGTCCCAAATAATATATAGCAATATATGAATGCAAGGAGCAAGAATTACATATAACAAATATAATGCAAGATAAGGGAGTGAGAGGTTACCAATGGTGGTGACCTCTCCTTCTTTGGAGTTTGCCTAGTGGATGGACCAACTTTGAAGGCTTCAAGGAGGAGTGAGGTGGCTTCTTGGCACTCTCAGCTTCCTGATTTTCGTTGGGATGTTTTTATAGAGTTTTGATGCTGGAAATTGGTATCAAAATGGGTAGAGGAGGCCTCTATTTATAGGCAGTCTGGATAGAGCAAATGAGGCCGTGCGGCTAGGAGTTCCCTCCTAATGCAGCCGTGCGGCATTATCCCTTATGACTCAGCATGTTTCTAGAATCATGCAAGGTGGCACTTCTAGAAGGTTTTCCATATTAAGGAAAACGTGTTTTTTTAATTTAAAGCAGTCCCTTCATTCCTTGGAAGGTTTGGAACGTTCAGAAATTGCTCCCGGACTTTAGGAAATTCTGGGGAATTGCCGGAAAACTTAACCGAAAGGCATGAGCCAGATTTGGGTACTTACAGAAGCCCCTCGGCAACGTCACTTGCAGGGCGAGTGGGGTTGTCGATAGAAAAGGATCCGATCTGGCGAATGCCGAGACGGATTGGGTGACCAAGGTGGTCGAGTGGCTGAACCTGTGGAAGGCTACCTACGTATCCCGAGTGGGAATCAAGCCATAATCGTAGTTCAGAATCCACTGGGGAAAGGGAGTGTCACATGTGACGAATTGGCTGAACCTAAAGTAGGCTACCTACGTATCCCGGAGGAATCAAGCCAGGCCGTAGTTCAGAACAAGATCCGCAGGGGAATGGTGAAGAGAAAACTGGTCTCTTGCTGGGGAAATAGAAGAGAAAGTGACCTAGGAGGTCAGGCGATTGATCCTACTGGGGATATGCTAGAAGTGACCGATGTGGTCGGATATATGGACCTCTATGAGGGGCTACTTTACCACTGAGGAGTGATGAATGACAAAGGGGCGACCAATGTGGTCGGATGGCTGGACCTTTTATGAAAGGCTGCCTCACCACTGAGGAGCGATGATGGAAGAGGGTGACCACTGCGGTCGGATGGCTGGACCTTTATGAAAGGCTGCCTCACCACTGAGGAGCGATGATGGAAGAGGGTGACCACTGCGGTCGGATGGCTGGACCTTTATGAAAGGCTGCCTCACCACTGAGGAGTGATGATGGAAGAGGGTGACCACTGTGGTCGGATGGCTGGACCTTTATGAAAGGCTGCCTCACCACTGAGGAGTGATGATGGAAGAGGGTGACCACTGCGGTCGGATGGCTGAACCTTTATGAAAGGCTACCTACGTATCCCGGAGGTATCAAGCCTTGATCATAGTTCAAGCATCACTAGATAGTTAGGAACGATGTCTAGGATCCTTGAGGTTTTGACAATTAATGGAGGTTGTCATTCGATTGACAATTAATGGAGGTTGTCACCTGAATTGACTAAAGCTTACGTCACTATCGAGGAGATAGAGGTAGCTGAAGTTTGGAAAACTTGAGCGTACTTCTCAATCCGTGATAAAGGTAGCTAAAGTTTGGAGAACTTGAGCGTACTTCTCAATCTGTGATAGAGGTAGCTAAAGTTTGGAGAACTTGAGCGTACTTCTCAATCTGTGATAGAAGTAGCTAAAGTTTGGAGAACTTGAGCATACTTCTCTATTCGTGATAGAGGTAGCTAAAGTTTGGAGAACTTGAGCGTACTTCTATATTCGTGATAGAGGTAGCTAAAGTTTGGAGAACTTGAGTGTACTTCTCTATTCGTGATAGAGGTAGCTAAAGTTTGGAGAACTTGAGCGTACTTCTCTATTCGTGATAGAGGTAGCTAAAGTTTAGAGTTCTGACAATTAAGAGGTTGTCACCTAGCGTCATTCCGTTATAACGGAAGTAACGGAGGCGACTGGGGAGGAAAGTCTATTTGCTTAGGGGATAACGGATATCTTTTAGAGAACGATGTTATCCTAGTTAAAGGATAACAGGAATTATATGCCCAAGTGGAAAGTCCAGGGGCAAAACTGTAATTTCTGCTCAGGGCAAAAGAAGCCGCCCGGCATGAGACGGGGGCAAAAGAGGCCGCACGGCTAGAAGTCTGATTTTTCCAGATTATTTAAAATCAGATTTGAATGGGCATTGGGCATTGTTGCCGCCTTCTGTTGCCGAGGAAGAGAGAGAGGAGGGAGAGAATTTTTTTCAAAATCCTTCAATCCTTTGCTTCTACTGATTGAGATGGATCCGGAGGGGAATCCGATGCCAAGGCAAGCACGGAGGAACATCTCCGAGGCCGCTCGAAGGAGGAGGAGAGAGCTCGTTCCCACGGAGAGGAAGTATGACTTCCTTACACCTCCATCGGAGCTTTATCCGGGCAGGAGGGAGCACAAATCGATGAATCCTCAATCGGTTGGGGTAAGCATTCTTAATTTGCTCGATTTCGTCGATTTTTTATTGAATTTTGATTGATTCTAGGGCTTGACTCGAGTTTTAGGAATTTCTCGAATTTTCCTAGGATTTTTGATGATGATTTTGGAATATTAATGATTAACCTATGAGGCTAAGAAGATGAACGAACATGCATGTGCAATTTTCTTAAGAAATAATGAGAATGACCCATTTTTTTTTTCGAAAATAAAGTAAGAATAAACAATTGTCTAAAATGTGACGGAGTCCTTGCATGTGCTAGAACTAGGTCAATTTTTGATCATGGATGATAAAACATGATTTTGGATGATGAAAAGGATTCGTGCATGCCATTTTTGAGAAAAAATTAATGCTTATGTGCAAATAATTTTGAAAATTGTGATTCTATGCTTAGGAGAGAAATGTGCTTGACATGACGTGTTTCAAGACATGTTTTCTATGCAAAGGATGCTAGAAAATTTTTATGAATGCTTTTCTTTTGAAAATATGTGCACTTTTGAAAATATGCATGCTTCTGAAGTGAGATGAAAGACTGACACGTTTCTTTTGTGTTCTCCTACAGGAGAACAAATCTAGGGGACCTTCCGAGATTGCAGTGAGGCTGTGGGAGAGGATGCCCGATTTTGAGAAGGATGGGGTGAACCCCAAGCAGCTAGTGAGGGCTACCGGCCTTGATTTGTTTGTTGAGGCTATCGGCAGAGGCATTCATGTGACCTCGAAGAGCAAGGGCTTGATCCAGGCCCTTTCGGAGTTCTGGTGGGACACCACTCACAGCTTTCACCTTAGCTGGGAGCCGACAAGGACGCCCGCACTTCACCGCTATCACCGGCTTACGCTTCACCGGAGGCCTCGTGACGACTGGAGGAACCATATCACGATGGAGGAGTTTAGAGCTTTGGTTGGGTTTGAGCTTATTCCTAAGGGGCTCGGGATGGAGACTAGGAATGTGGAGGCGGCAAACCCGTAACCGCATGCAGGATTTGGCCGCACGAGGTGATCCGCCCACCAGCCTTGCGAGGGATTTTGTGTGGTTGATGCCGTCACCACCATTTTTGCCAATTCTGGGACGCTGGCTATGACTTGCCTTCTTGACTCCTTGGAGGATGTAGATGGGATTGGGACGGTCTCGGGGGCGAGGCCGGATTGGCGGAGCTTTACTTCTCCTCGGACATGTATAGCCGAATAAGGCCGCCTCGATGGATTGCTTCTCCTTTGCTCTTGAGGTATTCTCATCTTCTTTCCTTTCTCTTTTCTTTTCTGTCTTTGAGACTTTATGAGAGAAAATGACCCTTTTGATGTTTTGAACATGCAGGTCTGGTTTTGCGAGGTGATAAGGTTCTTTCCGTGGAACCAGCAGAGTGACACTACCATCTTTCCCGCTATGATCCTCTGGAGGGGAGATGCTAGGGACAAGTTCACCGGGAAGACCCGGATCACCTTTGACTACAAGATGGTGAGACCAATCATCAACAGGGATGGGCATGATGGAGTGGACTTTTATCCTTGGGGGAGGTATCCTGAGATTTTGCTAGGGAGGCCGTGGAGGCGACGAGGCAGGAGGTGGCCGACGGGCCGACATGTGATGTCATTTATCCTGGGACCGCTTTCCAGCAAAGATGGCCATGTCCCTCCATTGGATGCCATTACTCCTCTTGATCCTCCAAAGACGGATGCCGCAGCCTGTGGACCGGCCGGCAGAGGATGAGATAGCGAGATATCGTGTGTAGCAATGAGGAGTATTTTGACATGGCTACCCCATATGCTACTTTTGTGGAGCAAATGATTGAGGACGCCACGAAGCTAGTGAAGCCGGGTTGTCACTGTGGATATGGGGAGGCCGAGCCTACCGACCCGCCGATGCCTCCCGCTCACCTTTCTTATGTAGTCAATGGGGTACCGAGGAGGTTCAGATACCCGTCCCCGACACGAGGGAGCCCCAAGATACTCGCCGCCCGACAAAGACCGTGAGTACACTTTTAGGGTCTTTTCCCTTTTTCAGACTTCTTTGCTTTTTGCAATTCCGAGATTTTTCTGAGATTTTCTTTTCTTTTTTCTCAGGTTCCAGCTCGCACTTATGACGGCTTGGTCAGGCAGAACAGGGGCTGGAAGGATGTGTGCTGGTCCCTCTTGAAGAAGCTGGCTTGCGCTTCAAAGGCTGCAGCGAACGTGCAGGATCCCATGCGCAAAAGGAGGCACGTCGGGGGCACAGCATCCACCTCATCAGCCTCAGAGTACTCTTCCAGTGCTTTGCCTCGAGGACAGGGACCTAATGCCGGCATCCTGGAGCAGTAGCTGAATATGAACATGTGAATGTTCATCTTTCTGATGTGAGTGATAGCGAGGATTTGATGAGAGAGGCGAGCTTCTATGAGCTGAGTAGTGATGAGGAGGAATCGGAGGCCTAGGAGGTCCTTAGAATCGATCTAGGAAGGAAACAAACAAACAATGAACAATTTTATGCACATTTTGTTTATTTTTTTGCTTTATTTGGGCGCCGATGGGGCGAAAACATCGTATTACTATTTTATTTACTTTTTAAATTTATGCTTTATAAATTTGCATATTGCTTGAGCCTCGGGGCTGCTTTTTTGCTTGAAATTGAGGCTGAAACTGGGCTAAAATGATTTAAGATTGTACATAACTGCTTGGATGGTCTTTGGACATGTTTAGGGACAGGTTTCATTGAGAAAGTGGGGTGAGAACTCCTCTTGGGCAGCAACTTTGGTTGCTGCAGATTGTTTTCCACATCAGGCAAATGAAGCCGTGCGGTCTGGTCCTGGGAGCAAAAGAGGACGTGCGGCTTACGCTCTGTCTCGGATCGGTCTTTTTCAAAATAAAATCAAGGCTTGGCCATTTCATTTCATTTTCACTCTAGACTTGTCCCAACCTGTTCCTGCAGCACATTTTTGACCTAAAGACATCAACTTTGATCATCTCGCAATGGAGAAACCCGTCAGATTGCAAAAGGGGAAGAGAGATCGTTTTCTGTCCGATCTTCAATCTTGGGTGAGATATAACTTTCAATCTCACAAAGGGCTATTCGATACTACCTTCAAGATCAAATCTTTATGGCATTTGAAGGATCTCCCACCTGATTGGGACCTTTTGAGGGCAGCAGCAAGGTTTTGGGACATCCGTAGACACGTTTACTGCTTTTCTTACAATGAGATTGTCCCAACCTATGAAGACTTCCAAGCCTTGATTGGGGGTCCAGAAATTGAGGCTATATCGATTCCTCTGATCGAAGACGTGCCGGTAGCGACAAAGCTTGCATCTTTTCTCGCACATATCTCCGGGAGAGGCCGAGGGGATGATGATAGCTCCGAATAGGATTGACCTTTCGATATCCCCGCAGTGTTTGGGTCCCCGGATATGGCCACGACCACGGTGGCTATGGATGCCTTTATCCTCTCGCATATTCTCGTCCCCGTTCACCGCCGAGTCCGCGGGAGTCTCGTCATGGTGGTCTCTTGGACATGGTTAGGGATTGCAGGGCCGGGAAGGACATTGTCCCATTGGTTTTGGGTGAGACCCCCGCACGGCATCGATAGGATGGCTAGAGGAGACCGTTTCATGAGGTCTGGGAGTCCGGCCGTGTTGACTTTATGGCCGCAGGAGAGGCTCGGGGCTTTGCCGGGGCTTTGCCGACTCGGTGTTCTTGGGTGATTTCTGGAGGGGTTTACCTAGACACAGACTGTGGTGACCGGGAGCCGATGATGGCTAGGTTATCCACTTCGGATATTCGCCGTGGGTACCTCACCGGAGGTTGCGCATCCAGAGGACATTTCAGGAGTCCTATGTGGTAAGGGTTCCAGTGGTTCCGCCGGTCATCCTTCTACATACCCCGCTTGGTATCCAGCGGTTCGGGGCCTTACAGAGCCGTTGGGTGATTGGGAGGACATCCGTACCATGGAGGTGGTGTCCTTAGACATGAGGGATCCAAACAGCCTTCTCATTCTTCTCGAGGGCTTGACATATACCATTTTCCCACCTGTGGCTATCCTCAGAGCAGAAGAGTACCATCTTGACTACGGCCTACTTAGATTGGTACGAGAGGGAGACGGGAGCGACTCAGGTCATATTGGGAGAGAGGCGTCAGCTTTATTGGGGCCGACCGTGACTCGAGTAGGACTCGAGAGAGACCGAGGCTAAGGCGAGTCGCCATAACCGCCGGGTGACCTTATCAAAGATATGGAGGCTCGATATAAGAGGCTTTCTCAAGTCGCTCCCTCGACCGAGGCTCGAGGGAGGAAGTGCGGACTCGTGCCCGTATTGAGAGGGCACTTATTGACACAGTTTGATGGAGGCTCCATGAGGATACCTGAGATCGGGATGAGGGAGACCGACATCATGGAGAAGAAGAGAAAGAAAACTCGACGGGTCGAGGTAAAGGGAAGAAGACCAAAGAAGACTCAAGTGAATGACAAATGATAGATCTTTTCTTAGGATTCCCTTATTGCCATTTGCAAACACAAAGAGTTTATTAGGCATTTTATTGTATTTTAGATCTTTGTAGCAAAGTTAGCAGAGTCAAGAGTAGACCGTGCTTCGAACTCATCAAGAAGTTTTTAACTTGTAATGAACAAGAGATATTATCTTAGAAATTAATCAAGACACAATTTCATGGAAATTTCGTATGTCTTATTGATTAGGACCCGTTTTATGAAAACTTGAATGCCTTTATTATTGTTTAGGACGCATTTCATGAAAACTTGATCGCCCTTTTTATTGTTTAGACCGAACCATAAATGGCCGCCACGTTCCCTTTTACAAGAAAGACTAAGGGGCTCAGTCTTCGTAGTTCATTCTCGTGAACTATCGGGATTAGGTCTTTGGCCTTTTCTTTTATTATTTTTTTGTGCACTTTTTTTGCCTAGACCGCCCTTTTTGGGTTTTCACTTAGCCGGGCATTACTCTTTTTGCACTAACATTTTTTTATGTGCAATCCTGTTTTTTGCCTAGACCGCCCTTTTTGGGTTTTCAGCCTAGCTGGGTATTACTCTTTTTGCACTAAGATTTTTTTCTTTTTTTCTTTTTTTCTTTTTTTTTTATTATTATTTTTAGACATAGTACCTTCGGAGCTTATCACCGTTGACTGGGTGGACAAAGGGATTGCCGTCCAGGTCTGCAAGTTTCATGGCTCCTCCCGATAGTATCTTCTGCACCACATACGGGCCGATCCAAACGGGTTCCCATTTTCCTGTGGGGTTGTCTCGGTAGGGGGCTTCACTTTCAACACTAAGTCACCCTCTTTAATGTCTCTCGGCTTTGACTTTTTGTCAAATGCTCGCCATTCGCCTCCGGTAGGCTCGGGTGTGCTCCATGGCTTTTAGCCTTCTTTCATCGAGCAGGCCAACTCATCATGCCGGCTACGTAGCCATTCTACTTTGTTGACACCGTTTTCCAGGAGGACCCTTAATGACGGGATTTCCAACTCCACCGGTAACACCGCTTCCATCCCGTAGGTTAGGCAAAAGGAGTTTCTCCCGTGGCCGTTTCTCGACAGACGTTCGCAGCCCCTGCAGTGCCAGGTGCAGCTTTTCGGCCAATCACGACCACGGGTGGCCATTTTCCTGATGATCCGTTCGAGCGTCTTATTAGCAGCCTTCCACGGCTCCGTTAGTCTCGAGGTCTCGTATGGGGATGACTTATGGCGAGTGATTCTGAATTCTCGACAAGAACCTATCGCAGCCTTCCTTCAAAGTGCGACCCGTTATCGAAATGATCTCATTGGGCACCCCATATCTACACATTATGTTTTCCTTTGATAAACCGGGCCACCTTTATGGAAGTGAGGACCTTGTAGGACTTGGCCTCTACCCACTTGGTGAAGTAGTCGACGGCTACTAACACAAATTCATGCCCATTGCTTCCGCCGGGCTATCTTCCCTATCACGTCAATACCCCAAGTTGCAAACGGCCAAGGAGTCGTCATGCAAGATGTGTCATGAGGCGGGAGATGGTTGAGGTTGGCAAACCGTTGGCATTTGTCGCACGCTCGGACATGCCGGACACACCGTCTCCATGGAAATCCAAGAGTAACCCATTCTCGAGGATCACTTGCATCGTGGCTCTAGCATTCATATGAGGACCGCAGGGACCATTGTGGACTTCGGCCATCAACTCTCTGGCCCTTTCTTGAGTGACGCACAAGAGGAGTGGTCCTTGGTACCACTTCTTGTACAGGTTGCCTCCTAAAATGACATAATGGGAGGCCAACCTTTCGTGGCTTGCAAGCTCTTGGCTTTGACACCTTCTTTGGTCTACCTTCTTCGTCTCTCGAAAGCCGACTCTCCATCTTTGAGGAACCGGTAAATTTGATTGTACTGTGGTTCCTTGATAGGCTCAGTCCCAAGTCTACTTCACAAATGCAAAGCCGGGGCTTCTCTTCTACCCACTCAAGGGTTTTATGGCTTTTCCTGGGATCTCTACCAAAGGAGGCTAGAGTAGCTAAGGCATCTCGCGAACTGTTCTTTTCCCTCGGCAAGTAGTGGAAAGTCACTTCTCCGAACCGTCCAAATAACTCCTCCATATAGGCATGATACCGCCGAAGATTAGGGTCCATGGTCTTCCATTTGTTGGAGACCCGGTTGATGATCGTGGCCGAGTCTCCATAAACTTCAAGCTCCTTGACATTCCTTTCTAAGGCAGCTTCTAAACCAACGAATGCAGTGCTTTGTACTCGGCAACATTGTTCGTGGCAGTGGAAGTTCAACTTAAGGGCTATGGGCGTGTGCTCATCTTTCGGATCGACCAAGAGCATCCCTACGCCATTTCCTCTTTTGTTAGCACCCGTCAAAGAATAGCCGCCATCGGCTTTCGTGCTCGACTACAAAGATCCCTTCATCTCGGGAATTGGGGTTCGTGCCCACGGTCCTCATTATCGGGGAAATTTGCCGATGGTCTCGACAATGCTTGACCCTCGATGGCCTTTCTAGTCACGTAGTTGATGTCGTATTCACCTAAGAAGAAGGACCACTTTGCTAGACGCATCGAGAGGGAAGGCTTATTAAAGATGTACTTGATGGGGTCCATTTTCGAGACCAAGTTCACAGGCGGGCTTCGCATATAATGCTTCAGCCTTACCGACTACCTGCACTCGCTCCGCACAAGTCTTTTCACATGCCGAGTAATTGAGCTCACTCCCCGCAGCCTTCCTACCGACAAAGTAAATGGCATTTTCTACCCGAGAGTCTTTCTTCTCCCGAGCAAGCATAGCCCCAACCGCCGTATCGCGACAAAGTGAGATAGAGCGTAAGAGGTTTCGTCTATGTGGGGGCATAGTACCGGAGGATGTACTAAGTACGCCTTGATCTGGTCAAAGGCATCCTGGCATTCTTCGGTCCATTCTGTGTCTACATTCTTCTTCATGAGCTTGAAGATGGGCTCGCACATAGTGGTCAACTGGTTGACAAAGCGGCTGATGTACTGCAGCTTGCCCATAAAGCTTTTGACTTCTGTCTGGGTTCGAGGTGGCCTCATGTCCATAATGGCTTTGATCTTTCGGGGGTCGACTTCGATACCTCGCTCCGTGACCATATACCCGAGCACTTTTCCCCTTGTCACTCCGAAGGTGCATTTAGCAGGGTTTAGTCTCATGGAATGTTGTCTTAGCCTCTCAAAGAACTTTCGCAGGTCAACAAAGTGTTGCCCATCCTCGCCTTTGGAGTGGATTATCATGTCGTCGACGTAGACCTCAATCTCCTTGTGGATCATGTCATGAAAAAGCGCGGTCGCTGCCCTTTGATAAGTAGCCCCGGCGTTCTTAAGCCCAAATGGCATCACTGTATAGCAAGCAAGTTCCCACGGTGTGGTGAAGGCCGTCTTTTCTTGGTCTTCTTCGGCCATCTTGATCCGGTTGTAGCCTCGCAAAGCCATCAACGAAGGATTTGACTTCGTAGTTGGCAAAGTGGAGTCCACCAGATGCTCTATGTTTGGCAAGGGGTAATCGTCTTTGGGGATGGCTTTGTTCGCATCCCGAAATCTACACAAAGAATAAGACCTTCCCATTGGCCTTGGTTACGGTCACAATATTGGACAACCATGTCGGATATTCGATGACTCGATGAATCCTACCCGCAGAGCTTCTCAATTTCTTCTTTGACCTGTAGAGACCACTCGGCTTGATTTTTCTCGCCGCTTTTACCGGCTTAGCATCTCGGTGCTAGAGGGATTCTCGTGCTCTACTATTGAACCTGTCTAGCCCCGCATATCCTTGTACGACCATGCAAAGACGTCCATGTATTCTCTCGAGCAGATTAACCGCCCGTCCCTTTCAACCCCCCGGAAGAAGCTTCCAATCTCGTGTCTCTTTAGGTTCCTCGACAAGCACCCAAGTTAACACTTGTCAAAACCTCCTCGGCCTGGGGCCCGGTTTTCCTCTTTTCTCGTAACTCCGCTTAAAGATTTCTTTAATGTATTGTTCGTTTAGTGTGTTTGCATCTTGTTCAAATGATTCATTATTAATTGTTTTTAAGTTTTGAGTTAATTTATCATTTGTTAAGTTGGCAATAAGAGGATACTTAAAGATCCGTCATTTCATTCAAAGCAAGGGGAAAGATGACATTGATTACATGTTCATAATCCTCGTGCGTGAGGCCTTCGGATGACTCGTAGGACGGAATTCAAAGATTCCCGACTCAACCGACTCTTGACCCTACCGACTCGGACCCTACACTACTTATTGACTCGAAGTGTTTGACGCGGGTTGGACTGGGGTTTACTCTTTCCTACTGTTGCCCCGGGAGTAGCAGCCTTGTCGCCGTTCTTCGTAAAGTTGTGCATCCCGTGGACCATCATTGCTTTTGTTGACACCATTCCCACGGGGATGCCTCGACCGATCCGGCGCAATCTCCTTTCCGAATCTGACTGTATCCATCTGTACCTCCGGGGTAGTAGGACCAGTTGTACTTTCGGCATCTGAGAGACAGCTTTCTTCATCATAAAAGTCTTCTGGCTTGTTCACTCTTCTTTTCACCTTTTCCCAAACAGGGGGTCGACCGATCTTCGTGGATAGTAAGAGCCATCACAAACACATTATGCTCACCGTGGGTGATGAAGGGTTCCGAAGAGACTTTCATTAACTTAGCTTGGTTTACTTCAAACTCGCAATCTTCATAAGTGAGCCTTTCTTCTGTAATCTTGACCATGGTCACTGGTTCGATATCATAAAAGAGAGGTCGGGCTCTGACGACATTAACGAAATTAGTTCCTATTATGGGTCCAAATTGTTCTTCCATGGCGGCGGCATCAATCAGATCTTTCAACTTTCCTTGTAATTCAGCATAAGGAACATTGAATTTCAGGATGTCTATGATCTTTGGATTCCCAAAATTGGCTGCATTTGTCTCTCCGAACTCGATCACGTTGACTCGATTGTTAGCAGGAAGAGGATTCTTGACCACATTGGGACCCCGAGGCAGTTCCAGTCTGCCTTCTTCAATCAGGCGAGAGATCAGGAACTTCAGGTAGGTACAATCATTGGTGTTATGCCCATGATATTTGTGAAAGCGGCAGTGCTTGGTTTCGTCCATACTGACACTAGGGTTCTTTGGTTTCCAGTTTTCTATAGGTCTGATGAGTCCTTCAGCTACCAAACCGTCGAAGACCTTCTCTAGTGGCATTCCGAAATCTTCGGCAGTATAGGAACGAGGCCTTGGCTTCGCAGTGACTTGGCTTGAGTTTTGTCCAACCCTCTCATTCTGAATATAATTGACCACGCCAATCGTTTCTTTTCCTTTTATAGTAACAGTTGTGGCATTTGAAACTGGTGCTTTGTAGCGATAGGAGTTGGCTGTTCCTATGGCCGGGGCCATGTTGAAGGCATTTTAAAACTTGGTGCCGGCATTTACCATTGCCCGAAGGTCAGGATAATAGTAATTGCCAATTTGGACCCTTAGTTGAGGTTTCAAGCAAGATTGGAAGATCTCCATCTGTTCTTCTTCATTCAATGGGTCATCATTTCACTAAGCTTCCAATTCCATCTCTTGTAGAATTCACTTACCGGCTCATCTCGGGCGCCGTAGAGTGCCTTGTAGGTCATTCCCGCCGGTTTCCCAATTCAAATTGGCCTTATACTTTTCCAGAATGCTTCCTTGATCCGGTCCTGTGTGGCTCTGGGCCTCGGTTTTACATGCAGAACCACCTAAGAGCCGAACCCTTTAATGACAACCGAAAATGGTCGGCCATTTGCCGATGTGTACAATCTTTGGCTCTCATGGCAAGAAGGTAGCTTTCAATGTGAGTCCGGGGACAATCGGTGCCATTAAACTTTTCAATCTCGTGCATTCGGAATTTTGGAGGAAGAGGGACAATTTTCTTGGGATCGGTGATCCGGTATGCCGCCTTTTTGGTGCTTAGTTCCCCAAATTTCTCTTGCATGGACTTAACTTGTTCCACCAACCAAGTCATGTTGGGGTCGTGACGGCTTAGGATTGTTCGATCCCGAATCGTGCTTATCGATTTGGGTGGTAGGACAGGGTGGCACAAATGGGTAGCTGGTACCATGGCTTGGGGATCTTTAGAAGGGAAGTAAGTGTAAACTTGGCCGGGTCCCGTGTTTCCGTGAGGCTGGCCGGAGGCATAGGAATTAGGCTCATAGTTACCGAAGTAGGAAAAAGGATACGAAACCTCGTGGGATCCTGTTGGCAAGGTTGGGGGTGGAAGATCTGCTGTGGCAGGGCATAGATTGAAAAGGTCACTGGATTGATTCTGAGGCCTAGAAATTGTCTGGGACGGCCCATACTGAGGAGAGGGAGTGAATCCCATGGGGTAATGCAGAGGCTGCGTAACTGGGATAGCCGTGGCGTTTTCTCTCTGTTGGTAGGGAACAAAGCTAGATCTTATCTGAGGAGGAGAGGGTGTCGGGACCCTGATGGCTTGGGACATCGGGAAGGACTGAAAAGGGACAGTCTTTGGCAAAGGATCATATGTGGATGGAGGAGGGCATTGGTTATAGGCTGGGGGAGCTGAGATGGCTGCTTCTGGAGTCTCATCTTCTACCATGACCAGGGAACCATTGGACTCAACCACTATCTGAACCCCATGACGACGGAGCGCATCAATGAGCATGGCTTGCTGTTCCTCATGGGCCTTACGACTGTTTTCTAAGGCTAAGGCTAGTTCTTCTTCCCTAGTCATCTGATTACCCATACCGCTACTGTTTTCAGTCAAATCGGCCATTCTGACTCTTGGACCGACAAAGCCGAGGATTCTCGCGAACCGCTCCGAGAATTCTCGCGCTAACAAGCCGCCGACCCGGTATTCTCACCCACTTCTTTCTCGCCGCGGGAAAGGGATAGGAGAGGTTTAGACTCGGGTAGGTGTTTAGCCGAAGGCTCAAGCAATATGCAAATTAAGAATCTTCCAGCTTTACTTAAAACAGTTGTCTTTTATTAATTTCTATTTGGTTGGAAAAGGGGTTCTGCCCTTCTTTTTCGCAACTACTCTAGATCTTGGATCAGTGGGCTCCGTCACTACGTCTATAAGCCCCTCGTATTCCACCTGTATTTTGACCTCCCAAGGTGGACAGCCCCAGGCGAGGGTCCTATAAGGCACGTGGATCCCATCGACCGAGAGAGAAGAACGCTCCTAACGGGTCTAGCGGGTCATAGGAACTTTTAACGCACGAGCGATGCGGATTATAGTCAAGGCAATACCGAGAAAGTCTCGTCTTTCACTTTAACGGAATTTTGCGTAATTTCGCTTGCGCGATTGATGTTTTGACTTTTCGGTAATGTTCGAGAAGATAATAGGCATGGGTCAGGCGGTAAAAGCCGGATGACACAGTGTCACATTGAACTTCGTTGCATACGCCGTGAGTCAAAATCGAAGTCAATGCCGGGTCAAGATCTTGCCAATCTTTCCTTGTCGGAATTTTGGCAGAGCTTCGCTTGAGCGAAAGATCTTTAGATTTTTGGCAAGGACTCGGTCTCGACTCTTACGCATTTCGTGCGGGTCAAGGTCAAAGTCAATGCCAGAGTCAAGGTTCTACCAATTTTTCCTTGTCGAAATTTTGGCAGAGTTTCGCTTGTGCGAAAGATCTTGACTTCCGTTATGAACTAAGGCTTGACCTTTACGGGGATATGCAACTGGGCTATATGACGCGGACTAGACCAAAAACCAACCAAAAGTCACGGTTTTTTGAAACGTGTGACACGGACTGTGCATTGGTCGACACTGGCTGCCATGGGAGTTTGGGGTGATTCCGTGCGCGCCCGGGAGCATCGTAAGGCTGTCCGTGACTGCAACTGAAAAACCACCCCGGGTTTAAAGGGACGTGCGTGCAAAGTGTACAGGATATATAAGGTGCGCGTAGTGTGCGGCCTCCTAAAAATGTTCCTTTTTGAGTTAAAACAGAGATTTTCATAAATGTGTTTTAAAGGAATGATTTTTCGGGACGGGAAAAAATGCAACAGATAAGGCACTTAAATTTTCTGAGAGCCCCAGTCAGTCTTGGAACTGAATAGCCCCAAGCTGCCAAGGCTGCCAGATTAACTTCAATTTTGTCCTGGTGAAATTGCCACTAAGGCCGCCCGGTCAGAATTCAAGGAGGATTAAGCCGTTTGGCTGCATGGATCAATTTTCCAGGTTCCACTCCTTTGCAATTTCAGGTTGCTTCCCGAACATTTCAGGCACCTTTCAGCTTTTAGCAGGCTTCCTGTTCAGAGTATGCACAATTCCCAAGATGCGAGATGCAATGCAATGCGAGGAAAGAAAGCAAGCACGAGTCTAACCCGCTCAAAGGAAAAAAGCTTTCTTTTTATTATTATTTTTTTGAAAAGAGATATCGGTACGTGGAATTGTTAGACCACCATTTATCCCAAGCCCCGGGTTAGGAAGCGATACAGGAAGGTTAAATGGTTTCCACCTATATACCGGGTATCGTTTATTTTGAAAATGAAATCTTTTCTCCTTTGGGAGATCCCCAGCGGAGTCGCCAAACTGTGAATGTGTGCCCAAATTCTATTTTTTGTTTTTTAGATTGGATTCACGCGAGTTTGAAAACATTCGGTTTAATTTGAAAAACGGAGTCGCCACGCCATTTTGATTTCCTCAAAACTTTGAAAAAAAGGTTTTTAGGGTTCGGAGGTTAAGTTACCCCTTGGGAAGAACGGATCGTCGTTCACCCAAGGTTCCTTGTCGTAGCAAGTCTCCCTAGATTCCATTTTTCGTGCTTGCTTGTGTGCTTTCTTGTGTGCATGTGTTGAAAAGAGGGGGGGATGTTCCAAGTTGTCTTCCGGATGTACAAACCATTTAGTTGGTTGTCGCTCGGGATTCCTTGGATTTTTATGTATTCGGGACTTTGATCCCGTCCTCATCTTGGACTTGTGATCATCGCTATTTGACCTTGGGTCTTTGCGTGATCGAGAGAAGGACTCTCTTTTATAGTCCAAAATGGGGTTCTTTAGAAAAGAGTGACCTTAGCCCATCAATCCTACACCTTGAGACGATTGAGCTTATATTGGAGCTATCATGCTCGTCTCAAGTGATAATCGGAGATATAGGTTCAAGGTTTATCCCTTTCTAAAGAGATTGTGGCACCTTTAATGGAAGAAACGATGTAAAGATAGGATCTTTACACCGGTCCGTTCCGAAGGTTGCATCAAGTACCAATTGGGGACTAGGGGAATGCATGTTTTATAATAAAAATGACATTTTTAATGAAAAGATGACATTTTTGGGTGCAAAGGATGCTTTTTGATTGCAAAGGATGCTTCTTATGTAAAGAAAGGATTTTTAATGCAAAGGATGCATTTTTATGTGGAAAAATAGTGTTTTATATGCAAAGGATGCATAAAGACTACATTTTGAAAAGCAAAGGATGCTACTTTGATTGTAAAGAGATGATTTTTAGTGCAAAGGATGCATCTTTGTACATGAGAAATGGGTTTTAGGTGCAAAGGATGCACCTTTAATGTAAAGACATGATTTTTAGTGCAAAGGATGCATTTTTATGAGCAAATGGTGCAATGGTAATGCAAAGATCACATTTTTATGAGCAAAGGATGCAATGGTAATGCAAAGGATGCAAAAGGGAAGGGAAGATGATTCACATGTTCAAAGATATGATCTTTAACAATAATATACCAAGTCCCAAATAATATATAGCAATATATGAATGCAAGGAGTAAGAATTACATATAACAAATATAATGCAAGATAATGGAGTGAGAGGTTACCAATGGTGATGACCTCTCCTTCTTTGGAGTTTGCCTAGTGGATGGACCAACTTTGAAGGCTTCAAGGAGGAGGGAGGTGGCTTATTGGCACTCTCAGCTTCCTGATTTTCGTAGGGATGTTTTTATAGAGTTCTGATGCTGGAAATTGGTATCAAAATGGGTAGAGGAGGCCTCTATTTATAGGCAGTCTGGATAGAGCGAATGAGGCCGTGCGGCTAGGAGTTCCCTCCTAATGCAGCCGTGCGGCATTATCCCTTATGACTCAGCATATTTCTAGAATCATGCAAGGTGGCACTTCTAGAAGGTTTTCCATATTAAGGAAAACGTGCTTTTTTAATTTAAAGCAGTCCCTTCATTCCTCGGAAGGTTCGGAACAGTTCCGAAATTGCTCCCGGACTTTAGGAAAGTCCGGGGAATTGCCGGGAAACTTAACCGGAAGGCATGAGCCAGATTTGGGTACTTACAGCTGGTCGACCTTAAAGCTGCTGAGGACAAGCTCGAAGAGATGAAGACTAAGAGGGATGCTGAGCGCCAAAGGCATGAATCTACGAAAAAGGAGCTTACGACTGTTTCAAAGATTCTCCATGATAGGGATGAGTTTCTGACTAAGGTCAATGAGGAGCACAATGCAGCTAGGGCCAAGTGGAAGGAGGAGCTCCAGGCTGCTTCTAAGGCCGCTGTTGAGCTTTCAAGGAGAGTGATGAATACTACAACATTGTTGACAAGGCGAAGGATTTCCTCGATGTAGGTCGACGTGACATGGCTCGCCGAGCTCTAGTGGATCCAACCGCTGAAGTCTCTCTTGAACAGTTAGCCCGATGGGCGTCAGAATCTCAATATGATATGGCTGCTCGAGGTGGTCATTCGATTGTCCCTTACACTGACAACGACCTGGCCTTCATTGCCCAGCAGGATCAAGAGGACATTGTGAACCGTGGGTTACTCCTCCTTTAGCTCCAAGAAATTTCAACGTGCTTCTCCAGGAGATCGAAGATGCAGAAGATATGGAGGAGGATGCTGAAGAGGGGATTGCCCAGGATCAGCCCGACCAAGCCAATGACGGGCCAGCCGCTTAATTTTTGTTTGATGTAATGAGAACAAGTTCCAAAACAATTTTATTTTTTGCTTTGTGTATTGATGCCTTGGCCCAGTTTTTGGGAG
This sequence comes from Adenophora triphylla var. japonica, assembly GCA_022495995.1. NCBI lineage: Eukaryota > Viridiplantae > Streptophyta > Magnoliopsida > Asterales > Campanulaceae > Adenophora > Adenophora triphylla. The sequence goes on along the minus strand of JAFEMH010001726.1, from coordinate 312,560 downwards.
GCATTCTAACTCGTAATTTTATGTTTGCTCTAGTCCTGGCCCATTTTGGGGGACTGAGCCTTTATTTAATCGTAGCTGACCTTTAACGCTTTGAGTTCTGTGCTTTTGATTTCAGCATGAATGTATGTCGAGCTAGATTTAATAGGACACATAAGTCGCTATAAGCTTTTGATCGGGCTGGTTTTTTGATGACACAGTCGACCTTATACTTGTATGGTTTAACGAGATTGACTATGAGTCGAATCAGTTTAAAGGAACGAAGCTGACCAAAGGTCGAGCTTGTTTGAATGAGGTCGACTTAGGGGTCGGACTTTTTTAAAGAAACAAAGCTGACTAATAGTCGATCTTGTTAGAACGAGGTCAACTTAGATGTTGGACCTGTTTAAAGGAACGAAGCTGACTAAGAGTCGAGCTTGTTAGAACGAGGTCGACTTAGATGTCGGACCTGTTTAAAGGAACGAAGCTGACTAAGAGTCGAGCTTGTTAGAACGAGGTCGACTTAGATGTCAGACCTGTTTAAAGGAACGAAGCTGACTAAGAGTCGAGCTTGTTAGAACGATGTAAAAACGTAACACAATGTTGAATAGAACTGCAACTTTTATTGACGTAGAAACATGCTTACATCGAAAATGGAGAGCTAGAACTATAACAAACTCAAACTTGAAAACTGAACTAATTTTAAAGTTGAAGAACTGAACTAGAAATAATATTTGATAAGGTGGGTAGCATGCCACGAGTGCTTTAATTCCTCTCCACCTGGATGGGCGATCATATAAGTTCCTTCCTTTATAATTCGAGTGACAATGTAGGGACCTTCCCAGTTGGGAGATAACTTGTTCTGCTGAGTTCTCCTTCCCGTTGCCTCGATTTTCCTTAGCACGTGGTCGCCTACTTGGAAGGATCTCGTCTTTACCTTCTTATCATTATAATTCTTGGTCCTCTGCTTGTAATTGACCATTCGTAGATAAGTTGTATCTCGCTTCTCGTCAATCAGGTCCAAGCCGATCAATCTGTTGGTGTCGTTCTGCTCTTGGTCGAAGAAAACTACTTTGGCTGTAACGACCCTAATCCTAGGCACTAATTTAGCATTCCATTATATGCATTTTATATTAATTGTTAACTTTAGGTGCTCATATTATGTCTTTGATTTTTATGAAGAGTTAGGATGGTTATGAGATAACTTTAAGGCTTTAAGGTTTAATTGGAAATAAAATAAGGTAGTATGGTGGAGTATAATAAAATAAATAAATAAAATATTATGAGAGAGTGAGGTGTCTTTGTGTAAAGAATAGAAGTTAAAGTGTTAGATGTAATTCCTTGAATTTTGAGGGGCTTAAGTGGAAAGGTTGAATTATTTCTTTACTTAGTCAAAGGGGAAGCATGGGAGACCATACTTCTTACTTTTTTTCCCATCACCTCCTTCCCTTTAACCTCCTCATTTTCTTCAATCATCTTCTTCCTCTTCCAATACCTCCATGGAAACTCCTTCCCAAGATCCTCCCTTCCAAAAATTATAGTAAATTCAATTCCTTCCCATTTGACGATCCGTTGGTACTTCCTTGTTCGTGGCGGCGAGGGGAGCGCATCAAGCCCGGAAAATAGTGATTTTATCTTGTGTGGTTAAAGTAAGTTATTATGACTTCCTTCTAATAATTGCTCACTTTATGTGTATTGAATCTCTTGTTGAAAGAAAAGGATTTTTGATATTTTAAATAATGATTAATTGAGTTGAAATGGGTTAGTCAAGGTTGAATTGATTTTTAGTTGTAAAATGGTGATCTAAGATTGAAGGAGGAAAGGTATAGAATAATTGTGAATGTTGATGATTTAAGAGTAAGTATTGAATTTGGGTTTTAGCCAATTTTCTAGAATAAAGTAAGTGAAGAAAATGGTTAGTATTATGTTATGGAGTTATTGTATGTAGTTATATCCATCTTACTTTGATTTGGGAAATGTTATGAGAATATTTCAATTGGGTAGAAAGAAGTAGAAGAGGATTTAGTATATTTTTAATGATGTAAGTATTATGACTTCCTTTCATAACTAGTTCATGAAATGCTTGGTTTTGTTATTGTATTATTATCATTGTTGTTGATGATAGCGCACTTTCATGGAGTTGAGAAATTGGGTAATGCCCTAAATGTGGTGTTGTTGTCCATGGAAATTGATATAGAGAAAAGGGTTGAGGGTTAAATAGAAATAAAAAGGTTATAGGTGAAATGGGATAGTGAAATGTGAGAATTAACTAAGTAAGTGAAAGGGTTAGGTTTGTCTTAATTGTTTGGAATGTTGACATGGATTTTAAGTACAAAATTGATACTAGTTAGTGTTGGGATTGGTTTGGAAGATGTATAAAATAGTTATGAGTAGAAGGGTTATTATGGGTGGTGGTTTTGGTTCAGCTGCATATCTGAAGAATTCGGCCTTGGGCGGTCGCCCATGTGGGCTTGAGCGGCCGCCAAACTGTCCAGCCATTAGCCTTCATTTTCTTCCCCTCTTGGGCGGTCGCCCATATGCTCTTGTGTGGTCGCCCAACTCCACAGACACTTCAATCCCTTTTTACCCTTGCTTGGGCGGTCGCCCATGCTGCCTTGGGCGGTCGCCCATGTCACCAGATTCTCCTCCAGTTTCCTTTCTTGCTGATTTCCACCAACAATCACTTAGCATGATTCCTAACCATTTTAAAGTGGTAGAAACCTAATCTACCTAGGATATGAATTAATCCTCTTTAACTTGGATTAAAGTAGAATACCTTGGCTACACCATGATGTCTTATTGGGTCAAAATGGAATTGTAGAAGTAGTTTAAATATTTTCTGGAAAATGGTTGATAAGCTTGATGTGTAACTTCACCAAAGTGGTTCAAACTTGGGAATTAGATCTTGAACTTTTATAAAGGTTATTCAAGGATGTGTAATGATTACGTAGGAATAGTTTATGGTACATGGTGACCTTACTTGCTTCCATATCCTTGGTGGTTAGTTTGAATAGTGTTAAAGCTATAGGTTACACTATTGCGTTAGTTAGAAATGTATATGTATCACATTGTGGCATTGTTATCCCAATTGTAGAATTATTGATTATGTGGATACTTTGATATCCCAAGTGTGGATTATTTGGCATATTGTTATATTGTATCCCAAGCGTGGATTATTTGGTTATATTGTTACCTTACTTGAATTCATATTCATTGATGGTATTATGCATAGTGTATTAAATGAATGTTGCACTATAGTATTGATTTAACATGAGTATACATTACCATGTTGTTATATTCTTATCACTTTTGTGGATTTTATTTCAAGTATCTATTATGTGCTTGAACGTGTTTATATTATATGTGATTCGGGGGTATAATGGAATTCAATCAATTATGGATTTGTTCTATAAGTGATTGAAGGTTCATCATACACACCGTCCCCTCTCGTGGCCACAGAGTGGGAGTGCTAGCTTCGTATTGAGCCAAAAGCCTTACAGTCATTTGCGATTTTTATGGAGTTAGGTGGAATGCTTCTGTATTAAGCCAAAAGCTTTACAGATAGCGGCGATATTATATGATACTCTGAATAAGGATCATATAAGTATCTTCTTTCCTTATATGGATCTCTGGGGTATGAGTCCTATAAGCGGTGAATGTGCATGGGGGCAGTTCACCAAAGAGCGGAGTTTTACTCCCACGTTGTACGACATATTATTCAGACGGGCGAGGTAAAATGAGGTAACGTAAGGTGTTTACCGCTTTCATAATGTGTTATGTGTGACCATGCTATGTGTTGCATATTGTTTGGCATCTTGCTGCATTCATAATATCTTATTGAGATTTATTCTCACCTATTCCCCTTTACTGTTTTAGATCGTGCTGAGGCAGGTGACCTGAATCAGTGAGGCCGGGGATAAGAGTGTGGACTTTTGCTTTTGGGACTTGTCAGGTTATGTATATGAGTAGGTTGTCTGGGAGTATTTATTAAGTATTAATCTTTTGGAAAGTTGTATATAAAACTCTTTTGTAAAAGAAAGTTATTTGGGGGGTTTCGATGTAATTGATCAGATCGTGGTTTATTGAAATTGTTATTGAACTTCCTCCAAGTGGAGATATTATTAGTTGATTCTGTTTATAGGAAGTTTGAGAATTGATTTTCTTTTAAAGGGAAATAAAAGTTTTTTAAAAATTAAGATGGGATTTCTTAGTTTGGGCTTCTCAAGCTCGGGACACGCGTTAGGTCCCGGGTTGGGGTGCTCACATTGGTTGTAGGAAATCGCAACTCGACAGGTGTCATGGCCTCTGATCCATATATAAGAGCTAATGGGGTTTCCCCCGTAGGCCCCCGAATGGTTGTGCGAACTTCCCAAAGAGCAAGGGGGAGTTCGTCCAACCAGTTGCTACGTCGACTAACCAAACCCGTCTTCAGTGCAGATATGACGAGCTTATTTGCAGCCTCAGCTTGCCCATTGCCTTGGGGATAGGCGACAGATGATTTCCAATGCTTTACACCTACTCGATTCATTTCTTCTTCAAAAGCTCGGGAGAATTGCAGCCCGTTGTCCGACACAATAGCTCGAGGTATCCCAAAACGGCACCAAATGAAGTCATGAATGAAGTTGATGGCGTTTTCCTCTGTAATTCTAGCTAGTGGCTTTGCTTCGACCCACTTCGTGAAATAATCAATAGCCACGATCACATACTTGCAGTTTCCACGGGCGGGTGGGAAGGGTCCAATCAAATCGATGCCCCACATGTCAAATGGCCAAGTAGCGATCACCGGAGTTTGCTCTGTCGTAGGCAGATGAGGTAGGTTGGCAAATCTCTGACACTGGTCACATTGCTGAACGAAGTCGTGAGCGTCATCTCTCATGTGTGGCCAGTAATAACCCAACGTGATTAATTTGTCAGCCAAAGTTCTGGCCCCCGGGTGTCCACCACAAACCCCAGTGTGCACCTCGTGCATTAACTGAGTGATTTCTTGGGGGTGAATGCATCTCAAAAATGGCTTAGTATATGACCTCCTGAATAGCATGTCTCCTTGAATAACGAATCTCGGAGCCTTCTTCTTGATGGCTCGAGCTGCTTTCTCGTCCTCAGGGAGCTCGCCTGTCTCCAAGTATGCCCTCATTTCCTCGATCCAACACTTGTCGTAAACCCAATTTCTCAACATATCTTCCACGCACTAAATTTGAACCCTTTCATACGCTGGATGCTCGAGGTAGGAGATTGGTTCCTCATGTGGGTCATCTGAAGTAGCTAGCTTCAAGAGTAGGTCGGCCAATTCGTTGTCCTCTCGACCAATCCTCTGAATTTCCCAGAACTCCAAGTCTTTTATCATTTCTTTCACCAGGTCGCAGTATTTGATCAAAGTAGAGTTCAGCACCTCGTACTCTCCTCTAACCTGGTTGACAATCAGCTGGGAATCACAATATGCTATAATCTTGGTCGCCCCAAAACATTTGGCGTATTCTATGGCTGCGACCATAGCTTCGTACTCTGCCTGGTTGTTAGAGGCTTCAAATTTGAACCTCAAAGATTCCTCGTAGATCGTCCCTGATTCTGGCTCGATCAACACAATCCCTGCTCCACTAACACTCTTCGTCGCCGACCCATCTGAGTACACTTTCCAGCAATCGTCGGGCAAGTTAGTAACGGCTTGAGCCTCTGGATCCTTTCCTTTAACTTTCTCCTTCTGAGATCGCACCTCGCTATCTTCCTTAGTGAACGTCAGCTCGACCAAGAAATCTGCCAAGGCTTGAGCCTTAAATGCCTTTCGAGGTCGATACTCGATGTCGAATTTTGTGAGAGCAATTGACCAGTTGAGTAAGCGACCTGAACTTTCTGGCTTATGTAGGATCTTTCTCAGGGGTGCATTAGTGAGCACATCAATAGGGTGATCTAGAAAATAAGCTCGTAGCTTCCTGGAGGCTACGACCAAGGCATATGCAACTTTCTCCGCATTGTAGTATCTGCCTTCAACATCAGATAACGCCTTGCTAACATAGTACACGGGCTTCTGAAGCCCCTCTTCCTCTCGAACTAGAACATCAGCCACAGATTGGTCGCCCATAGATAGATATACGTTTCCCCAACAGTCGGGCTGCTCAATAAAGGTGGAGTAGCGAGGTACTCCTTAAGTTGTTGGAACGACGAATGACATTCGGCCGTCCACTCAAAATTCTTCGTCCCCCTCAATGATTTGAAGAAAGGGAGAGATCTTTCTGCCGACTTGGCTATAAAGCGACCTAGGGCTGCCACCCTACCATTAAGTCGCTGCATCTCCTTGATACTTGTGGGCTCTTGCATGTCGACCAAAGCCTTAATCTTCTCTGGATTTGCCTCAATGCCTCGCTGTGACACCATAAAACCAAGGAATTTGCCAGTTGCTACTCAAAATACACATTTGCTCGGGTTAAGCTTCATCTCGTTTGCTCGTAAATTGGCGAACGTTTCCTTTAGGTCGACCACGTGACGTCCGGCCTTTGTTTTGATGACCATATCATCGACGTAGGCCTCCATGTTTCGGCCAATTTGTGAAGCAAAGACCTTGTTCACCATCCTCTGGTAGGTCGCTCCTGCATTCTTCAACCCAAACGGCATCATGTTGTAGCAGTAAATACCCCCAGCAGCTTGGAAAGTCGTCTTCACAACATCATCCTCGTGCATCTTGATCTGATGATAACCTGAATAGGCATCGAGGAAACTTAGAGTGATGTGCCCAGCTATAGAGTCAACGAGCTTGTCAATACGAGGCATGGGGTAGCTATCTTTGGGGCAGGCCAAATTCAAGTTGGTGAAGTCGACACACATCCTCCACTTGCCATTAGATTTCTTTACCATGACCACATTAGCTAGACAGGTGGTATGTGTAGCTTCCTTGATGATACCTGCACTCAAAAGCTTTTGTACCTCAAGTTTTATTGCCTCCTCTTTGTCACGAGTGAAGCTTCTTAGTTTCTGTGCTTTGTACTTCATGGTCGGGTTAACCTCCAACCTGTGGACAATGACTTCTTTCTTGATCCCCTTCATATCCTCTACTCGCCAAGCAAAGACATCATTGCTCTCCTTAAGTAGCTCGACGATATCTGCTCTTTCCTCAGCTGACAACTGCTTTCCAATCTGAATTTTTTGCTCGGGATAAGAAGGATTTGTCATTACTGCTTCCAGCTCGTCCACAGCTTCCAGTTCTGGACAATCTCTAAATTGCAGGGTCTCGATAATGATCTCTCGAACCCTCTGTCTTTCCTCGGCCCCCAAGTGTGGAGCTTCTTCAACGATCATGCCATCTAGCTCAGCTGCGATCTCACTGGTGGTGGCCCCCGAGTTATTGTCGATCTGGAGGCATAGCTCGCCTATGAAGACTTGGTCGACCATAACTGCATCAGAATTGACCATGGTGATTTCGGAGTGACGTGTCGACTCAGTCATGACCTCGTCATGTGAGCAATAGGTCGACTCTTCCACGCAGGTGATCGTAGATAGTCGAGAATTTATGGTGACTGATTTTGACATCTTCAGGTACCCCTTAGCAGTTTCAATTTCCAATTCCCTCTTCTTCCTCGTTAGAAGGACGTGGTCAAGATATTCTCGAGTTGTACTTCGTACACAACTGACTCCAGCTAGCGTGGGGAACTTAACTCGTTGATGGGGGATTGAGGCCACCATTCCAAGTGCAACCTGGCCAGGTATACCCAAAATAGCAGCATAATCACTATTCACATCAATGACAATAAATTTTACCTTGGAGACGACCCTGTAAGGATGTTGGCCTATGTCGACGTCCAACTCAATCTGTCCTTTTGCATCGACCCTGTGGTAGGTGAAGCCTTCCAATCTGCCATCATAACGTTCGAGCTGGTCCTTCGAGAGTCCCATCTCCTTGAACGTCTTGTAAAACAGAATATCTTTGCAGGCCCCCGTGTCTATCAAGAGTCTGCTCGTCGTACACCCATCAATTAATCCTGGGATAACGAGAACTTGCTCTCTAGCCGCCGCATTAGTTGCTAGCTTGTCTGGGTAAAAGCTGATCATCTCGTTCCTGATGTAGCTTCTTGGCGACACATGAGGGGCTTTGTTGAGCTGGAATATTTTATGTTTCAGGGCGGTATTGCTAGCCTGCTCAGTGATAACTCCCAAGTTCAATCTTGGCTGTCTCGGCTCTTGCTGTCCACCAGCAGCTCGCTCACCACCGCCTGCTGAGGCCTTTTCACATACATGTCAAGCCTTCCCTGATCGACCCACCTCTGAATGATACGTTTCAGGCTCATACAATCTTCCGTAGTGTGGCCCGTATCTTTGTGATAGTCGCAATACTTGCTGTTGTCCCTTCTGAATTTGTTTGTTGGGTTTATAGGGGCAGGTGGGCCTAGCTCGACAGTGTTCATGATCTCGGTACGACTTACTGTCAGAGGAGTGAAAGCTTCGGGCACTTTCTCAGTCGCCCTAGTTCTGTTCTTACCATTCTTGTTATTACCCCCATTTTTGGCTGAGTCCTTCTTGTCAGTATCAACGACCTCAGCCTTGGGGCCTTTCCCACTCTTTTTCTCCTTTCTCTCTTCAGCCAGCGCTACATTGTAGGCCTTCTCGAACAGTTCTTGTTGGGTAGACACAGTCCGGACTGTCAGCTCGTAGTCTAAATCTGCAGATGCTATCCCATTTCTGAACAGTTGATTACCTCCCTGTCCGTAAGGTCCTCCTCAATCTTGTCGACCATCTCCTTGAATTTGGTATAATAGCTCATCGAGCTTTCGCTCTTTCCCTGTACCAAGTTATTCAAGTCGGTGACTGTCATCTTCCGAGCTCCAGCTATCGAGAAGCGATCCAAAAATTTCTTCCTCATATAATACCACGTCGAGATGCAACCTGGTGCCAAGCCATTAAACCAAGTAAGAGCTGCCCCAGTGAGAGTGCTAGTGAGTGCCTTACACATCATGTCGTCCTCGTTGGAGACAAAGCACATAGTAGCCTCCAAATGCTGTATATGACTCTTGGCGTTGGTTGCACCCGAATATTTTTCCAGGACGGGCAATCTGAAACCTGGAGGAGGTCGACGGTCGAGCAACTCCTTGGACAAGGGACGAAGAGCAAAATCGTTTCGTTCGCCCTTTCCAGCATCCTCTTTCTTATCAGCCTCCCATTGCTCAAACTTTTTCTTCCTCCTTGCCTAACGCTTCTCTCGGGCTGCCTGTTAGAAACCTGGGTGGGGGCTGCCCTCTCTGACCTTCTGTCGGCATGCTCTATCTCCTCCTCCATTGCTATTAGCTCCGCCAGTATTCTAGCTCGCTCCAAAAGCATCTCTTTTTTGCTAAGGGGGTCGTTTGAGGGACCCGGTCTGTCGCCTGCAGCCATTTGCCCTGCTTGGGGACGCTTTGGAGGAGGTTGTACTCCTTGGTCAGCCATAGGTCGCTTCTCCCTCCTACCATCTGGCAAACCCCTGCCATCAGCAATACTGTTAGAACGCGTCGCCCTAGCGTGATGACGAGGCGGAGGAGGATGAGGCATATTGACGTTGCGGTCTCCAGCATTAGCATTAGTATTAGCATTAGTATTTCCCTCGTTGGGTTCGTCTGAGGCATCAGAGATATGTCCATCCGCAGTCACCATGATTGTGGGTTGTATGAGGTCAAGCACGCACGATTCCCGGCAATGGAACCAAACTGATGCTGCAAGAATCGTGCTTATCAATCTCCGTCCACATGGCAAGACTAATCACTTGGCTCCTTGACCTGAAACACGGAACCCATGACTAGCCTGAATGGTCTCCGGCGAAGACCCTCGGGCGTGAGAGTAAGTACGATGTATGAGAGCTCAAATATTATAATGAATAGATGTATTCAAAATAATAAAGAGCAATTACCTTGGAATGGTTGATGTTGCCTTGTATTTATAGTTGTTGATGAGAGTTGTATTTGTGATAGGATTGCATGAAATCCCTTAATTTGAGGAACAGATTCGTGATAGAGATCTTATCCATAAATAACTCCTGATTTGTAGGGAGTCTCGTCACGCAAGGAATCGTAGGTACACCAGGACTCTGTAGGTCGACGTAACGATGTAGGTCGAGGTCGCCTGTTGGGTATAGGTCGACCTGACTGGCGGGTAGGGCTGTACCGTACCCGAATAGCATACGGATCGTAGAGTCGGGCCAAGCTAGGTCGGGACCTCGTAGGTCGGACAATGAGCTTAGGTCGACTGATCATGTTGATGGGTCTTGGGCCTAGTAATAATTTGGGCCTAACCCACTGAGAACGTGGTGACAATAATAGATAAGTGATTGGGCTTTACTCGCTGGGCCTAACTCGTCACTTTTAATCTGTTCAGATACAATGTCTTTTGACATTCTCAATTATATTTTGCATTATGAGAGTCTACAATTCCAATGGTCTGAATATATTGATATGTAACGATAATCTTCCTTCCTCTTTCGACAGTTGTACCGACACTGTTTTCTTCTAAAAATGTCTTTAACAATGTATAAAAACATTTCTCTCATTTAGTCAATCTATTTAATTCCCGTCTTTTTAAGCATCAATAACTCCCCGTGTATCGCACGGATGTAACACTATATTTATTTTAGTGATCTTCCATCTGATATAATTTTTTTTAAATATTTTGAATGAGAAAATATTGTAAGAAAAACAAGTGAAGAAAAATAATCTTTTATATATTAAATTTTAATTGTTAAATATAATAACATGATTTTGCATTCCATCGCATGGGATGAGAGTACTGCTAGTATTAATGAAAAAAAGAAAAAAACTTACTTTTTGTAAATTTTAGTAACAAAAAGATAAAAAAAAAAAATTGGTTATCTATTTATTTATTTTTTATTTATTTGAATATGTCACACGTCAGGAAGTGCGGAGATGGATAGAACTTGACTTCTGACCTATTATCTATGGACTATGGGCCACTCCTTTGGGACGGGTTATCTACTTTCTAAACTTCTATTTTTGCAAGTATACTCTTCCTTTTTCCCGCTAGAAATAGGTTTTCATAAACTTAATTACACTCTAACTAATTAATTTAAATAAAAAATAATTATTCTAATGAATTTTTTAAAAAAATTATTGATAATTGTGTGATACAATAATAATTTTTTAATTTTTATTAGAATCATTATTATTATTTTTTCAAATTAATAATAGTAGTGCAATTGATTTGATCAAATATCCTATTTGTAGCGGAACAGGGGGAGTAATGAATTAAGAAACAAATTTGATAAAAAAAAAAAAAATATATATTTAGGAACACAATTTTTAGTAAAAATATCATTCATTTATGATCCGGATGATAGAAAAATCAATTTTAAGCAACAGTCCAAATCAATAAAAAGCACAAATAATTTGACAAAGAAAAAATATCTAGAAAGCAAAAAAATCTAGGCTGAATATTCTTCTCCTTTTAACTTATAAGAAAGATCCTGAATTTGCTTCAAAGATTCAACTTAAATAATATGGCAACCTCCTTAGTCTCAAATCCTCCTAGAGTTCATCACTTCAACTTTGATCCAAAGAAACCCATTCAAAGGTATCATCAACTCAATTCTTGATTAATTTCCATTGTTACATTTTTTTATTTTTATTTTTGAGCATTTAAATCTTAATTCAGGTTAAGAATAAGTCCACAAGAAAATACAAGATCAGGGCTGAAATCGAAATTGAAATCGGAACACGATTGAATGCTCTCAAACGAGAGCGGATAGAGTGTTTATTAACAAGTCTATAGAGTCGAGTTTCATAATCTAACGATGTTGAAATTCCGTTAAGTTCTGTCAGTTATCTGACAAATATATCTCTAAATTTTGGCTTCTTTTTTTTTTCCTATCAAGATGGAGGCAGAAATCTGGTGTAATCAGATGTTGTGTAGGGGAAACTGGACAAAGACAGAGACCAAAGAAGAACTACTATGAATTGCTTGGAGTCTCTCTTGAATCCAATCCCAAACAAATCAAAGAAGCTTACAGAAAGTTGCAAAAGAAATACCATCCAGATATAGCAGGCCAGAAGGTCATAGACACTCAATCTCGAAAAAGATAGTCTTACTTTGACTTTCAGACTCAAATCAATTACGATATTTCGGAAATATAGTCTCACTTTGACTTTTAGACTCAAATCAATCATAAAAGTCAAAATAAGAATATCTTTCCGGGTCATATGGGGCATTTATTTTCCTTTTCATGTGCTTCACTTCATGGCCAACTCATGCATGCTCTGTCTTACTTTGACTTTTATCTGGTCAACTCAATCATGAAAAGTTGACTTTTGACTTTTATAGTTAACTCAATCACGAAGTCAAAGTGAGACCATCTTTAAGGGCCAGATGGGTATTTATTTTCCTTTCCATGTGCTTCTCTTTCTCATTTGCAGACTCAAATTGTGTTGATTGTTTCAGGGACATGAGTTCACCTTGTTGCTGAATGAGGCCTATAAAGTGCTGATGAGAGAAGATCTCAAAAAAGACTACGATGACTCGATTGGTCAAACAAGAGTCAGTTTAGGGAGCGATTTGTCAGGCTTGGGTTACAGCTCCTGGAAAGGACCTCTTCGACCCCAAGCTCTTTTTGTCGATGAGAGTTCTTGCATAGGTTAGTAACTCTTTCTATGGCGGACTGCAAGCTTTTCTCAGTGCTATTTCAAGTGTTCAAAGCTAAGGCCTTTTCCTTGAACTCATGGTTGACCTGCATTTAACTGAGAGTTGACTCGAGCCAAGTCAAACTGTTAAGGAGCCAACTGGGTTTTTCTATGCAGCCCTAATCTGCAACAATCATCATTCTCTTTATTAATTCTTGGATCTGAAATGATCATAGGGTGCAGAGAGTGTGTGCATTATGCTAGCAGCACATTTGAGATGGATGAAACCTATGGAAGTGCACGGGTCAAGGTTCAGTTTGCAGATGATGAGACAAACATCAAGGTAAAATTGTACTCCCTCCGTCCCAAAATAAATGTCTCATCCTTACCCTTTTAGGTCAACTTGGTTGAACTTTAACCGAATAGTTATGAAAATTTCATTACCTTCATCATTCTAAAATGGTTATTGATGCACCAATAGAAACAAATTTAATAACTATTTATGAATTTCATGAAGATAAATAATTGTTCATAAAATGTTGGTTAAAGTTCTATCAAATTGACTAAAAAGTCAAGATAAGATGCGATATTTATTTTGGGACAGAGGAAGTAACCTTATTATGGACCGAGGAATTATGTACATAATCTGGAAATACGATAACTGGTTTTGTACGTACCAGGTTTCAGTTGATTCCTGTCCTGTTAATTGCATCCATTACGTAGAGAGAGAAGACTTGGCGGTGCTCGAGTTCTTAAGCAGACCTCAACCAAGAGAAGGATATGGGATATTTGGACAAGGATGGGAAAGACCTGCAAATGTGTTCATGGCAGCCAAGTCCTTTGAAAAGAAGCTGAAGCAGCAAGCTGAATCCAAACAAAGAAATGGTAATTCCATAATTGTAACTGCAAACTTAGCTGATAGGCAAACTTCGTTTTCATCCATTGTATTTACGTGTTTCACTATTGCCATCATACAACAACAACAACAAAGCCTTAGTCCCAAAATAATTTGGGATCGGCTAACATGAATCCTCATATGTTATCGTGAAAAAAAAAAAATTAAAAAAATAAATTAAATTAAATTAAAAAAAATAAAAATAAATAAATAAAGAAAAAAATAACTAAATAAAAAAAAAAAAAAACCAACCCCCCACATGGATTTTTGCCCTCCACTCCGGCCTCTTCAACACCATACTTTCATCCACTCCAAGTAAATTCATATCATTTTCAATTACTCTAATCCAAGTTTGTTTGGGTCTTCCCCTACCCCTCGCCATTTTATCATTTCTCCACTGTTCCGGCCTCCTAACCGGTGCATCACTCGGTCTCCTTCTCACATGTCCAAACCACCGTAGACGATTTTTCCTCATTTTATCCTCAATGGGCGCAACTCCTACTTTACCTCTGATCACCCCATTCCCCAACTGATCCTTTCTTGTATGACCGCACATCCATCGAAGCATACGCATCTCCGCCACATTCATCTTATGCACGTGACACTGTTTCACGGCCCAACATTCGGTGCCGTAAAGCAATGCCGCCTAATTGCCGTGCGGTAGAATTTTCCCTTTAATCTATTGGGCATGCAGAGATCACATAGAAACCCCGTAGCACTCTTCCACTTCAACCAACCTGCTTTAATCCTATGAGCCACATCTCCATCTAATTCTCCATCCTTTTGGATAATGGATCCAAGATAGCGAAAAAACACAGAAGCTTGGATAATATTTCCATCAAATGTGACCGCCCCTGCCTCCCTACTTCCAACTCTGCTAAACTTACACTCCAAATATTCGCCTTGCTTCGCTAATCGAAAACCTCGATATTCCAAAGTGTGTCTCCACAACTCCAATTTACTTTCAACACCCTCTCTTGTCTCATTAATCAAGACAATATCATCTCGCGAACAAAGATACACTGTGGTATATCATCTTGGACTGACCTCGTCAATTCGTCCATTATCAAAGCAAAAAGAAAGGGGCTAAGTGCGGAACCTTGATGCACTCCAATCTTTATAGGGAACTCTTCAGTCTTTATACTTTTTTTTATTTCAAAACTACCACTACAGTTTGAAAAATGTTCCATACCGACCCCAACCCCAACCCCGTGCCTAAAATCCATGACTAATCTGTGCCTCAATCCACAAATTTGGGGTCAGAATGATACATTTTCTAAACTACGATGGTATTTATGAAAGAAAAAAAGTATAATGATAAAAGTGAAACGCCTTTAAAGTAATATATTAAATAAACTGACAGTCGTTAACTTGCAAGTGCCACCCAACAACACTACCTTCTTCAATCGATACTACTGCTACTCTAAACTACTACTTACACTGAATTTTCAGTTAGATCAGATGTTGAGCAAGAAACCCAGGCACAAGCAGAAGCTCGAGAAAGTGCAAGCTTAAAACTGAAGATGAATGGATTTTCAAGAATTTGGAATTGGGTCAAGGGAGTCTCAGACCAATAAATAGAAGATATGCATACTTGGAGTAAGTTGCTCAAGTAATATTCTAGACCAGAAAAAAGCTATACTTGGCAGTTACGATGAAGGACAATTGGGTTGCAAACATGCATATTCGTATATGTTTAGGCAACGGGGAAAAAATGAGATTCTTCATTCAAACTTGGATTCTTGATATGAAAAACTGTACAAATAAGTAGTGACAGAATGCAATGTAAAGTATATACTATGATCAAGTTTTCTATTGCACGGCATAAAGCAACACAGTTTAATCACCAAAGAGTCGGTAGATGGTGAGACAATTGTTGTTTGTACACACTCAGTATCAAGATACATTTATTCGAAAAAACACTAAATATGATTAATAAGAAAAGAAAAAATAAGTACTATAGTTTTACAAACCTCCAACCAAAAAGATATTTCGCGTGAGGTTGCAATGAAAGATGAAGCACCAAACCCCAAGATCTGTGTACTCGTAAACTGCTGGGTCATCACAGGATCAAAGTCAACCCAAAATGTCTTGTGACGACATAAGTACACACTAGCGTCAGTTCTTCATATTCGAGATTGGCAGGGACCACATACAAACTCCAGAAGGCTATATTTGATTAATATTGCTGACATTTGCCTGTTCCAGCACAAACTGAACACTCATCTACATCTCCAGCAACATGGCTCACGCAATGTTTGATTCTATCATTCACAACATCCTGAAATGAAAAATATATGTGAAAAGACCAATATTAATAATCAGACCCGCGACAGTAATTTATACTCAACTATTCGTTAATGAAGCAGAACAAACTCAGGCATACTAAGCTATGCGGAGTTCATTACCCAGACAGATAGGAATTGAGTATCACTCGGGACATTAAAATAGGTAATATGTTTGGCACAATAAACTATGTAATGCCGTCAGCTTTTATAAATATTACATACACAAATGGATTAGAAGTTATACTCATATAAAAGATGAGTTTTAAATATTTTTTGGAACTATGGTAAAGGAGGAAACAAGACGACAACAACAAAGACGACTGCTACTATATTGGGTCTTAAATGCACTATTCGAAATGTCAAAGAACAAGTACTTTGAACAGAAGTGATTAACAATATTATAAATAATAGGATCCGAAATTTTGCAGAAGCCTTATCCAGGACAACGCCATTAAAAACATGAAGTAAAAAAGGAACGGAAAGCAAGTAATATTAGTAAGGGAAAGTAAAAAAAAACATGTACCACAAGTTGTTCATGTAATCCAAGAGGTGCAGTTATGATATATGATACACCTGGATGCTCCTTTGCAGCATCAGCAGTTAAAGAAGGAATATCCTGCATAATAAAGTTGTCATTTTGTATTCTGCAGTAGCAATTGAAGATTACAACCTTTGTTAGGTACGATAAAATATTATGCTCATATACCTGATGCCAATGTCGCCCCGGGAAGAGGAAAAATGGGCTTACAATCACACGATTCGCTCCTCGTTGGACACATGAGCTAAATGCATCTTTAATTGATGGATCTGCCAGCTCCTAATTATATTGAAATGGATAGAAATGTGACCATGATTTCAAAGGAAAGGAATAGAGCATACTCAAAATCAAGAATGTGAAAGATACAAGTACAACAAGTTGGCACATCAGAAGGCCATTATGAACCACTGTTGCCCATATAAGTACCTCACAAACCCCATGCAAACCTAACTTTACAAACTCTGCCATTCATTCCCCCCCCCCATCAATCCCTCACCAACCATGGGGAAGGGGTAGAAGAGTCAAGTATTATGCAGTGGCAGACGGCAGATCTCGCATAGGCATATGGGTGCAAGTGCACCCACTTAATCAAATAGTTTGACTATTTCAGTGGGTAAATTGTTAGGCTTTTATCCTTGTGGTTATGAGTTCGGGTCCCACAACATTTTTTTTTTCACAATTTACATTTTGAAGCTTTATAGAGTAATTCTTGCACCTACTTAAAAAAGGTTATGAGCCCGCCACTGGTATGAGTATACACGTTATGTATCCTCATAGAGGATTACTTGATCCATCCTATAGATAAAGTAACAAAAATTCTTAGAAACACATATAAGCACCTACATAAAGAACATAAAGAATTACCATATGAGCAGGCTCAACGATTGGGTACCCAGTTTTCTCGATGAACATTGCCACAAAATCATCTGAAAACCATACAAGTAGTAAACATAAGCGCTTGGGATGAATTCCACTACAAAATGGAGTACTTCCTCCGTCCCAAAATAAATGTCCAAAAAAATTCAAATTGCTCTTGATCAATAGCAAATTTGATTTGAAATTCTTTTTGGACATTCATTTTGGGACGGAGGGAGTAAAAGATAATGACACATTTGTACCATGTTTACATACTTAGCATAAGATTAGACTCCTTTCGGCGGGATCCATGGTCAACAATGATCACACCATCCCTGCTTCCAACCCTATGTGTATCCTGTCCAAATCCACTAGCATTTCCAGTTGCCAAACACAATCTTGTTGGTAAATCTCCACTACTCATAGGATATGTAGGAAATTTTACAAACGCAGAAAATACCCGGCCAGAATTTCTTCCTGTTTCTCTTATTCCAGGGCTTTGATTGACCAGGAAAAAAAACATCAATAAAAAAAGTACAAGGAATTCATCTGATACAAAAATTTAAACCTAAATCTTACTCTATTTGTCCCAATTGAAAAAGAAAACTTGCTTTTTTGGGTTCAATTTGATCGTTTTGTAATGGATAATCATATTAATTTCATTAACGGAGAGAGGGGAAAGATTGGAAGAAGATTTGTGTACCTTTTGAATGTCAATTTAGAATGAACAGACGATGATGCCTCCATTGAAACTGAGCTGGTTCAAGCTTGGTTGAAGAAGATAGAGTAGAGAAGAGAACCTTGTTTACTTATCATGAAGCTGGACTGGGCCGGATATATTAGGAGGCTGAGCAATTGGGCCGGAAATATACTTCCTCCGTCTCATATATTTCCGTCTTATCTCTTGTTGTTTGACCACATTTGACTTTTATTTATCGATATAAATAAATGTATCTATAACCATATAAATAAACGCCGCTCAAATTAGAACCGAGATTAAATAGGGGCTAGGTTCATTACTCATTACTAAACACACCACCTTTAATAACTCGAAATAAAATTTGAAAAATCTAAGATATATTAATTTCACATCGTCTAGGAATTGAAATGCAAGGAAATGGAGTAGTATATATTGAGAGGCGTTAGCATTTTAAAACAAATTGGGATATTAATTTCACATCGTCTATGAATTGAAATGCTAGGAAATAGAGTAGTATAAATTTTGGGGTCTTTGGCTCCTTAGTGAACACCAGCTTTCTTGATGTATAAATTTTGGGGCCTTCGGCTTTGAACACCAGCTTTATTGGTGTTGGGCGCGCCTAGGTCATGCCTAATCACCACCAAATGGCTCCTTAACTAAGACTTTTCATATCTCCTTAATTTCTCAAAAAAACGTTACATTTAGTATAAATTTAGAGCCCTTAGCATTTAAAAACCAAATGGGATATTAATCCCACATCGTCTAGGAATTGAAATATTAGGAAATGGAGTAGTATATATTGAGAGGCCTTAGAATTTGAAAATCAATTGGGATATTAATCCCACATCGTCTAGGAATTGAAATGCTAGAAAATGGAGTAGTATAAATTTTGGGACCTTTGGTTCCTTAGTGAACACCAGCTTTCTTGATATATAAATTTTGGGGCCTTTGGCTCCTTAGTGAACACCAACTTTCTTGGTGTTAGGCGCGCCTAGGTCACGCATAATCACCGCCAAATGGCTCCTTAACTAAGACTTTCATAGATTCTTAATTTTTCAAGATTTAGTATATATTGAGAGGCCTTAGCATTTGAAAACTAAATGAGATATTAATCCCACATCATCTAGAAATTGAAATATTAGAAAATTGAGTAGTATATATTGAGAGGCCTTAGCATTTGAAAATCAAATGGGATATTAATCCCACATCGTCTAGAAATTGAAATGCTAGGAAATGGAGTAGTATAAATTTTGGGGCCTTTGGCTCCCTAGTGAACACCAGCTTTCTTTGTGTTGGGCGCGCCTAGGTCACGCCTAGGACGCCTAATCACCACCAAATGGCTCCTTAACTAAGACTTTTCATAGCTCTTTAATTTCTCAAGAAAGCTTTTCATTTATTGAGAGGCCTTAGCATTTGAAAACCATATGGGATATTAATCCCACATTGTCTAGAAATTGAAATGTTAGGAAATAAAGTAGTATATATTGAGAGGCTTTAGCATTTGAAAATCAAATGGGATATTAATCCCACATCGTCTAGAAATTGAAATGCTAGAAAATGGAGTAGTATATATTGAGAGGCCTTGGCATTTGGAAACCAAATAGTATATTAATCGCACATCGTCTAGGAATTGAAGTGCTAGGAAATGGAATAGTATAAATTTTGGGGCTCCTCAGTGAACACCAGCTTTCTTGGTGTTGGGCGCGCCTAAGTCACGCCTAGGACGCCTAATCACCGCCAAATGGCTCCTTAACTAAGACTTTTCATAGCTCCTTAATTTCTCAAGAATGCTTTCAATTTAGTATATATTGAGAGACCTTAGCATTTGAAATCAAATGGGATATTAATCTCACATCGTCTAGAATTTGAAATGCTAGAAAATGGAGTAGTATATATTGAGAGGCCTTAGCCTTTGAAAACCAAATTGGACATTAATCCTACATCGTCTAGGAATTGAAATGCTAGGAAGTGGAGTAGTATATATTGAGAGGCCTTAGCATTTGAAAATCAAATGGGATATTAATCCCACATCGTCTAGAAATTGAAATGCTAGAAAATGGAGTAGTATATATTGAGAAGCCTTAGCATAAGGCGCCAAGGTTACGCCTAGGGCGCCTAATCACCGCAAAATGGCTCATTAACTAAGAATTTTCATAGCTCCTTAATTTCTCAAGAAAGCTTTTCATTTTCGTTTTCAGCTCACTGCCAGTTTTGAAATTGAAAACTTGGTCGATTTTGTCATTTCACATTTGTAAAATAGTAAATTGCTATAAAGAAAAAGGGAAAAAAAATAAAAGAAATAGAAGTGTGACATGCTCTATGGAGAGCAACTTCTCCTTTTATTTCTAACTTTCTTTGAAATAGTTTTTTATCCCTGCGTTTAATGCACGGGTGTAACACTAGTTTTAACTAAACATTAATGATAATCTAATAATTCAAATAATTTTTTTAATTTTTTATTAATAAATAATTTAGTGATTTATCAATAATAATTTTTAAAATTTCATTATGATCATTAGATTGTTATTAATAATTGGGCAAATTGCATTTTAGTTACCCGAGTTTGTCGAGATGTTTCAATTAGTTATCAAATTTGCATTTGTTACAAGTTGATTATTCAGTTTGTCTTTTTGTTGCAATCAGATGTAATTTTTTATGAATCGTAAAAAATCTAACGAAAAGCATAACATGTGCCGCTCACGTGAGTTACTTAGGGGTATTTTGATCTTTTTATTCAGCTATAGAAATCTTGAGCTGCAACCACGCTGCCACCGCACTGTAGCGATTCTGAATTTATTGATGGAAAACAATAAAAAAAACCTTTTTGATATTTTCAAGATATTCAAGGGTTCGGGGGTTAATTTATGAAATGTGTAGGTCAAGGAGCATCCATTCCACCCAATCCGAAGATTGGTCTTGCTAATTGGGTGTTATTAATCTAATCAATCTAAAGAACAATAAAAAGAAATAAACAAACCCTAATTAATTTATTAATTAGGAATGTTGGATTGTATGCTTCGAGATCGCCTTCATGAATTGAAGGGACTCTAGGCTAATCCTTTTGATGGGATTACACTACTCTAAAATCAATAGAGGGATTGAGAAGAGAAACGAAAGTTTAAAGGATGATTACCTTTTTGAGAAGAGATTCGGACAGAGTTTCGACTCAAGTTTAGAGTCGAACCTTGATGCGGACAGAGCTTCGCCTCGATCCTTAATTAGGTGATTTAGGGTGATTTTGTAGGAATCTTTTATGGAGAGAAACCAACAAAATGTGTGTGTTATGTGTTTTCGATCGGGGAACGGGGACCTCCAACCTAGAATTCTGGACCTCTGAAATACTGAAAGTCATCAAGTATTTATAGGGGTTTAAGAGGTGGATGCATGACTTGGTCACCAAGTTTAGGAGACTTAAGTGGATTGGGATTCCTCCCAATGAAGCTTCCAGAACCCTTTCATGATTGAATACCCGGATTGGATGATATTTATCAAGAAGAGAGGTTGAAACGGAGAAGAAAAGTGATTCTTCACGTTCTGTCGAGGGGTTGTCTCGCGCGAGACACGCTATTCCGCGCGAGATAACTAGTCATTTGACTATTTTGTCCTCTTCAGTTTATTTCGTTAGTCAGTTAGGTCCAAAACTAACGAGGTTAGTTATAAACTTAACGAAACATGACGAAACTGATATGCTTTCATCAAAACATAAAAGAGAGATGAAGAGTAGTGTAATCATGTAATTATGAGTTCAGAATGGGGTGTCTACACGCACCACCACCATAACCCATTTCAATCCTCAAAATAAACAAACCAAAATCGTTATTAGACAGCCAACTTCTTTACCGATTTTCCTCCATTAAAGAACATGAACAACAATCCTCACTCAATCAGTTTCTTTCTTACTTTCTCACTCTAAATTCAGAACCAAAACCCATCAACCAAACTCCATATCCCAATTCATGGAATCATCAACACCCACTTTCTCGATTCATTTCGTAAATCAAAACCCACATCTTACAATTAAACAAGATCATATACATCAAAATCATCAGACCCATATCCTAAACCTTCAGATTTCACTTATTCTTCACCTTCCAATGCAGTTCCTGTAGTTTCATCAGTTGATGATTCTCCCTCAATTGATCCAGATCTGATTTCAAAATAATACCCACATATGATTTGAAAATGATGGTGCCCACGATCTTTACACTGTCTTAACGGCGGTTGTCCCCCTCTACGTCGCCATGATTCTTGCCTACGGCTCCGTCCGGTGGTGGAAAATCTTCACCATCGATCAATGCTCCGGCATCAACTGCTTCATCACAATCTTTGTCGTCCCTCTCTTATCCTTCCACTTCATATCCACTAACGATCCCTACGCCATAAACTTGCAGATTGTTCTAGTTGTTGTTAATTTTTGTTTAGAAAACATATATTCTTGTTAATTTTTTATTTCGATTGAACTTTTCTTGTGTATTGGGGTTGTGATTTTTGTTTTGGTTGTGGTGGATTTTGGTTGTGTTGATGATGAAAATGTTAGTTGGCAGGTGGTTAACGAGAGGTAGAAAAACCACATGGCTACCATTCCATCTGCATCATTCTTCAACAATGAACTCTACATGGAAAAGACAAAAATACCCTTTAGATTGGCACATGAGACTAGAGCTATCAATTCGGGAATACGGGACGGGACGGGACGAAATTATGTTGTCCCACGACGGGAACGGGACGAGACGGGACAAAATGGGATGGGACTAAAATACTCTGTCCCATCCCATCCCATTTGCGGGACGTGGGATCCCGGGGGACCCATGCGGGACCTGTTGAAACCATATGAGCAAGGCAAGTTTGAATGATCCTGACAGGACCAGAAAAGGTTTTCACTTGACAAAGGGATGTTGAGTCGAAGCCACGAGCCCCGACCGCATTGCATTTCCATCCATAAAACTAGCCTCCTAGATTGGGCTACCAAATTATGCTAGAACGCTGGACAAGGTTTTCAAAAAAAGGCCAAAGATGGAATGTGAGTTTCTCTAAGGAACTTGAGATTTTCAAAACTCTAAACTTTCTTAACAGACACGTGCAAGCTCACAACAAAGATGATTGGCTACATGATGCAACGTCTGAAATATTTGGTATATTTACAAGCAGGCCAAGGAGCAGTGCCCATGTACAATAAGAGTACACAAAACCGTAAAACAAAAACTCTGCCAAAAAACATGAGTCAGGAAGCAAGCCATTCAACCAAAAACGAAAGAACCTCCGCATCAAGTTCATTAAACTCTGTACCGAGTACTCCACTCCATCAAAACTCATTACAAAGCAACAATGAACATGGGAGGATATTCTGCTGCACTTTGAATTCTCCCTGAACTGTCACACCACCTAACTTTGATTTATTTCCCACCTATATATAAACTTTCTGATCAAAGTCAGACCTGCTGCAATACTTTTCGACAAAATCAGAGAGATATACAGGGCCGAGATTTGCGGGACGGGAACGGGACGGGCGGGACCGCACTGTTGGTGTAATGCCCTAGGCTATGGTTATGTTTCACTTGAACCGTTATGTATCATCTTTATCATTTATTATAGAGCATGTTTATTTTGTTCATTATATGTTTTACATGTTTATTATATTGAACTGCGTCCCTAGTTGTTGTGAACAACTAGTATAAGTTGGTAATGGATAATCATGGAGATGATTATATGCATGGAGATGCACATTACACTTATGGATACTTGCTATAGAACATGTATTGGACTTGACCTACTTATGAGATTTATGACATGGTCTGTTGTCATGATTAAATCTCATGATAGTCGTGTTATTGTATCCTTAGTACCTGAGATTATCATCGTCTTTCACATAACGAAGATCGTGTTTGATATAGTCTAACACTATCTTTAATCGGATAGCAATAAGGGCTATGTTAGCACGATTGGACTCATGTAGGGAAGAATGATAAGTCAAGACGGAATTTGTCCCTCTTATGAAGAGAGATGTTTGGTTGGGCCCCTCGATGAATGATGTTGATGAAATGTGTGGCCACACTCAAGTGATTTGATAGAGATCAAATGCATTTGGATTATCAACATATTCGGAATCAAGAAAGCATTGAACGGAATGAGTTGACATAGACCATGACTCATGTTCAATTGGACATCGCGGACAAAGGGATTGTGACATTTGATTATCAAGGAATCAAGCTTTGATGTTATATTTAATTGGGAGGACATAATGATTTGCTAGAAGTCACTTATGTCTTGTGAAGTTGATGTTTCAACTCACTACCAACATAAAATATAATTCCTAAAGGGTCACACACAAAAGAACGGATTAAAATGGCTAAAAAGGTGAATTTTGGGCTCTAGGGACGACTCTGACACGACTAGTGCTTGAGGGGACGAGTCGTGCCCTATTGGCCCAAGTCGTCCCTTGTGAAGGGACGACAGAATCAGTGAGCAGTCATTTAGGGAAGAGTCGTCCCCTACGGGACGAGTTGTGATCACGACTCGTGCGCTTTGGCACGACTCGTGCCCTTTGATCTGAGGAACTGGTGAACTAGCTTGTTATGTCGTGCGACACAACTGGCCACTGGCTCGATAAGTCATGCGACAGACTTGGCCATAAGGCAGGAGTCGTCCCCTTGGGGATGAGTCGTGCCAGCGGGTAAAAACAGTCCGTACGCTTATTCCTTGGGCAGAAAGGATTTGGTTTTTGGCAAGAGTTTTATACCTAATAGGATTAGGGTTTATATATGATTTAAATATAAACCTCTTGCAGCCATAATTCACTAGTAATTTTGAAGTTTATGAAACACAAAATTGAGATCTAGATTTAGAATCAAAGATCAAACACCTTTTAGCTATTGAATATTGAAAAACGTTTTCAATAATCGGGATCATCTAGCAATTAATCAAGAAGCGTTCTTGGTCCGTTCGAGTGTGGATTACCGATAGAGGGTGATAAGTTAATCATCAAAAGCTTGAAACGTTCAATCATCGATTCTTCACAAGGTAAAGAACAAGGAGAAGATCAAAACCTTTATCAACGGTTTTGAGATTCGAATTCGAGCTTAACAAATCGCATTCAAGGTATATAAATTCTATTTCATATATATTTTTAATATCTTCATGCTAGACGGATCTTAGGGGTATGGTTTTGTTGTTGTATAAATTAGTTTCCGCTGCGTTTGTAACCCCAAAACCCAACAGTGGTCAGAGTCATGTCTTGCCATGATTAGGATTGAAATTGCATGATAAATTTAATGTGATTATTTGCTACCATGTGATATGAAATAGATCTAGATTCCATGTGTTTTGTTTCTATGAAAAATAAGTATATGAATATGTCATATTCATGATTAATGATAAATTAACTAGATTAGTTTATCACATAGGTTATTAATTTATTAATATGATTATTTAGATTTGTAATTTCTCAAAATTAAATCAAATTGTTTGTATAAAATTTTGTGAAACCCTATGTTCATGATTATGTTCACATGAGATCTATGTCACAACCATGCGATATTTGTTACATGTTGAAAACCTTCTAAATATTTAAGTCTTATGCCATTTCTTGATTAGAACACTTGTGAAATTTTAGGGTATTTTGATGTAGTTTTAGCCATAGTTGGGTGCTGTGAATGTGTGCCCAAATTTTTGTGTTTGGATTCACGCGAGTTTGAAGACATCCGATTTAATTTGAAAAAACGGAGTCGCCACGCCATTTTGATTACCTCAAAACTTTGAAAAAAAGGTTTTACGGGTTCGGAGGTTAAGTTACCCCTTGGGAAGAACGTTTGGCGTTCACCCAAGGTGCCTTGCCGGAGCAAGTCTCCCATGATTTCATTAATCGTGCTTGCTTGCGTGCTTTCTTGTGTGCATGTGTTTGAAAATAAGGAGGGAATGTCCCAAGTTGTCTTCCGGACGTACAAACCATTTATTGGTTGTCGCTCGGGATTTCTTGGATTTTATGTATTCGGGATTATGATCCCGTCCTCATCTTATGACTTGTGATCATCGCATTTTAACCTCGAGACTCTCGGGACTTGCGTGATCGGGAGAATGTCTCTCTTTTTGGTCAAAGATGAGGTTCTTTAGAAAAGGAAGGTCCTTAGCCCATCAATCCTACGCTTTAAGACGGTTGAGCTCGTATAGATGCTTCATACTCTTTCTTAAGCGATAATTGGAGATATAGGGTTCAAGGTTGTCCCTTTCTTAAAGAAATCATGAAACCTTTAATGGAAGGAACGATGCAAAGATGAGAACTTTTACACCGGTCCGTTCCAAGGTTGCTAATGGGGACATGGGGGAATGCATGTAAAAATGATACTTTAGTGAAAAGATGGCATTTTTGGTTTGAAAATGATGCATTTGATTGCAAATGGATGCTTTTTATGTAAAGAAATGATCTTTGTGCAAAGAGTGCATCTTTAATGTGAAAAGGGATTTTAAATGGAAAAGGAATGATTTTAATGCATGAAAAATGGGATTTTGGTGCAAAGGATGCACCTTTATGTATGAGAATGGTATTTTAATGAAAAGATGACATATTATGTACATAGATATTATCTAAACATCAGGTATTAGCATTATGGGGGTTAACATCAGATTACAGCTTGAAACTGTGAAGCTTCTGAAAACTGGCTACTTATGTCGCGTGACATAGGCTGCCTATGTCGCGTGACATAACTAGCCATTTTGCAGAGGCTTTACAGCTGAGATTTGCAGAGGTAACAAGGCACCAAAATGGTCAAGTTACTTCACAAACAAATCTCAGGGAGCATATTTATCAATAATGAACACTTTAAGAGGGTGTGGATATGAGGGATCCACACTCATCTTGAGTGTTCATGCAAAACCAAGCCAAACCGGGACTTTTATAGGAAATGCAATGAAATAAAATGTGGATCTGGGTAATATAACATAAAGTATGCAACTTTAATCAGAATACTACATTATAAATGCATTTAGCATAGAGATTTCACATTTGAACGAAAATAGAGAGTGGAAAAGGGTAGAAACTCGTTACCCTTGAAGATCCACAACTCCTATATCAAGTTAGATATAGGAGCCTTCTAGCGTCCTCCTCCGGAGTTGATGTCCAGCCTTGAAACCGTGAGAATTCCTTGATTCTTGATGTGTGTATGAAGTGTGTGTGTGGGAAGTGTGTGTGGGATTGATTTGGGAGGATTAGTGGATATTTTGGGGGTATATGAAGAGGGAGGAGGCTTATGGGCGTATTCCCTATAGAGGGGGACTGAGGGGTGGAAGAGGTGTGTCCAAAATGAGAGGTGAAGGCCTCTATTTATAGGCTGCCTGCATGGGCTTGTTATGTCGCACGACATAACAAGCCATAACTGCTTTCCTTCTAGAAACATGCAAGGTGGCAACCTTCTAGAACTTTTCATGGCCTATTATGTCGCACGACATAAGTAGCCACTTCCAGATTCTTCTAGAAACATGCAAGGTGGCAGTCTTCTAGAAGTTTTTCATGGCCTATTATGTCGCACGACATAAGTAGCCACTTCCAGTCTCTTCTAGAAACATGCAAGGTGGCAGTCTTCTAGAAGGGTTTTGGAATTAAGAAAAACGTGTTTCTTAATTACCAAGCATTCCTTTCAGCCCTAAAAAGGCTTGGAACATTTAAATTATTCCGTAACCGTAGGAAAGTCCGAGGAATTATCGGAAAAATTACCGGAATTGCTGGGAAAATTAACCGGAAGGCATGAGCCAGATTTGGGTACTTACAGAAGCCCCTCGGCAACGTCACTTGCAGGGCGAGTGGGGTTGTCGATAGAAAAGGATCCAATCTGGCGAATGCTGAGACGGATTGGGTGACCAAGTTGGTCGAGTGGCTGGACCTTTCATGAAAGGCTACCTACGTATCCCGGAGGAATCAAGCCTTGATCGTAGTTCAGAAAAGATCCACAGGGGAATGGGGTGTCATATGTGACGAATTGGCTGAACCTTACAGGGGGCTACTTACGTATCCCGGAGGAATCAAGCCAGGTCGTAGTTCGAGCTTTTACTGAGTCGAAATGTTATTCCTTCATCATGGAATAACGGAGATCGCGATAGAGGTCGAAATGTTATTCCTTCACCTTGGAATAACGGAAATTGAAAGAGAGAGCGAAATGTCATTCTTCCACCTTGGAATGATGGAGATCGCGAGAGAGATCGAAATGTTATTCTTCCACCTTGGAATAACGGAGATCGAAAGAGAGAGCGAAATGTCATTCTTCCACCTTGGAATGACGGAGATCGCGAGAGAGGTCGAAATGTTATTCTTCCACCTTGGAATAACGGAGATCGAAAGAGAGAGCAAAATGTCATTCTTCCACCTTGGAATGACGGAGATCGCGAGAGAGATCGAAATGTTATTCTTCCACCTTGGAATAACGGAGATCGAAAGATAGAGCGAAATGTCATTCTTCCACCTTGGAATGACGGAGATCGCGAGAAAGATCGAAATGTTATTCTTCCACCTTGGAATAACGGAGATCGAAAGATAGAGCGAAATGTCATTCTTCCACCTTGGAATGACGGAGATCGCGAGAGAGATCGAAATGTTATTCTTCCACCTTGGAATAACGGAGATCAAAGGATAGAGCGAAATGTCATTCTTCCACCTTGGAATGACGGAGATCGCGAGAAAGATCGAAATGTCATTCTTCCACCTTGGAATGACGGAGATCGAAAGATAGAGCGAAATGTCATTCTTCCACCTTGGAATGACGGAGATCGCGAGAGAGATCGAAATGTTATTCTTCCACCTTGGAATAACGGAGATCGAAAGATAGAGCGAAATGTCATTCTTCCACCTTGGAATGACGGAGATCGCGAGAGAGATCGAAATGTTATTCTTCCACCTTGGAATAATGGAGATCGAAAGATAGAGCGAAATGTCATTCTTCCACCTTGGAATGACGGAGATCGCGAGAAAGATCGAAATGTCATTCTTCCACCTTGGAATGACGGAGATCGAAAGAAAGAGCGAAATGTCATTCTTCCACCTTGGAATGACGGAGATCGCGAGAGAGATCGAAATTTTGTAAAGAAGTAAGAAGGACTCGATGATTTTTGTAAAGAAAGTGGGATGTTGTTGGGTATGCATGTTTTAACCCTCCTATATTTGTATTAGATTTGATTGATACCATAACCTCCTGACTATTTTAAGGACTTTAGGACCCTATGTAATGAAGCTTAGACTTCAATTTTTTAGTTAAGTCCATTTTATAGATTAGGTTAAATTTAGGCTTGAAGACTGGCACAAGACTCATTGAAATTGAGAGTTGCAGTTCAGAAGTTTCAAACCGCTTCTTTGGAACCGCCCTAGCAAAACCGCCCTTAGCATTTGCCTGGTGAAATCCCTTGTTTGAAACAACTCTTGAACTACTAAATTGCAACCGCCCTTTGATGATGAACCGCTCCTTTGCAGCTCATCATTAACTGCCCTTTTTGCAACCTCACTGGAGTTACTAACCGCACTTGTCAAACCGCCTGTACTCCAAAACCGCCCCCAATGATTGAGACTTGAAGTGAACCGCTCTTTGACTTTGTGATCCACATCAGCAATATCCAATGTCAACCACCTTATCTTGTCACGTGATTCAAAGTCAGAGAAGATCTGCAAGGATCTTGAAAAGGTGACAGGTGTCCAAACCTCATTGCTTGCAAATGGAGCATTATCAGCCTTTATCTCGCAACTACCGTACCAAAGGACAAAAGTGGTTGCTTTGTGGACCAATTAGAAAGCATCAAGTACCGTCCTTCAACACTGTGTCCAACGGCTACATTTTGGATGCTTGGGTATAAATACCCCTAATCTTCACCATTTGAAGATTGCTTGAAAAATTGAGAAATTGCTGTGTTCATAGAAGCTGAAGCTCTGCCCAGAAATTATTCAACCCTTTGAATCTTCATCTTCATACTTCAAGAAATATTCCTAGCCCAGAAATCAAGCCTTAACAAAATCAAGAATCATTGTGCTCTACATCTCACGCATCTAAAGAGCCTTGATCTTGTTCACACACACTCACCTCACTTGTTCTAATCACATAGATTAAACACTTGAGATACACTGGTTATAGTTTTGGATTTGTTCTTCATAGAAAAGATTTTATTGTACTTTGTAATCTCTCAAATACTTAATATAAAATCTCTCTTAGAAATCCAAGACTAACCATCTTGGTAGTGGACGTAGATCGTTTATCGATTGAACCACTCCAAATAGCGTGTTCTTACTTTCTGCAATTATATTTCTTGTGCTTACTAATTATCTATCTTTGTCTCTGTTTGATCTTTATTTAGATATCCATTATTGTGAAATAGTGTTTGGAGTTAACATTGTCAAAACCTCACTTGTTTGTAAACCGCACGTACCAACTACTTTGTTAAAACCGCTTTACAAACCTCCTCTATCAAAACCACTTTGTAACTCTAAATATTCCGCTGTGCATTTTACACTTTCACTTGCGCCTATTATCAACTGCAAGAGGATCTTGTAAGCAAGAGGTTTAGTTTTTAAAAGAGGGCGAAAAATTTTAAACAGCTATTCACCCCCCCCCCCCTCTAGCTGTATTTTCACCCTTGTTGCCACCTTTGGGACCAACAAGTGGTATCAGAGCAAACACATTTTAAAACCACTGTTTTTCAAGCTTAACAGCTTGTGTGCCGATTCGATATGGCAACCTCAAAGACAATGACTACTGTTAACTATTCACACATTCCAATGTTGGACGAAGACCACTTTGACATCTGGAAGTGCCGAATGCTTATTCATTTGGAAACCATAGATGAGATGCTGGTGGAATGCGTGATTAATGGCCCTCTAATTCCAATGAAGGCTAACACTGATGCAACCACCAATGCCGAAACTCCAGAGGTCAAAAAGCCAAAAGATGAGTGGTCGGATGAAGAGAAGAGAATAGTTGTCTTGGACAAAGAAGGCGAGGTTCATCATTTCGAACCCTCCCCGTATCAACTCTACGTAAAGTGATGTACCTCAAAACCGCAGCGTATGTGGGATGCCATAGAGAGCTACCTTGAAGGTGATGAAGAGTGCAAGGAAAACAAATTATACACTGTTGAAAGATCCTACAACAACTTCAATGTAAAACCCAACGAAACCTTGCGTCAAACCTACGATCGCTATGTTGAGGTAGTTAACGCTTGTAGATCTCTTGGTAAAACTTTTAACCGATAAGGAAATCAATATGACTTTCCTATCTCGCTTTAGGTTCTAGATGGGTAAATAAGGCTACCTCTCTAGAAGACTCCAAAGTATTGGGTACTTGGTCGTTAAGTAACTTGTATGCCAATCTTAGAGTCTATGAACTTAAATTACATCATATTGAAGAGATAGAAGGGAAAACCAAATCGCTTTCTATGTCTGTAGTGGAACATGAAAAGAAACCATCCACATCCAATCAAACCACTGATCCTTCCATATCAACCTCATCACTCATCGAGATGGATGATGATGATTTTGCCATGTTTGTGAAAAGATTCCAAAAATTTAGAAAATCCTCAAAACCTTTCACAAAATCCTTTTCAAAAGGCAAACCTCCTGCAACATTTTCTAGGGCTGCAGATACAAAGAAGAAGAGTGACTTGGTATGCTACAACTGTAGGAAACCTGGCCACTTTGCATCTGAGTGTCCACAGCCTAAATATGAATACATGAAAAAGAAAACCTCTCCTGCGAAATTTTCTCGTCGCAAGGGAATGGTTGCTGAGGAGGAAGAGAATTCCAAGGAATTAGCAACTTGGATTGAAACAGATTCTGAGGATGGAAGTGATGATGAAACCGAAGAGGTTAATCTCTGCTTAGTTGCAGACGCTTCTGATGACTCAGATTCTGAATCATTTGAGTTGCATGATATGGAGGAAAAGGAGGTTTTTGCAAAACTTCCAAATTATAAATTGGATGATGATATTAAACTCACTCCTAGCGTTAAGATAGGAAATTGTTCGTATTCACGTCCCATTTTCTCATCTAAAACTGCTCCACCTTCAAAAGCTATTCCAAAGAAAATTTTGAAAAAGGTGGTGGAAGAGGTTTCTCCCATGGAACATGAAAAGATGTTCAAGGAAGCTGAAATGGTGATCCATCAATTCTCTAATCTTAAGAAAGCCTTAAGCTTAGCTCATGATGAACTTAATGCGTACAAGACGGAGAAAACCGTGATGAGGTCCGAAATTTCTAATCTTAAGGACCAAATCAAACAGATGACTCCTCTTGCTGATCAAAACCGCATCCTTGAAACTAAGGTTGCTGCACTTCAACTCAGGAATGATGACTTGGTAACCCAAATCGACGATCGCCAAAAGATTATTGATTCGTGGCTCAAGTCTCAATCCACCAAGGATAAAATCATGGACTTCCAAGTTCCTCCTGGAACTAAGGATGGTCTAGGGTTTGGATCTGAGGAAGAGGAGAAGTGTGCATCCTCGAGTGAAAAGGATGAGGAAATTTTGGAACTAACTAAAGAAATTCCCAAGGGGAAGCATGCTAAAGGAAAGGGTAAAGGAAGACAAGTAAATTATGTCTACCCTAAAGGAAAGCAATATGGGAAGAATTCGTGTTAAAACCTAAGAATTCTGTGGAAGCACCCGAAGAGGAAATGGCTTATGGAATTGGTAGAATCCCCGCTCCAACCGCTTCGGTGGAAAAGGCGGTTCGCTAACCTGTGTCCGACCGCGCTTCTTCTTCGACCGCTCCTCCCGCCTTCAAAAGCAGGAATAGCGTTCCTGTGAAATACGTGGTCAAACCAAAGCCTGTTCCCTTTGTATCAGACGCTCGGAATGTTAGCCGGAACCGCACCTCCCAAACCGCTTCCTTGTCCAAAACCGCATGCAACTCCTAAGAAGAGTAAGGAGTTAGTAAAACCTCATGAAGCTTGTAGCTATTACAAATGTTGTGTGTGATGGTTTAGGTCACAAGGCCGCAGAATGCCTTTTGCGGTTCACATCCAATGCCAGGAAGAGTAAACCTCCTTCTCGTCAAGCAGGTGTGGGTCGTAAAGGGTTGCTAACTTCAGACCCAAGGAATAAAGGGGGACCTCGTTCTTAATGTTTACATTTCAGTCCTCTCGCTTCATGGCCGGTCATTCCAAGGATAATGAATGGTATCTTGACAAAGTGGCTGCTCAAGACATATGACTGGAGATAGATCATTACTTGAAGATGTCATTGAAGCAAGTGGTCCATCTGTAACCTTTGGTGACAACAACAAAGGCAAGACCATTGGATATGGTGTTATAAGGAGAGGAAACCTAACTATTGAGAAGGTTTCTCTTGTCGATGGACTCAAGCACAACCTCCTTTCAATTTCTCAATTTTGCGACAAAGGAATGCTTTGCAACTTCACGTCATCAAATTGCTTTATCAAAGATAGCATTTCCGGCGTCACCCTACTCACAGGGATTCGTAAGAGTAATATTTACATTATTGATCTAAATTCTGCATGTAGTATTACTAATCTCTGTTTTGTAGCTAAGAATGTGAGCGAAAATAGTTGGCTATGGCACAAGAGGTTGAGCCACTTGAACTTCAAGTATCTTGCAAAGATTGGTAGGGAAAACCTCGTTCGTGGTTTACCTAAAGTGGCTGACCACCATCCAGAGAAATGCAGTGCATGCCACTGGTAAGCCCGCGTCGTCTTTCACCAGAAGACCGCTCCATCAACTTCAAGATGCTTACAATCGCTTCACATTGATTTGTTTGGACCTCGTAACCACCGCGTATTGGAGGAAATAGATATACCTTAGTGGTGGTGGATGATTACTCAAGATATACGTGGGTTGAGATGATGATTTCCAAAGATGATTGTTATGAGATTCTCACCGCACTTTTTAGACGGCTCCAAACACAAAAAGAAGATGACATCGTTAGTGTTCGATCAGATAATGGAACAGAATTCAAAAACAACGGTGTTGCTCAGTATTGTGATGACCATGGGATTGATCACAATTTTTCCACAGCTGGTGTTCCACAACAAAATGGGGTTGTGGAAAGGAAGAATAGGACGTTGATTGAGGCTGGAAAGACAATGATATCCGGCGAAGCTACCTCGCATTTTTGGGCCGAAGCAATCAATACCGCATGCTTCACTCGTAACCGCTCCCTCATCAACAAAACCTATAACAAGACTCCCTATGAGCTTTGGCGAGGAAGAACCCCCAACATTGCATTCTTCAAGATCTTTGCCGCAAATGCTTTGTCCTCTACAACTAAGAGAAAATAGAGGTAAATTCGGAGCCAAGGCCGATGAAGGTATTTTTGTTGGGTATGCTAAACATTCTAAAGCTTTTCGTATTTTCAATAAAACTAGTTTAAAAATAGTAGAGTCTCGTCCATGTTACTTTTGATGAGCATTCTCTCCTTGAGCCACATTTGGCTCCAAATGTTGCCGATGATTTTGTTGAGCATAATGAACCAGTGAACCATCTCAAACCGCACCCGAACCTCAACCGCAAAATCCAAAGCACCCTCAACCGACATTCCCTCAAACCACACCTTTCAAACCGCACCCGAAGAACCCTCTCCGCATGCAACCGCAAGGGAAGATGAAGTTGAGAATTCCCTATCCAGCTTATAGAACCTCTTCGTCAACTTACCTTTCATGACTTCGTTGAAGGATCTAACGATGTTCCAATTGAAGATCTTCAGCAAACCTCAGTCCAACCAGACTTACCCCCGGAGGTTCGTGAAGTCAGCAGTCACCCCCTCACAAATGTGATTGGTGATCTATTTTCCGGTGTTCAAACAAGGAGATCAAATTATGACGAGCATACTTCTCTTTTATCTCAAGTTGAACCCAAGAAGATTGATGAAGCTCTCCAAGATTCAAGTTGGGTCGTTGCTATGCAAGAAGAACTCAACCAGTTTGAAAGATGCAAGGTCTGGACTTTGGTGCCTAGACCTCAGGATCAAGGAGTGATAGGAACTAAGTGGGTATTTAGGAATAAGATGGACGAGAATGGAAGCATCACTAGGAATAAAGCAAGGTTGGTTGCACAAGGATATAGGCAAGAAGAAGGAATTGATTATGATGAAACATTTGCTCCAGTTGCAAGATTGGAAGCTATCAGAATTTTCTTAGCCTACGCCTCTTTCAAGCATTTCAAGTTATATCAAATGGATGTTAAGAGTGCATTCCTCAACGGCGAACTGCAAGAGACCGTGTATGTTGCCCAACCTCCTGGATTTGAAGACTCCAAATTTCCCAATCATGTCTACAAACTCCAAAAAGCTTTGTATGGACTTAAGCAAGCTCCAAGGGCATGGTATGAGACTCTTTCTAAATTTTTACTAGAAAAAGGATTTAAACGTGATAAAATTGATACAACTCTTTTTATTGCCAAATATAATGAGCATACTTTACTTGTTCAAATTTATGTTGATGATATTATTTTTGGTTCTACTAATGAGTTACTTTGTAAGCGTTTCGAAAAGCTAATGAAAAGCAAGTTTGAGATGAGCATGATGGGAGAATTAACATTCTTCCTCGGGCTTCAAATCAAGCAATGCGAAGAAGGTATTTTCCTCAGCCAAGCCAAATACACCAAGGAGTTGATAAAGAAGTTTGGATTAGAAAATGCTAAAGCATATGATACTCCAATGGCCACCGGCAATAAGCTAGATAAGGATCTCAAAGGTAAGAAAGTTGATCAGTACTTTATATCGAGGTATGATCGGCTCATTACTTTACTTAACCGCTAGTAGGCCCGATATCATGTTTAGTGTCTGTGTATGTGCTCGCTACTGCGCATCCTAGAGAAGCACATCTTATTGCAGCCAAGCGTATAATCCGCTATTTATCTGGAACCACTAACCTTGGACTTTGGTATTCCAAAGATTCGAACTTCGATCTTGTAGGTTATTCAGATGCAGATTATGCAGCTTGTACAATTGACAGGAAAAGCACTAGTGGTACTTGTCATTTTCTTGGAAATAGACTAGTTGCTTGGGCCAAAGCAAGAAGCAAGCTTCGCTCAAAGTGTCTACCACAGAGGCCGAGTATATTGTCAGCTGGGTAGTTGTTGCTGTCAAATCCTTTGATGAAGCAATAGCTTGGTGGACTATGGAATCCATGAAGGGAATTGCCCTATCATGTGTGACAACACTTCAACAATTTCAGTCTCCAACAACCCTGTCATGCATTCCAAGACCAAGCACATTGATATCAAGTATCATTTCCTCAAAGACCATGTGGAGAAGAGGAATATCCATTTAGAGTATGTGGGGACAGATAATCGATTGCCGACATCCTCACCAAGGCT
This sequence comes from Adenophora triphylla var. japonica, assembly GCA_022495995.1. Classification (NCBI taxonomy): domain Eukaryota; kingdom Viridiplantae; phylum Streptophyta; class Magnoliopsida; order Asterales; family Campanulaceae; genus Adenophora; species Adenophora triphylla. The sequence goes on along the minus strand of JAFEMH010001726.1, from coordinate 276,437 downwards.
CTTGACTCCAAGAGGTTTTCCTTCCTCAGAGGAGAAATGGGTATGCTTGAACTTAAATGATTCCATACTTTTTATTGACTAACTTGTGTGTTGAGTTTAGGTTGTATGTCTTATTGAAAATTTTCAACCGCACCATTGTTGAACCGCGTTCATTCAAACCGCTTGAGTGGTCAACCGCCTATGTGGTCAACCGCGTATTATCAACCGCGTACTTCCAACCGCGTTTTACCAACCGCATAATGCTTCGACCGCTCCATCTTCAACCGCCTTCAACATATGGTATTTTCAAAAACAATTTTAATTCTTTCCTTAGCTTTAAAGAAGCTAAGCGGTTTTAAAAATCTTTTCAACCGCACTGCCACGTGGACCATAGGTAAGTTCTTTTATTTTTTTATTTCAGTCCACATTTTGACATAAGGGCATCTTTGCAAATGTTTTCCCACGTTATTTCAAAATTTAAATGCATTTAATGCAAAGGGAACATTAGCATTTAAAGCTATCATGTCAGCCGTCATTGGCAAATGAGAAGAAGATGAAAGGGTGCAACAGAGGAATGATTTCTTTTATGGGAAAATCAAATAGTCTTTTCAACTGTCCTTTGTTTGAGATTTTTCTATAAATAAAAACCAACTCTTACAATTTAACCTTTCCAAACTCTGAGCACCGTACCTTTCTTACCAACTTCATCTTCTCTCTCTCTCTCTAAAAACTTTAAATTTCATAACTTAAAAACTTTGATCTTCAATGGCTCCCAAAGCACCATTCACTGATATGGTATGTTGTTCTTTACTTCATCTCTTTATTTTCTGCAAGTCTTTTGTTGAATCAGCCATTGTTGAACCACGTAGCTTCGAAAACCCTTGTTTGATTTTTGCTCATAATTGCTTCATCTCGTTAATCATTTTGAATGATTTCGTTGGGTTTTGCTCGGATTTGTTGTTAGATTTTCTATATGTAATTTATTTTACGATCAACCAATGATTTGAACACTGATTTTGAACTTTAAAATTTTCTTATTCGAAAACCCATTTGAGTGTTCTTGATGTTTCTTGGTGATTCTGAGCAAAGTACGAATTTTTAATGATATATTGTTAATCTACTGCTCAATGTGATCATTTTGACATGTTATTTGTTGGTTTTGGTGAACTTTTGTTGAATCTCTGTTCTTAATGTTCTAAGTGTTCTTCGTGTTCATCATGTCTTCAACATGACTGTTCATATGCCTCCAATGTTTATCACATGTTTTGGTTCAGTTGATTTTCACACATGTGTTTGTACTTAGAAATTTTTCATAAAATTTTATGCACTACTGTGAATATCAACCGCATGATGTTGTTTGGAACCGCCTTGATTGAAATCTCTAGATTCCAACCGCATGCACATTTTGAACCGCATGCACATTTCTAACCGCATACATTTTTGAACCGCATGCTTGTAAATTTTCTTTTTGCAACCGCATGCTAAGCTTGTTTGAGATATTACTAAGTATATAGGCTGGACACCATAAAATTCCTCTCTAAGCACCGCTTGCAGTGTGGGATAAACTTGGATTACAATGCCACGTACTAGTATAATCTTTTACAAATTTTTCTAAGTATTTTGTTGCATTCACAATTTTACTTGGGGTTTGGAAATTTTAAATCTTCAACCGCATCATTTGCCAACCGCATAGATGCCCAAACCGCTTGTGAATTGTGAATCTCTGTTTGGATCTAAACTCCTTTGTTTCATTTTATAGGATCCTAAATTCTTTATTCCTGGACATGAGATTAATGAGACTGAGCTCCAAGGAGATGCTCTTGGTAGAGAATTGATCAGAAGACTAACTACCTCTGGAATCCTTCCTCTCTTCAACAAAGGCCAATCTTATATCATTCCGTCCTTTGTGGACCAGCTTTTTCTCCTCACTGTTCTAGGAGACAGAGTTTTATCGATGGCACCAAGATCAAGTGCCCGGTTGGCGGTGTTGAAGGCTTCGATATATCCATTGATCATCTGGATATTAGAAGTACTTATGAGTTTCATGTCTCTGGATCCCCTATGGAGGTTGATCGTGAAGTTCTGGATGCAACCGCCCGTCTACGCTTAATCCGACTTCTCTTTCGGTTATTACAAGAAGAGAGCTAGAAGAGAGTTTGGAGAACTTATGAGCCACTTGGGCTATCTTGTAGGAGTGTCTCGTATGTGGAAAGACCGGCAACCACAACAACTTCACTTCTTCTCAATGGACTTACTGTTGTGCCAGTTACAATGGTATTAAATTAAATTGGCCCAAGATCTTGATGAAGGAACTGGCTAGTTCCATTGATGCTTATCAATCCAGAGTCAAGAATGAGCATCAAAGGTGGAGACCATTCTGCAGCTCCTAACCGCGTTGTTTACAAGCTATCAACACTTGGAGGATCTCGGACTTTCAACTCCTGAATTATCGAGTGCCTATGGGTGAGGGAGACTCTCTTGGAACCGGGGTTTGTCACAACTTCAGATATTCCTTTGAGATACCCAAGACAAGTTTCTTTATGATGCCGATACCCTCAACCCCAAGGAGTTCTATGTTGAAATGTCACCCGCAACCGCGGTTATCGCGCGATTGGGAAAGCCATTAAGAAAGCCTCAAGGAAGAAGACTCTAGTCCTGGACCCTAAGCCTAAGAAATCTAAAACCGCACCATCTCAAACCGCTGGTGCTGGTCCAAGTTCTAAGGGTAAAGGGAAGATGAATCTGAGAGATGAACCTGATGAGGAGGAAGAAGAAGAGGAAGCTGGCATTGCCCCTCTCATCAAGAAAGCAAAGACTGTGAAGACTGCCACCGCAAATCTCTGAAGAAGATAAGGTTGCTTTTTACAAAGCAAAAATTGATAAGTTGGAGAGAAGGGCTGCAGTGAAGAAAATTGCCAAAGGTAAGCCATCTACATCTGAACCGCTTGCTACTTCCCAACCGCAACCCCTTCCTCAAACCCAACCGCCTCCCTCTCCAACCATATCTCCTGCTCAAACTCCTCCTTCTTCACCCATTCAAACTCAAACCTCTTCTCCAATTCCTACCCAACATTTCACTCCTTCCAAATCCCTTTCTCCCAAACCGCTTTCTCCATCTCCTCCTCCCAAAACTGCAACCGCACAGGGGGAGAATCCCAAGAAAAGGAGGTTCAAGCAAATGGCCAAGAAAACAACCCCTCCAAAGAAACACTACCTTCACACTGTTGCCAAATCCAACCTCAAAATACCTGGTGAAACCTCCTCCTACTTTGATAAATCCTCCTCCAAATCAAATTCATCATCTCCTTCTGAATTTCAAACCCCTCAAAATCAAGCCACCTCAAATCCCAAAGCCTTTACTGAATGGACATCCAAGCCATCAGCAGGCCCAGCCCATTCAACCTCCAGACTTAAATCTCCAACTCCTTCACCTCAAAATTCACCTATACACCAATCATCCCCTCATAACTCAAACCGCACCCAAAAATCCCCTTCTAAATCCCCTATCTCTTCCCCACAAAAATCCAATTCAACTCCTCCTTCTGCTTCTATCCCCATACCAACCGCCCCTATCACGACCGCCCCCATACCAACCGCCCCTATCACGACCGCCCCCATACCAACCGCCCCAATCCCAACCACCCCAATCTCAACCGCCTCTATTCCAACTACCCCACTTTCAACCGCCCCTACCTCAACCGCTCCTTTAACCTTACCTCCAACTCTACCCATCTCAACTCCAACCTCATCTCCCTATACAATTCCTGCCTCACGTATTTTTCAAACCCTCCTTTCCCAAATCCCTTCAACCGCGCCTCCTACCTACTCTGAACCGCCCCCTGCCTTCACTTTTATCCCCTCATCATCAACCGCTCCTCCACCCTCTGACTACTCCCAAATCCTTTCCACCCTTCATCTTATTCAGTCCCAACTCCTGATAAACCAAGGCCACATTGTCAAGCTAACCGCTTCCAATGCCTCCCTTGAAGCTTCCAACCGCTCCCTCCAAAAACTTGCTGAATCTCAGTCCCATCTGATTGCCTCTCAAACCCTACAAATGGCTGATCATAAGAACTCCTTAAAGAGTTTTGCTCAGAGACTTGATGCCATTAAGGGGGAGAAGGATATTGCAAACATTGTTAAAGCCTCAGCTGACTCTTGCTTTGAAAATTTCAAGAAGGAGTTATCTGAAGGTATCGTTCAAATCCAATCATTTGGAGACTCTGACCTCAAAGAAATGATTTCTCAACTCTCAGCCGCCTCCAAAACCGCCTTTGATTCCCTCCAGGCTGAATTCCTCAAAACCGCCAATTCCCAACCGCTTCCTACTCAAGATATTCAAACCTCTCTGAATGCGGTTGAGACTAATATTCTTGGTGAAATTGATAGTGTCAAATCCTCGATGGAGGTCAACACAAATTCCTTGAATGATGATCTGGCTGCCAAATTGAATTCTATCAAGGATGAATTTAATGACCGCCTTGAAAACATCAAGATAGGATTCACTACTAAACTTGAAGCCACAGTCAATGAATTAAAATCCTCCATCCAAGTATTTGTTGATCTTGATCCTATAGTGAAGCTATCTCTGCTTCGCATCAGCAGCAGCTTCGGGAGATTCACACCTTGTTCAATTCTTTGAACTCCTCCTTTCAAACCTCAATTGGTGAGCTTTCTGATCAAGTGTCTGATAATTCCAAAGCTGTCTCTGATGCCAATCTCAAACTTGATGCTCAAGCAAATATCCTAGAGAGATTGGTAACCGCTCAAGGAAGAACCGCAGATGAGGTAAGAAGAATTAGAAAATCTTTGAAGTCTGAAACCTCTGCCTCAAATCTTGCAAGGAACCCAGAGATCAACCAACCGCAAAGAAGCAGCAAAGAAGGTGAAGAACCGCACCAACCTTAGAACCGCTTTTGCTCTGTAATTTTTTTGATAAACTCTTTTGTTGTTGGACCGCACCCTCTTTGTATTTCCTTTAGTCCAACTTTTGTTTTTTTTTTGCAACCCTGTAATTTTCTTTCATTCCTTTTTGTAACCGCCTGAGGAATTAATGGAAATTGCATCATGGTTCCAAAAACCTTGTTCATATCAAACTGCTTGTTTGTAGAACAATGAAACCTCATATGGTATTTAAACCTCATTCAAATATTTTCTAACTTAAAAATCACTATTTTGAATTGATGTTTAAACATTCAGTTTAAACCGCACTTTGAACTTAAACTCATATTTCTTAAGTGCACTGAATGCATTTCTCTACTTTCCATATTGTAAGTGTTTATCTCTTAGAAAGTATAGAAATCTATAGCTTAAGCTAAGTGTGTGCATTGACTTGGGACATGAATTACCATGTTAATTCTTATGGACATGTTCTTACCAAGTACAATGTTTGCTTTAGTTATAGTAGGTAATGGCATCAATCAAATAGGGGGAGATTGTTGGGTATGCATGTTTTTACCCTCCTATATTTGTATTAGATTTGATTGATACCATAACCTCCTGACTATTTTAAGGACTTTAGGACCCTATGTAATGAAGCTTAGACTTCAATTTTTTAGTTAAGTCCATTTTATAGATTAGGTTAAATTTAGGCTTGAAGGCGGCACAAGACTCATTGGAATTGAGAGTTGCGGTTCAAAAGTTTCAAACCGCTTCTTTGGAACCGCCCTAGCAAAACCGCCCTTAGCATTTGCACGGTGAAATCCCTTGTTTGAAACAACTCTTGAACTACTAAATTGCAACCGCCCTTTGATGATGAACCGCTCCTTTGCAGCTCATCATTAACCGCCCTTTTTGCAACCTCACTGGAGTTACTAACCGCACTTGTCAAACCGCCTGTACTCCATAATCGCCCCCAATGATTGAGACTTGAAGTGAACCGCTCTTTGACTTTGTGATCCACATCAGCAATATCCAATGTCAACCACCTTATCTTGTCACGTGATTCAAAGTCGAGAGAAGATCCGCAAGGATCTTGAAAAAGTGACAGGTGTCCAAACCTCATTGCTTGCAGTTGGAGCATTATCGCCTTTATCTCGCAACTACCGTACCAAAGGACAAAAGTGGTTGCTTTGTGGACCAATTAGAAAGCATCAAGTACCGTCCTTCAACAGTTTGTGTCCAACGGCTACATTTTGGATGCTTGGGTATAAATACCCCTAATCTTCACCATTTGAAGATTGCTTGAAAAATTGAGAAATTGCTTTGTGTTCATAGAAAATTTGAAGCTACGCCGAAATTATTCAACCCTTTGAATCTTCATCTTCATACTTCAAGAAATATTCCTAACCCAGAAATCAAGCCTTAACAAAATCAAGAATCATTGTGCTCTACATCTCACAGATCTAAAGAGCCTTGATCTTGTTCACACACACTCACCTCACTTGTTCTAATCACATAGATTAAACACTTGAGATACACTGGTTATAGTTTTGGATTTGTTCTTCATAGAAAAGATTTTATTGTACTTTGTAATCTCTCAAATACTTAATATAAAATCTCTCTTAGAAATCCAAGACTAACCATCTTGGTAGTGGACGTAGATCGTTTATCGATTGAACCACTCCAAATAGCGTGTTCTTACTTTCTGCAATTATATTTCTTGTGCTTACTAATTATCTATCTTTGTCTCTGTTTGATCTTTATTTAGATATCCATTATTGTGAAATAGTGTTTGGAGTTAACATTGTCAAAACCTCACTTGTTTGTAAACCGCACGTACCAACTACTTTGTTAAAACCGCTTTACAAACCTCCTCTATCAAAACCACTTTGTAACTCTCAATATTCATTGTGCATTTTACACTTTCACTTGCAGTCTATTATCAACTGCAAGAGGATCTTGTAAGCAAGAGGTTTAGTTTTTAAAAGAGGGCGAAAAATTTTAAACAGCTATTCACCCCCCCCCCCTCTAGCTGTATTTTCACCCTTGTTGCCACCTTTGGGACCAACAGATGTACCCGATAATTTTGTAAAGAAACGGGACGTACCCTGATAATTTTTATAAAGAAACGGGACGTACCCTAATCATTTGAAAATAGAATTGAAAATGCCAATGGCAAACAAAATGAGCCACAGGGGTAAATTTGTAAAATAGGCTACAGGGCATTACGTCACTATCGAGGAGATAGGGGTAACAGAAGTTTGTAAAAACTTGAGCGTACTTCTCAATCTCTTTCAAATAAGAGATATGGGTATCTAAAGTTTGGAAAACTTGAGCATACTTCTCAATCTCTTTCGAATCAGAGATATGGGTATCTAAAGTTTGGAAAACTTGAGCATACTTCTCAATCTCTTTCGAATCAGAGATATGGGTATCTAAAGTTTGGAAAACTTGAGCATACTTCTCAATCTCTTTCGAATCAGAGATATGGGTATCTAAAGTTTGTAAAAACTTGAGCGTACTTCTCAATCTCTTTCGAATCAGAGATATGGGTAGCTAAAGTTGGGAAAAACTTGAGCATACTTCACTATTCGTGATAGAGGTAGCTAAAGTTTGGAGTTTGACAATCCGGAAGTCGCCTTTGGCGTTATCTCATTATAAAGGGAATAACGGAGGCATTTTTTTTTTTTGGAGAAAATGTTATCATTAGCAATTGGCACGTTACTTGAGCTTAGGGGTGATTTTTTTTTTCTTGGAAACATGGTAGGGACTGGGTCTGGATGTACATATGGAATGTGTTTGAAAATTGTTTAAGACGGGTTTCAAGCAGGTGGGGTCGTATCCCTTGGGTGCGGACTGAACTGCTTGTTATTCTTGAGATGTTGTCAACGTGGACTAGAATTCCTTCTTGGGTTGAGACTCGGGTTTAAACCTCGGGTCTTGATTAAGGTCCTTTTCTTAAACTCGGCGCTTGAAGGCGATGCGACGAGGCTTTTATAACCAAAGCAGATGTTGAAGTGACCAAACCTCTCTTCTAGGGATGGATGTGACTTATCGGAGCCCCAGTCTGAGGAAAAACTTTCTGCAAAGCCCCAATGTCTTACTAAAGCAAGGAAAGATCCTTTCATTTGGCAAAGCCCCGGTTGAATGAACTGAGTAGGCGAAGTGACTTGGCGAAGCCCGGTCACAGTGACCTAGCAAAAATCCCAATCGATTGGCACTGCGAACGTGATCCTGGGGTTAATCGACCAAGGCCGAATCCATCTAGGGACCTAGTGAAGAATTCGATGCGAACCCCAAAAATGGCTAAAGAAGCCCCGGTTTAAAGGAATGACTTGGCAAAGACCCAACTTTGAAGAGTTCCAAGGCAGCCCTAATGCGAATTGTAGCAGAAGAGGGAAAACCTATCCTTTTTTTTTTTTTTTAGTCAATCAGTCAACCTTAAGAAGATGTGAAAAAAAAGATTTTAGAAATGTATACATGCAGGGGCATATCTTTTCGAAAGGTGGGAATAAATCCCGATTTTGTGTTATTTTGATGGCCTTATTCGATGTAGGCACAAAAACTCGCTTTGGGTTTGACTCTTTTGAGAGAGTATAAGCGTAGAAAGGTTGGTAAAAGTGTATGGAAGCCCCTGCTGACAGAAAATCAGTGTTTAGCACTATTTTTCCTAAGATGTAGAAAAGGAAGACTTGTCAAGACATCTGAAAACTTGTTTTATTTACAATAATCACAAGATTGCTTAAAACCCTTTATTGATGTTCGGGTTATTCAACCATTAATATCGATATGAAAAAACATTCTTATTAATCATGAGGAGAAAGTCAACCAATGTCGTGGATCAAGGTTGGCTGGTGTGAAAGAAAAGTTTGTGTATAGGGAGGTCATTGATGAGACCGGGTTTTCAGGAATTTGGATTGTGTCTTATGGGAGAGGTCATTTGATGAGACCGGGTTTTCAGGAATTTGGATATGTTTATGACCGGACCATTGCTGGTTGCCTACGTTCCCCTCGTTGTGAGGAGCTCAGGTCGCCGTAGTTCGGCCTTGGCCGGACTGCTTCAGGCTTTGGGATTTGTGGTTCCTTTAGTGAAAAGGCTTAGGATGAGATGATAATGAGGCGTGGGCCTCGGGATGATTCCTTGACCAAGTCATTCTTGGACGGGCGCTTACGATTGCTTCCTCTTTCATTGGGGAAGAAGAATTTACACGTGCCTACAGGCTTATGAAATGTTTCTGGCTTTGCTTCGACCGCCCCATTGTTATCGACAACTTTCATTCTCTGAGCTTTTATTTTTGCTTGTCCGTCGAGCTTTTGATTGGCGATCTTTGGGTCCTTGGCCTCATCATTTTTCCTTTTTTTTTTTATATATATATATATATATATGTGCAACCCCGTTTTTTGCCTAGGCGCCCCCTTTTTGGGATTTTCGGCCTAGTGGACATTACTCTTTTTGCACTAAGATTTTTTTCTTTTTTTTTATTTGCAACCCTGTTTTTTGCCTAGACTCCGCTCTTTTTGGGATTTTCAAATTTAGCCGGGTATTACTCTTTTTGCACTGCATTTTTTTTGAAGCACCTGAGGGCCAAGGCGAGCCCCTGCTTTAATTTCTCTTGACATCTTTGAGGTCGAAGACAGGCTCCTAGATTGTTGTCGACACGGGGTCAATCTTTCGAAGCTGAGTGGCCTTTTGTTGTCCTTTGAAAATGCCGCCGTCGTTGACTTGGTCAAGGTGAAGGTGGGGGCATGATTGGGAAAGTGTATGGTTTAATGAAGGCCTTTTTGTGAAGTAAGGAAAGTGTATGGGGAAGGCATTAGTTGACTTTCTCACACTGATTTAATCGGAACGTGAATTATTTCGAGAGATTATTCGTTGAGCAATGCAAATGATCATATAAAATAAAACCATTTCATTAAATGTAATGTAGGTGTGCAAATAATGTCTTAAGTCTAGCAAGAAAAGAAGAAGACTCTAAAATAGAAAATTAAAGATTGATTACAATGTCCGTAGAGGACTTGATTGAAAGAGGAAAGTACTAGAACCTACGAAGGTTGACTGAGAGACTATTTTTTTTTTTTTAATCTTGCTTAAGGATAGGTAGACCCTAGTCTAGCTACTCTTCGCTGTCGGACTACATTTCTACCCTTCAGCATTGGAAGTAAATTCTTGATGCTCTTTGATCCGAACCTTGGTCATTGACTTGGTCACAGAGTCTGTCGGTTTTGGTCCATTGGGGCGCTCAAGCTTGCCTGCTTCGATTAACCCTTGGACCGCTCTCTTCAAGGCTATACAGTTGTCGGTTGTGTGGCCATAATGACTATGGAAGGTGCAATGCTCATTCATGTCGAGGAGTGTATTTGAGCTCTTTGGATGGTAGTCTCTAAGGGGCTCCAGGAGGCCTAGCTTTACTAAAGCCTTGAAGATTAAGCCCATGGGTATCCCAAAATCATCAAAATGTTCTCGTTGTCTTGGAGGACCACTATTTATTGGTACCTTCTTGATGTCGTCCATTGTACACAATGCCTTCTTTCCTTTACCAGATGTTGCAGCCGTGTTGGAAGGGTAAGGTCTATAGCGGCGAGACATTTTCAAACCAGAAGTGCTTCCCCGTGCACGAACCCTTTTTATGTAATCATCAATGTAAGCGTCAAGATTCGACTCCTTTGTGTCAGATGCGCGAGATTGGTAGGGTGAGATGGCTTGAGTCGAGCGATTGTCGACACTTTCGCTGCTAGGCTTTTCCTGTATTTTCTTAATTGGCTCTACCAATATTCCTTCGAACGAGTCAATAGGAGCATTAGGACCACACGACCCCGCCACAAGATTGGCATCAGCAAATGAAACCACAGTAGGAAGTACCCTGGTGGGAGAGATGACAGTCTGAGCATTCAAAGCGTGACCGTGACCGTAACCTTCCTTGTAAGTCAAACTTGAAGCATAGGAATACGAACCAAAGGATCGGGAGTGGTGAGACTCATAAGGGGCCTCATAAGGTCGGCAGTTTGTCGAAGACGGGGATATATGGCTCGTAATAGTTGAATACCGGGGAGTACCGAGTGCTGATCCAAATGACTTTGAAGATATGAGGTTCGAGGCACCGTAAAAGTAGGACGAACGTGTCTTGACCACACCGAGGAACGTATTGGAAGAGCAATGTGTATCTTGTACTTGGTGAGCAGGAGCAACTTGCATAACAAATGAGTGCAAAATTGGATGAGGAGCATTTGACCTTGTCGACTTCCTAAGCTGGAGGAGAGGGGTAGAGCTTGGAGCCTGAGGAGCGAACTGATCCAAATTGGTTTGCGGGGTCATGTCAAACTGTCGGGCTTGGGAAGCTGCAAACTGACCCATTCCAAGATGATGACCTGAACCTGACTGGGGCTGAGAAATCGGGGTAGCTGTAGCATTTGCTCTCTGTTGATAGGGAACAAAGCTGGGTCTCATTTGAGGAGGCGAGGGCATCGGGACCACGATGGCTTGGGACATTGGAAAGGGCTGCAAAGGGGTAGTCCTTGGCAAGGGATCATATGTGGATGGAGGAGGGCATTGGTTATAGGATAGAGGAGCTGAAATTGCTGCATCTGGAGTTTCATCTTCTACCAGGGAATCATTGGCTTCGACCACTATCTGAACTCTATGGCTACGGAGCGCATCAATGATCATGGCTTGTTATTCCTCATGGACCTTATGACTCTTTTTCAGGGCTAAGGCTAGCTCTTCTTCCCTAGTCATCTGTTTACTCATCCCATCTGTTTTCGATCCAAATCGGCCATTCGACTCTACGAACCGACAAAGCGAGGATTACGCGGCGCCGAGAATTTTGCGCTAACAAGTTGTGACCCGGTATTCTCGTCCACTTCTTTCTCGGCTAGCGGGGAAAGGGATAGGCAAGGTTTAGACTAGGGGTAGGCAAGATTTAGACTCGGGGTAAACGAGGTTTAGACTCGAGAGATGGGTGAGGTTTAGACTCGAAGGTGGATAAGGTTTAGACTCGGGGTAAGCAAGGTTTAGACTCGGAGATGAGTGAGGTTTAGACTCGGGGGCAAGTGTTTAGGCTGAAAGCTCAAGTAACATGCACTTATCGCTTAACTTTTGCTTAAAACACATTTTCTCCTAATCCTAATTGATCGGAAAAGATGAGACCTTGAAAAGACAAGATCAAAAATCGGAGATCGGACCGAAAAGGTCTCGATTAGGGATTTGACCATGAAAGGTCGGGATAGGAAAATAGGAAATCGGACCGAGGAGGTCTCGATTAGGGATTTGACCATGAAAGGTCAGGATAGGAAAATAGGAAATCGGACCGAGGAGGTCTCGATTAGGGTTTGACCATGAAAGGTCAAGATGGAAAATCGGAAATCGAACCGAGGAGGTCTCGATTAAGGGTTTGACCATGAAAGGTCGAGATGGAAAATCGGAAATCGGACCGAGGAGGTCTCGATTAGGGATATCAGAGGTAGGACCATGCAATTATGATTACATTAATTGTTCAGGTTTACTTAAAATCATGTCTTTTATTAATTTCTATTTGGTTGGAAAAGGGGGGTTTGCCCTTCTTTTGCAACTACTCTAGATCTGGATCGGTGGGTTCCGTCACTACGTCTATAAGCCCCTCGTATTCCACCCGTATTTTGACCTCCCGGGGTGGACGGCCCGGGCGAGGGTCCTATAGGGCACGCGGATCCCACCGACCGAGAGTAAAGAACGCTCCTAACGGGTCTAGCGGGTCATAGGAACTTTCAACGCACGAGCGATGCGGATTATAGTCAAGGCAATAGGGAAAGTCTCGTCTTTACGCCTTGATAGGATTTTGGCGAGAATTTCGCTTGAGCGAATGACGTTTTGACTTTCGGTAATGTCCGAGAATATAATAGGCATAGGTCGGGCGGCAAAAGCCGGATGACACGGTGTCACATTGAACTTCGTTGCATACGCGGGCGTGAGTTAGAATCGAAGTCAATGCCGGGTCAAGATCTTGCCAATTTTTCCTTGTCGGAATTTTAGCAGAGCTTCGCTTGAGCGAAAGATCTTTTGATTTGTTGGCAAAGACTCGGTCTTGACTCTTACGCATTCCGTGCAGGTCAAGGTCAATAGTTAATGTCGGAGTCGAGATCTCGCCAATTTTTCCTTGTCAGAATTTTGGCAGAGTTCTTCTTCCGTTATGAACTAAGGTTTGACCTTTACGAGGGTATGCAACTGGGCTATATGACACGGACTAGACCAAAAACCAACCAAAAGTCACGGTTTTTTGAAACGTGTGACACGGACTGTGCATTGGTCGACACTGGCTGCCATGGGGAGGTTGGGATGATTCCGTGCGCGCCCGGGAGCATCGTAAGGCTGTCCGTGACTGCAGCTGGAACCATCCTCGGGTTTGAAGGACGTGCGTGCAAAAGTGTACAGGATATATCAGGTGCGCGTAGTGTGCGGTCTCCTAAAAATGTTTCTTTTTGAGTTAAAACAGAGATTTTCATAATGTGTTTTAAAGGAATGATTTTCGGGACGGGGGAAAATGCAACACGTAAGCACGTAAATTTTTTGAGAGCCCCGATCGGTCATGGAGCTGAGTAGCCCCAAGCTGCTAGGACTGCCAGATTAACCATGATTTTTCCTGGTGGAATTGCCACTGAGGTCGCCCGGTCAGAATCCAAGGAGGATTGAGCCGTACGACTGCATGGATCAATTTTCCAGGTTCCACTCCTTTGCGATTTTTTTATGCTCAAAGTATGCACGAAATCCAAGATGCAAATGATGCAATGCAAGGTAAAGAAAGCAAGCACGATTAATGAAATCAGCGACGGGAGTCTAACCCGCTCAAAGGGAAAAGCTTTCTTTTATTTATTTATTTTTTCAAAATTTTTTTTTTCGAAAAAGGATACTGGTACGTGGATTGTTAAACCACCGGTTATCCCAACTCCCACGTCAGGGAGTGTACAGGAAGGGTAAGTGGTTTCCACCTATATACCGAGTATCGATTTTTTGTTTTGAAAATAAAGCTTTTCTCCTTTGGGTTTTTCCCCAGCAGAGTCGCCAAACTGTGAATGTGTGCCCAAATTTTTGTGTTTGGATTCACGCGAGTTTGAAGACATCCGATTTAATTTGAAAAAACGGAGTCGCCACGCCATTTTGATTACCTCAAAACTTTGAAAAAAAAGTTTTACGGGTTCGGAGGTTAAGTTACCCCTTGGGAAGAACGTTTGGCGTTCACCCAAGGTGCCTTGCCGGAGCAAGTCTCCCATGATTTCATTAATCGTGCTTGCTTGCGTGCTTTCTTGTGTGCATGTGTTTGAAAATAAGGAGGGAATGTCCCAAGTTGTCTTCCGGACGTACAAACCATTTATTGGTTGTCGCTCGGGATTTCTTGGATTTTATGTATTCGGGATTATGATCCCGTCCTCATCTTATGACTTGTGATCATCGCATTTTAACCTCGGGACCCTCGGGACTTGCGTGATCGGGAGAATGTCTCTCTTTTTGGTCAAAGATGAGGTTCTTTAGAAAAGGAAGGTCCTTAGCCCATCAATCCTACGCTTTAAGACGGTTGAGCTCGTATAGATGCTTCATACTCTTTCTTAAGCGATAATTGGAGATATAGGGTTCAAGGTTGTCCCTTTCTTAAAGAAATCATGAAACCTTTAATGGAAGGAACGATGCAAAGATGAGAACTTTTACACCGGTCCGTTCCAAGGTTGCTAATGGGGACATGGGGGAATGCATGTAAAGATGATACTTTAGTGAAAAGATGGCATTTTTGGTTTGAAAATGATGCATTTGATTGCAAATGGATGCTTTTTATATAAAGAAATGATCTTTGTGCAAAGAGTGCATCTTTAATGTGAAAAGGGATTTTAAATGGAAAAGGAATGATTTTCATGCATGAAAAATGGGATTTTGGTGCAAAGGATGCACCTTTATGTATGAGAATGGTATTTTAATGAAAAGATGACATATTATGTATATAGATATTATCTAAACATCAGGTATTAGCATTATGGGGGTTAACATCGACATACTTGAAACCCGTGAAGCTTCAAAACTGGCTACTTATGTCGCGTGACATAGGCTGCCTATGTCGCGTGACATAACTAGCCATTTTGCAGAGGCTTTACAGCTGAGGTTTGCAGAGGTAACAAGGCACCAAAATGGTCAAGTTACTTCACAAACAAATCTCAGGGAGCATATTTATCAATAATGAACACTTTAAGAGGGTGTGGATATGAGGGATCCACACTCATCTTGAGTGTTCATGCAAAACCAAGCCAAACCGGGACTTTTATAGGAAATGCAATGAAATAAAATGTGGATCTGGGTAATATAACATAAAGTATGCAACTTTAATCAGAATACTACATTATAAATGCATTTAGCATAGAGATTTCACATTTGAACGAAAATAGAGAGTGGAAAAGGGTAGAAACTCGTTACCCTTGAAGATCCACAACTCCTATATCAAGTTAGATATAGGAGCCTTCTAGCGTCCTCCTCCGGAGTTGATGTCCAGCCTTGAAACCGTGAGAATTCCTTGATTCTTGATGTGTGTATGAAGTGTGTGTGTGGGAAGTGTGTGTGGGATTGATTTGGGAGGATTAGTGGATATTTTGGGGGTATATGAAGAGGGAGAAGGCTTCTGGGCGTATTCCCTATAGAGGGGGACTGAGGGGTGGAAGAGGTGTGTCCAAAATGAGAGGTGAAGGCCTCTATTTATAGGCTGCCTGCATGGGCTTGTTATGTCGCACGACATAACAAGCCATAACTGCTTTCCTTCTAGAAACATGCAAGGTGGCAACCTTCTAGAACTTTTCATGGCCTATTATGTCGCACGACATAAGTAGCCACTTCCAGATTCTTCTAGAAACATGCAAGGTGGCAGTCTTCTAGAAGTTTTTCATGGCCTATTATGTCGCACGACATAAGTAGCCACTTCCAGTCTCTTCTAGAAACATGCAAGGTGGCAGTCTTCTAGAAGGGTTTTGGAATTAAGAAAAACGTGTTTCTTAATTACCAAGCATTCCTTTCAGCCCTAAAAAGGCTTGGAACATTTCTGAAATTATTCCGGAACTGTAGGAAAGTCCGAGGAATTATCGGAAAAATTACCGGAATTGCCGGGAAAATTAACCGGAAGGCATGAGCCAGATTTGGGTACTTACAGGTGCATCATTATATCTTGATTTGTGACCAAGATGAGATTATGGTTGATGTAGTTTTGGCCATAGTCAGGTGCATCGTTCCATGTCTCATATGTTTGAAAAGGGTTTTGACTTAATTGGTGCTTTCAAATAAGATTTGACCCAAGACATAGATGAGATTTAAAACATGTTTTTGACATATGATGTCTAAGAAAATCTCATAAAAGATCTAAGAGTCATATAGTGATATGATTGATGATTCTATCTAAATAGCTTGATTTCGGGTATTAGCTCAGTTAAACCGGAATTAAGTGAAATATGGATCTTAGCCTACTATGATTATATGATACATGCTTGTATTTGAAGGTGTATAATTTAGTGGGAGTATTTATGAAATACGTTATTGGCTCTTAGATGATAAATGTGTTGATACTTATGTGTTTCATTGTTTGCATATTTTATTGTAGAATAACTAATCATAATAATCAACCCCTGTCACTCCGATCAGTCCTTGAGAAGGACAAGCTTGAGGAGAACGGTACAAACTATTCTGATTGAATCAGAAGCCTTAGAATTGTTCTAAACCAAGAGAAGAAACTGTACGTTCTCAATGAACCCATTCCACCTCAACTTGCTCCAAATGCTTCTAGGGCTGATAGGGATGCACATAAG
The DNA here is from genome assembly GCA_022495995.1 of Adenophora triphylla var. japonica. NCBI lineage: Eukaryota > Viridiplantae > Streptophyta > Magnoliopsida > Asterales > Campanulaceae > Adenophora > Adenophora triphylla. The sequence goes on along the minus strand of JAFEMH010001726.1, from coordinate 259,778 downwards.
AAACATAATAATGATTCTACAGATGTTGCATGCCTTATGCAAGCCACTATGTCTAAGGCTCCTCAGAAGGACCTTGAGCACATAGATGTAGCATTTGATCTTGCTGAGCGCTTAAAGGAAATGTTCCAAGTGCAAGCAAGAAACGAGAGGTATGATGTGGTTAAGTCCCTGACTGCATGCAAGATGCAAGAAGGGAAATCGGTGGGAGCTCATGTCCTTAAGATGAAGGGTTACATTGAGCGTCTCGATAGGCTTGGAAATCCGTTGAGTTTGGAACTCGCCACGGATTTGATATTGAATTCATTGCCTGAAAGTTATAGTCATTTTATTATGCACTATCACATGACTGGCATGGATAAGAATCTCTCGGAATTGCATGCGATGCTTAAGAACGCAGAGATGAATATCAAGAAGCCTAAAACCGATACTGCGTTAATGGTTAACAAAGGCAAAGGGTTCAAAAAAGATGGCAAAGGTAAAGCAAGTGTTGCTAAACCTAAGGCAAAGGTTGCCATTGCCGGAGAGGCTCCCAAGGCATTTCAAAAGGATGGGATTTGCTACCATTGCCAAGAGGTTGGACATTGAAAGTGCAACTGCAAGGCTTACAAGGAAGGCCTAAAGGCGAAGAAGGAAAATACGATTGATGCTGCTTCAGGTATCTATTTGATAGATATTTTCCTTTCTGTTTCTAGTTCATGGGTATTAGATGTCGGATGTGGATCTCATATTTGTTTAAATGTGCAGGGACTGAGAAATAGGATGCTACTCAAACAAGGTGAAGTTGACCTACGTGTTGGAAATGGAGCAAGAGTTGCTACATTAGTCGTAGGGACATATGATGTAACTTTACCTAGTGGCTTAGTACTTGTTTTGAACAATTGTTACTATGTTCCGGATTTGAGTAGGAATATTATTTCTTTTTCTTGTTTGGATAATGAGGGATATAATTTTCTTATTGCGAATAAGAAGTTTTATATTTATTTAAATGATATGCTTTATGGTATTGCAAATTCATTTAATGGCCTTTATGTTCTTGATGTTGATGAGAAACAAAATAGTGTTGAAAATGTTTATCATGTAGACAAGAAGTCTAAACCGAATGACGTGAACAAATCGTTCATGTGGCATTGCCGGCTTGATCATATAAACGAGAAACGCATTTCTAAACTCCACAAAGATGGAATGTTAGACTCACATGATTATGAATCATATGAGATATGCGAATTTTGTTTATTGGGCAAAATGACCAAACCACCCTTCACTAAGAGTAGTGAAAGGGCTAGTGACTTATTGGGCCTAATACATACTGATGTATGTGGACAAATGAGCAGCATTGCTAGGGAAGGATTTTGGTATTTCATTACATTCACCAATGACTTATCTAGATATGGCTATGTCTATCTGATGAAGTCAAAGAGTGAATCGTTTGAGATGTTTAGAACATTTCAAAATGAAGTACAAAATCAACTTGGCAAAACAATTAAAGCACTTCGATCCGATCGTGGTAGTGAGTATTTGAGCCAAGAATTTGACAATCATCTCAAAAACTGTGGAATAGTTTCAAAGTTTACTCCACCCGGAATGCCACAATGGAATGGTGTTTTCGAGAGGAGGAATAGAACCCTATTAGATATGGTTCATTCGATGATGAGTCAATTAGACCTTCCTATATCCTTTTGGGGACATGCATTAGAGACTGTTGCGTTCACACTGAACAGAGTCCCTACTAAATCGGCTCCTAAGACCCCACATGAGATGTGGTATGGAAGAAAACCTAGTTTGTCTTTCATGAGGATTTGGGATTGCGAAGCTTATGTGAAGAGACTTGTCTCTGATAAGTTAGAACCTAAATCCGACAAGGTTATTTTCGTTGGTTACCCTAAGGAAACCAAAGGGTATTATTTTTACAACCGCAATGAGAACAAAGTGTTTGTTGCTCGATATGGTGCTTTTCTTGAGAAACAGTTTCTCAATAAAGCATCTAGTGGGAGTTAAATTGATCTTGAAGAAGTTCAAGAACCCGAAAATAACATGGAACCGATAGTAGAGACTGAACTAACTCCACAAGAAGATGTGGAACCGGTTCAAGATCCACAAGTCCATCGTAAATCGGATAGGTTACGATCCGCACCCGAGAGATATGGATTTCTCGTGTCAGAAAGTAATGAAGTGGAAGTCATTGAGAATGGCGAACCTACTTCCTATCAAGAGGCGATGTCCGATCCCGATTCAGATAAATGGTTAGAAGCCATGAAATCCGAATTGCAATCCATGTCGAATAATCAAGTTTGGAACTTGATTGAGCCACCCGAAGGTGTAAAAACCATAGGGTGCAATTGGGTCTTCAAGAAGAAGACTGACATGGATGGAAAGGTGCATACTTATAAGGGTAGGCTTGTAGCAAAGGGATATAGGCAAACTCATGGTGCAGACTATGATGAAACCTTCTCGCCTGTTGCCATGCTTAAGTCTGTTAGAATTTTGATTGCCATAGCCGCATATTATGACTATGAGATATGGCAAATGGATGTAAAAACCGCTTTTCTTAACGGAAAACTGCTTGAGGATGTGTATATGACACAACCAGAAGGTTTTGTAGAGCCATGAAATTCTAGTAAGGTGTGCAAGTTACAAAGATCCATTTATGGATTAAAGCAAGCTTCTAGGAGTTGAAATCTTCGATTCGATGAGAAAATCAAAGAGTTTGATTTTTTCAAGAACGAAGATGAACCTTGTGTATACATGAAATTAAGTGGGAGCGTTATGCTATTTCTCTTATTGTATGTCGATGATATCTTACTCATTGGAAATGACATTCCTGCACTTGAGACTGTCAAGTCTTGGTTAGGGAAGTGTTTCTCAATGAAAGATATGGGCGTAGCCGCTTACATACTTGGTATCAAGATCTATAGAGATAGATCAAAGAGGATAATTGGTTTGAGTCAAAGTACCTACATTGACAAGGTTCTTAGAAGATTCAAAATGGAAAATTCTAAGAGAGGAAGCTTGCCAATGGGTCATGGTGTTACTCTTAGCAAGACGCAGTGTCCTAAGACAACTGATGAGCGAAAAAGGATGAATGAAGTTTCATACGCTTAGGCTATTGAATCTATCATGTACGCTATGATTTGTACTAGACCCGACGTCTCATATGCTTTGAGCATGACGAGTCGATATCAATCTGATCCAGGTGAGAACCATTGGATGGCAGTCAAGACGATCCTAAAGTACTTAAGAAGGACTAAGGATGCATTCTTGGTATTTGGAGGGATGGAGGAAGATCTTGTTGTAAGTAGTTACACAGATACTAGCTTCCAAACCGACAAGGATGATTTTCGATCGAAGTCGGGATTTGTGTTTATGCTTAACGGAGGTGCGATATGTTGGAAGAGTTCCAAGCAGAGTACTATTGCCGATTCTACTACTGAGGCTGAATATATAGCAGCATCTGATGCAACTAAGGAGGCAGTTTGGATCAAAAAGTTCATTAGTGACTTGAAAGTTGTTCCAAGTATCACTAATCTGGTGGAACTTTATTGTGACAACAATGGTGCCATTGCGCAAGCAAAGGAACCAAGGTCACATCAGCGATCCAAACATATACTTAGACGTTTCCATCTCATTCGAGAGTTCATTGATCGGGGAGACGTTAAGATATGCAAAGTATCAACCGATGATAACATTGGAGATCCGCTTACAAAGCCCCTCGCACAAGCTAAGCATGATGGTCATGTGAGGTCCATGGGTATTAGATACATAGATGAAGCCTAGTGCAAGTGGGAGATTGTTGGTGTATTGCCCTAGGCTATGGTTATGTTTCACTTGAACCGTTATGTATCATCTTTATCATTTATTATAGAGCATGTTTATTTTGTTCATTATATGTTTTACATGTTTATTATATTGAACTGCGTCCCTAGTTGTTGTGAACAACTAGTATAAGTTGGTAATGGATAATCATGGAGATGATTATATGCATGGAGATGCACATTACACTTATGGATACTTGCTAGAGAACAAGTATTGGACTTGACCTACTTATGAGATTTATGACATGGTCTGTTGTCATGATTAAATCTCATGATAGTCGTGTTATTGAATCCTTAGTACCTGAGATTATCATCGTCTTTCACATAACGAAGATCGTGTTTGATATAGTCTAACACTATCTTTAATCGGATAGCAATAAGGGCTATGTTAGCACGATTGGACTCATGTAGGGAAGAATGATAAGTCAAGACGGGATTTGTCCCTCTTATGAAGAGAGATGTTTGGTTGGGCCCCTCGATGAATGATGTTGATGAAATGTGTGGCCACACTCAAGTGATTTGATAGAGATCAAATGCATTTGGATTATCAACATATTCGGAATCGAGAAAGCATTGAACAGAATGAGTTGACATAGACCATGACTCATGTTCAATTGGACATCGTGGACAAAGGGATTGTGACATTTGATTATCAAGAAATCAAGCTTTGATGTTATATTTAATTGGGAGGACATAATGATTTGCTAGAAGTCACTTATGTCTTGTGAAGTTGATGTTTCAACTCACTACCAACATAAAATATAATTTCTAAAGGGTCACACACAAAAGAACGGATTAAAAATGGCTAAAAAGGTGAATTTTGGGCTCTAGGGACGACTCTGGCACGACTAGTGCTTGAGGGGACGAGTCGTGCCCTATTGGCCCAAGTCGTGCCTTGTGAAGGGACGACAGAATCAGTGAGCAGTCATTTAGGGACGAGTCGTCCCCTACGGGACGAGTTGTGCTCACGACTCGTGCCCTTAGGCACGACTCGTGCCTTTTGATCTGAGGAACTGGTGAACTAGCTTGTTATGTCGTGCGACACACTGGCCACTGGCTCGATAAATCGTGCGACAGACTTGGCCATAAGGCAGGAGTCGTCCCCTTGGGGACGAGTCGTGCCAGCGGGTAAAAACTGTCTGTACGCTTATTCCTTGGGCAGAAAGGATTTGGTTTTTGGCAAGAGTTTTATACCTAATGGGATTAGGGTTTATATATGATATAAATATAAACCTCTTGCAGCCATAATTCACTAGTAATTTTGGAGTTTATGAAACACAAAATTGAGATCTAGATTTAGAATCAAAGATCAAACACCTTTTAGCTATTGATTATTGAAAAACGTTTTCAATAATCGGGATCATCTAGCAATCAATCAAGAAGCGTTCTTGGTCCGTTCGAGTGTGGATTACCGATAGAGGGTGTTAAGTTAATCACCAAAAGCTTGAAGCCTTCAATCATCGATTCTTCACAAGGTAAAGAACAAGGAGAAGATCAAAACCTTTATCAACGGTTTTGAGATTCGGTTTTGAGATTCGATTTTCAGATTCGAATTCAAGCTTAACAAATCGCATTCAAGGTATGTAAATTCTATTTCATATATATTTCTAATCTCTTTATGCTAGACGGATCTTAGGGCTAGGGTTTTGTTGTTGTATAAATTAGTTTTCGCAGCGTTTGTAACCCCAAAACCCAACACGCACCATATTGTCCCGCGACGGAAACGGGACGGGACGAGACAAAATGGGACGGGACTAAAATACTCCGTCCCATCCCGTCCCAACTCTATTGCGGGACGGGACGTCCCGACTGGACCGTCCCAAATTGACGGCTCTACATGAGACGCACATGTTACAGCCTTCGTTAAATTTTTAACGGTTCATCCAAAATTACACCTGATTGCAACAAAAAGACAAACTCAATAACCAACTTGTAACAAATGTAAATTCGATAATCAATTGAAACATCTTGACAAACTCAGGTAACTAAAATGCAATTTGCCCATTAATAATTTATCAAAGTTTACTTATATTGATATTTACCGCAAAAGGTCAAATGTGGAAAAAAAAAAAAAGAGACAGAGGTGAAGATAATTATTAATTGAATTATTTAAGTGCATACTCCGTATAGTATTAGTTAGGAATTATTACCATCTAGTCCTCCACCTTAATCACAATTACCATTTAGGACATGACTTTTGGAAATTAATCACCTAATTCATTGTGAGAAAAATAATATTACCATTGAGTTCATAACCTTTTTATAAACTAGTAGGTAACCCGTGCTTCGCACGGAAAGCTAATTTGCTAATATCATGATTTATTTTTTATAATATAAGTATATTATAAATGAATCAAAACATTAACATTTATAAAGTTAGAAAAATTGTGTTCAATTTTAATAACATTGTTGCACATAAGTTTAATAGAAATTGCATTGTGACTAACAATGTAGCAATTTTTGCTATTTTATTTTTTATGTTCATACTTTATGTCATTTATTTTTTATGTCATAATTTATGTCAGTATGCAACGTTTTTTATGGACGTTAACAAAGTGAATGAAAAAACTAACGATCTATTTCTTTTCAAATTACAACATTTTAAATACAATGTAGGGGGTTCCAACCCTTAACCTTCCCGAGGAAAGTACGTCTTTAAGCTAAATGTTCATTGGCATTATTAACGACCTACTTTGATATATATATATATAGTAACTATTATGATTTACTAATATTATTAATAGTAATAATTAACATATATTTAACTATAATACTATTACTTAACCTATATAGTAAATTAATACTATTTATAATAATAGTTAGCATATATAGTAACTATTATAGTTAACTAATACTATTAATAGTAATAGTTAACATATATAGTAACTATTATAGTTAACTAATACAATTAATAGTAATAGTTAACTTATAAAGTAACTATTATAGTTAACTAATACTATTAATAGTAATAGTTAACATATATATTAACTATTATAGTTAACTAATACTATTAATAGTAATAGTTAACTTATATAGTAACTATTATAGTTAACTAATACAATTAATAGTAATAGTTAACATATATAGTAACTATTATTGTTAACTAATACAATTAATAATAATAGTTAACTTATAAAGTAACTATTATAGTTAACGTATACTATTAATAGTTAACCTATATAATAACTATTATTATTAACTAATAGTATTAGCTAATAAGGAGAATACCAAAAGTCATATAGATTTTGGGATAGTGATGACGTGGCTTCTCCAAAATCAAGAGTTTGTCTAAACTTGTCCACGTGGCGAAGCCATAACCCTCCTCACCAACTTTAATATAGATATATATATATAGATTTTCTAAATGCCGAAACTACTCCAATATCCCAAACAAAAAACCCTCCCCTCTCCTCCCATACACGACATGCTTTATACGGACACTCCCTCTCACTTGACTTAAAAAAAAAAAAGTTTCGGAGCTCAAGGGCCCACAATGTGACCAAATACTCATAAATATTCATGAAATTGTAAAAAATCATATAAATCCACGCTTCTATCAGTCCGCTATAAGACTAGAATTACTCTTATATCTTAGGTATAAAAGTATTTGTTTCACAAATTTTCACATTTTCTTAAAAAAATCAGCCAAAATCTCATAAAAACGTGTTTTTTCAAACTAGGAAAAAATGGATTTTTTCCGCTCGCACCCGTCGACGCGCTCCAACGGGTGTGCTCGCTTAAATAGTAACAGAGAGAAACGATTGCAGAAATGAAAGGATGACAAGGTAATCGCATTGCCATCCTCATTTGTAGCAATTGGTTGATTTTGACGTCTCACTCTTTATGGCTAATTGAGTTGTTTCATATTCAACTTCGAAAGATGGTGGTTTGTTTGCTCGTTATCCCCTTCTCCACCATTTAAAAACTTGTGTTTCTTGACCTAATTTGGGTGAATGGTATTTGGTGCTACCTAGTCTGTCGCATCCCAAGATTGCGCCTGTTTGGGGAAAAAAGATACGATGCCAATGACTTTTATAAAAAGTGTCAAGTATAGTTATAAAATGTGTCAGTGTTAGGGATAAACAATTTCAGTGAATAAATTATTAAATGTTGGTGTACGTGTAAAATAGTGTCTGTATTAATGTAAAAGAGTGTCAGTATTGGTATAAAGAAATGTCAGTGTTGATGTAGGTATAAAAGAGTGTCAGTGCATTTGTTTTTTATTGTCAGTGCATGTGTCATTAAAAGTGTCGGTTTTAGTGTAAAAAATTACCGGTGCAAGTGTAAAAATGTGTGAGTGTTAGTGTAGTGCATGTGTTTAAGTGTTAGTGCTAGTCTAAAAGAGTGTCAGTGTTGATATAAAGGAGTACCAGTGTTAGTGTGTTTGATTGCCAATGCATGTGTGTTTAAATGTCAGTACAAGTGAAAAGAGTGTCAGTGTTGGTGTAAAGGAATACTAGTGTTAGTGTAAAAAAGTGTCGGTGCATGTGTATTTGAGTGCCGGTGCATGTTTTATACTTGCACTAACATTCAAATACACATAATAAACTGATACTCTTTAACTATATTGTCACTCTTTAACACATTCACTATGCAATATCTCTTTTTAATAAATTAGATGGCTCTTTTATATACATACAATAGCACTTTTTTATATTTCCATACGTGTTAGAATAGGAAAGGTTTGCTTTGTAACTTTCTTTTGAGGGTTTCTTTTATTAAATTTTGAGGTTACACCTTAAAATAAATTGATGATAATGGAAGTAGCCTATGATCTTTATATATTATAGGCAAGATTTGTCAATTTCCGATGTGTAATAATATCTTTAACACGCCCTCTCACGTGTAGCGGGCTTTTTGCCAAAGTTTACAACGTGTTCTTATCAATCGGGTGGCGCGTGTTTTGGTCAATTTCTTGTAAGCTTAGAAACAGAACTTTAGTGGAATGATTTTGGGCACAAATGAAATATAAAAATGAGAATATTCAAGATGCTACACCAAGATGTAACGAGAAAAGCCCTTGATCAACTGATCTCCGGCACAAAACCTCGGGAGGTTTTAGAAAACCTACCTAAAATCAAAGATGCTTATAATATTTCTTGAGTGAGTGAAAGTATAGAGAGAGTTACAAAATTGTCGTCCATGGCGCCTATCCCTAGCTCTCCTTTTATACTCCAAAAAATGAAGTAATAACTAGTAACCGAAAATCCCTATAAATCCGGATCAGGTTGCTGAAGATAAGGAACCGTTGTCATGATTTGATCTTCCGTTAGAAATGTGTTTGAAATATCTAAGACTTGGTTGTTGATCCTTGCGTAGTAACTATTTCCTGAAAAATAGGAACGATTGAACCTGCATCTTCAAGTTGTCAAAAATAGGATGTCATGTTAAAGATGTTGAAGAATCAAGATGCTAAAGAACCATACTAGCTAAGATGTTAGTGTTGTCTTGAATAAAAATTATATATCCCAAATAGCGCGGATTAACATCGTATACCGTTGGGCCTACACGTGTAATGCACCTGCTCTGATACCATCTTAAAGTACGAGATTACATCTTAAAACTAATTGGTGGTAAGGAGAGTAGCCCAATATCTTAATATATTACATGCAAGATTTGTTAATTTTCGATAGATATATGATAATATCTCTAACAAACATCTTTCCCATCAATTGATTCAACTAAGAGAGGGCTGACCACTCTAAGGAACACCCTTCAGAACAGAAGATGAATTCAATTTGGCCACTTTGGGAAGATGAAGTCACATTATTGTTGATGAGCCCGGATCTACTGGACCGGGCCCGCGCTCGGTCTGGTCCAAGGGACCAGTGACGTGGCAGTTCCTAGACCGCTGGGGGGGAAGACCGCGGACAGATAGGCCCTTGAGGTCAAGACCGCGTCCCTCCCCGCATTAATCCTATCAAAGACCGGAAGGATCCTGACCGCTATATTCATGTCCGCACGACCTGTGACCGTTGGGTCCGTGCCCGCAGATTGAATGTCCGCGGGGACCCATGCCCGCCGTAGGCGTGATCGCATCAACCGTGCTCGCGTCATATACCTTTGACTGCGGCCACAATGTTGACCGCGGGCACATGCCTGCTTCCCGGTTAATGTCAAGCCTTACTGAGCAAGTTAAGCTTTACCGGGCTCGACTGTGCCACTTGCCGGCTCCCCATCACGCATTCAATGCGGCTCGGTCGGCGCCTACTATTCCATTTAATGCTCCAAGCCGGCTACACGGCTCATGTCCCTTTCGGCCATGCCCCCTCTGCCGATCAATGTTCCCTCACGACGGGGCCAATTAGCTGCGGACACGTGTAGCTGGTCAAATACCAAAGTGCCCCCTAGGGCTGATCTCATTGCTTACCTCAACAAGCACCATTGCATTGCCTATAAATAGAAGGCCTTTACCCCCTTGGGCAAGGTAAGTTCCATATACAATTGAGTAAGCCATATTACTCTAAACCCTAAACACACACACACTCCAAGGTATTCAAAGCCTTATTATCTCAGTATTCTTACTCTCACACCCGAGGGCCTGAGTTGGAGTAACATCCAACTTTGACCTTAACGGTGCTTCTTTGTGTTGTGATCTAGGTACAAGCAAACCACTCAAATATCCTAGCCAGATATCCTCGAACCGCTCCTGACCCCGAAAAGCTTGGCGTCATCAGTGGTTCCATTGCTTAGGAAGCATAAACCGGTTTAATCTTTTCTTTATTTACTTCCCGTGTATTTTGTTTTCAAGGCACCTCTCGTGTCCTAAACAAAACGAGTGCCGAAAGGCTCTTCTTTTTCCATCATCTTTTCACAAAATATGTCTAAGATACTGGAAAACGCTGGTCATTTGACCTTGGAGGATGAGAACCAAGCCTCACCCTCCGCTATCAATAGGGGAAAACAAACTAACTCTGTCTTCAACAGAATGGGGGCCCATTCCCAGTCTGCTTACACCCTTTCCCCCGGTCAGAAAGCCATGCACAAGCTCACAGACCAAATACGTATTTGAAAAGGCACAAGCCCTCCTAAACAAAAGTCCCAAAACTCCACAAGCTCCCCCCAGAAACACCACCATGAACACTCCTCTCTCCCCGGAGCAAATCCTAAGGAGACAAGAAATTCTGGACTCCAAATCCAAGCTGGTCGCTGAGGCCATGGTGATTGCCGACCAACAGTTGGAAATGTTCGAAATAGAGGCCAATGGAGGGCTACAGTTTCCACAAGGGTCCCAAAGGTTCTCCCAACGAGCTCCCGCTAAATCACTTGCTAGTCAAGCTGCGGGGGCAAACCGGGTTGAACCAACCCTTGAGCGCGGACAGATGGCCAAGCGCAGTGTGGTGCACGTGGATGATAGCGAGGAGATTGGCGAAGAGGCGCAGTCAAACCAACGTGTGAGGCCCCAAGCACTACCCCTGGCTCCGGCCAAGGGAAAGGCCGTGGCTCCACGTAATAAAAAACAGAAGATTGATAGCCAGAACCCTGAGTTCGTTGATTTCATGCAGAAGATGTGGGAAACCCATCAGAAGGCAGCCCAAAAATGTGGTCGCACAATGGATGCCTTCAGCGACAAGATCGCGCGGGCACCTATCCAGAAGGGGAAGCCCCCCCAGATGGATACATATGATGGTTCCAAGAACGCGAGGAGCCACATGGGTCGATTTGAGGGCCAAATGGCATTATTCTCCGCGGACGAATCCGTAATGTGCAAAGCTCTGGCTGCCACTTTCACGGGCAAGACCCTATCCTGGATGCTGGCTCTCAAACCCCGCTCCATCAACTCTTTCGGCCACTTCAGGAACATTTTTCTTAATGCCTTTGCTGGAGCCGGGGTGCCCGCTAGACCAAAGACAGATCTTGTCCGTGTCAAGCAGGCCCCCACTGAATCCACAAAAGATTACATTGCTCGCTTCAGAAAGGTGAGCGAGGAGATAGTGGATCTGGCAGAGGGGGATATTAGACTTTGCTTTGAGGGAGGCCTCACCTCCTCCTTCCTAAAATTGAATTTCGCCTCCAGCCAACCAAAAACAGTGGAGGAGATGTATGAAAGGGCTTCTGCCATTGCCTCTGCCGAGGAGAGCAATATGCCCGTTCCCCGAGCTTCAACCAAGGAAAGAATAAGCCAAGTTCAGGAGACCACCCCAGAGGCCGCCCAAGTTAACAACCAGGGCAAGAACAGAGGCCGTGGGTCGGACAAACTCCGGAAAAAAGTTGCGGAAACGCTTGATCACCGAGCTCACCGAGCCACGAGCAGTGATCATGAGGGCATCAGATTTTCCTCCTCCTCCCCCCATGCTCAGAAAACCAAGTGAGAGGAGTAGGACAAAGTTCTGCGAGTATCATAATGATCACGGGCACGGAACAGAAGGCTGCTTCCAGCTAAAAAGGGTAATTCAGCAAAGAATCAATGATGGGGAACTAACCAGATGGATCAAGGGAAACAATCAGGCCCCCAATAATAACCAACAGCGGGCACGAAACCCTCGTGGTCCCGAGAGGGTGGAAAGAGACAATTTTGAGGACGACGACGGAGACTACAATATAAACTTCATCGGAGAAGAACCTCCCTCCAACAAACAGCTCTCCCTCCAGATCCGGACATTAGAAAAGGTTTTCTCCATCCCCGCAATGGCTCCGGAAGAAGAGCAAGAAATTGGGTTCAAAAGGAGTGAATTGCCTCCACCCTTTTTCATTCCACTCAGCCTCTCACCCTCAGAATGAGAATCAACCGGGCAAACATAGGCCGAGTGTTAATAGATACAGGAGCTGCCCGCGATATACTCTACTACTATACGTTGGTAGGAATGAGAATGACTGAAGCACATCTTTTTCCGTACGCGGGCATGCTTGAGGGCTTCACAAATCACGCCGTAAGGATAAAGGGGACGATTGTGTTTGACGTAACTATTGGGGAAAAACCCATGCAGAAGACGGCCAAGATAACTTTCATGGTGGTCGATCTTCCTTCCCAGTACAATGCCATTCTCGGCGTAACTGCTCAGGCCGAATTGGGAATAGTTGCGTTCGTCCCCCACCAAAGGGTGAAATTTAACACCCGGGCGGGGTTGCTACCATCAAGAACCGGCCGGGAGATTCCTCCGAGCACTTGAGGAAAAAAGGAAAGAACGAAAGGCCGGGCATCACGCCCCGCCAATACAGGGTGAGGACAAATTGATAGAGGGAAAAGGCAAGGACAAATCAAAAAAGGGAAAAACCCTTGCTCTCCCGCCGGCACCCATACCAATTGGCATGCTTTCTTTCCATTCCACGAAGGTGGAGCTCAAGACGAGCAGAAAATCAAAGCAGTTGGCCCCTATTGAGGGAGGTTTTATTGATCGGGGAATAGAGGGGAAGATTGACCGCGATATCATATACTCTATGGCAACACTGACTGGAGCTCAGGTCAATCCCCCAACCATAATCATTGATTCCTTGCACAACCGTGAAATCAGCGACCTCCAACCTAACGACGAGCTCGAGGAGGTGGTAATCAATCCCCACTTCCCCGAGCAAACAATTAAGGTCGGCCTGGAAATTCACAGCGAGGAGAGAAGAATCCTGATCGAATTCTTAAGGGCAAATTGTGATGTGTTCGCTTGGAGGGTGGAAGATATGCTGGGAATCAGCAAGGACGTGATCCTCCACAAAATCAATGATGACCCATCCTTCAAGAACATTCACCAGAAATCAAGATACTTCTCCCCGGAAAAAGAAATTGCGATCAAGGAAGAGGTGGAAAAATTATTGAAAGCGGGGATAATTAAGGAGATTTCCTACCCCAAATGGCTGGCCAATGTGGTAATGGTCAAAAAATCCAACGGTAAATGGAGGATGTGTGTTGATTTCACCGATCTCAACAAGGCATGTCCCAAGGATTGTTTCCCTCTTCCTCGCATTGACAGATTGGTGGATTCTATAGCCGGCCACAGAGTATTGAGCTTCATTGATGCATACTCCGGCTACCATCAGATCCAAATGGCTCCTGAAGATGTCCGCTCTGTAGCTTTCATCGCTGCGGGCAAGACTTACTGCTACAAAATGATGCTCTTCGGGTTGAAAAACGCAGGAGCCACCTATCAAAGAATGGTCAATCTGGTCTTCCAAAACCAACTAGGCAGAAATCGTGAGGCCTATATTGACGATATGGTTATAAAGACTAAGGAAAACTCCCACGAGCTTGACGTGGAGGAAACCTTCAAAAACTTGCGTCGCAATAACATGAAACTAAACCCCCTTAAGTGCGCTTTTGGGGTCAAGGCGGGCAAGTTCCTCGGGTTCATGGTCAATCAGAGAGGGATAGAGGCTAATCCAGAGAAAATCCAAGCCCTGTTGGACATGAAACCTCCTGCTTGCGTGAAGGATGTCCAAAAACTCAATGGCCGCATCACCGCACTTGGCCGCTTCATCTCACGATCAGCAGAGAGATGCCTCCCCTTCTTCAAAACTCTCATAGGAGGGAAGAGAGCTGATGAATTTACATGGAGCACTGAGTGCCATCAAGCTTTTGAAGAAGTCAAAACATACCTCGAGCAGCCACCTCTACTCAGCAGCCCAGTGCCCGGGGAAGAACTTTTACATTTTAGCGATTGCGATACGCGATGGCTAGCTGTTCTTGTAAGGGAGGAGAATAACTCCCAAAAACCGGTTATTATGTATCTAAGGCGTCCGCCGTAGAAGGGCGTTATCTTAATATAGAGAAGTTAGCTTACGCCTTGCTTGTATCCGCTCGAAAATTAAGAGCCTACTTTTACGCACACCCTATAACCTGTATTAGCCGAGGCTCCGCTTAGAAAGGTTTTACACAAACCAGAGTCCTCGGGGAGAATGCTAGCTTGGTCTATCGAACTCATGAGTTCCGGATCACCTACTCCCCGAGAAAGACAATCAAAGCGCAGGCCTTAGTAGATTTTGTGGTAGAATCATCATTCAAAATGGCGGACGGCGACACAGGAAAAAGAAAGCGGGCGAGAATCGAAGAAGGCCCAAGTAGCCCGAGCACAGAAATCACGCGGCCAAGGGAGCGTCCAGAGGAGGTATGGATTCTATACGTGGACGGCTCAGCGAGTAAGTTGATTAGTGGCGCGGGCATACTTCTGATTGCACCACGCGGGGAGAAATTTAAGAGAGCCTTGAGGTTCAAGTTCGAAGCATCAAACAATCGCCGAGTATGAGGCGATTATAGCAGGCATGGAATTGGCAAGAGACTTGGGAGTTCAGAATATAGAGATCAATAGTGACTCTCAGCTCATAGTTAATCAAATAAAGGGGGAATATGATACTATCAACCCAGTACTAACTCGCATCGTGGCCTTGCAAAACCCTCATCAAAAATTTCACCTACTATGAAATTTGAACCAAGTCATGAGAGAGGACAACGTGGAAGGCGACCTCCTCTCCCGAATAACCGATCAAGAAATTGATGAGTTGGAGGCGGATTGCCGGATTGAATTCACGAGAGAGGCTCGCTATAGATCGGATTCGGATAAACAATATTGAGGATCAAGTAAGGGATTTGGGTAGATGAAATGAAGGATTACATCGAGAAGCAAACCCTCCCCGAGGACCCAGTAAAAGCTAGAGCCATCAGAACGGTGTCCGCGAAATACCTCGTCCTCGATGGGGTACTTTTTCGGCGATCATTCACCAAGCCTTTGCTAAGATGTGTCAAAACTCACATGGTCACCAACTTACTCTATGAGGTCCATGAAGGAGTTTGTGGCGGACATCCAGGTGCTCGTACCCTCTCAGACAAGATCAAATTCCAAGGATTCTTTTGGCCCACAATGAGAAGGGATGCACAGGAGTATGTAAGAAAGTGTGACAAGTGCCAGAGATTTGCAGACATCCCTAGACTACCATCAACAGAGCAAACTTTGGTCGTACCATCGTGGCCGTTTGATACGTGGGGGATTGATCTCATTGGACCATTCCCAACTGTTAGGAGAAACATCAAGTATGCTGTGGTGGCCGTGGATTATTTTACCAAGTGGACAGAAGCCAAGGGTTTAGCCACTATCTCCGAGGAGAATACAATCAATTTTGTCCACGATCACATCTATTGTCGATTTGGGGTTCCCCGAGCAATTATTTCAGACAATGGCACCCAGTTCTACGCAAAATTCAACTGCTTGAATGTGTGAGAATGAAGGTGCAACACCGTAAGTCCGTAGTTGCCTATCCTCAGAGAAATGGCCAAGCTGAGGCCGCGAACAAGCTAGTTCTGACCGCCCTAAAGAAAAATTTGGAGGGGCGAGGAGGACGATGGTTGGACGAGTTCCAGACCGCATTATGGGTTGTCCGCACAACTACAAGGAATTTTACGGGAGAAACTCCTTTCTCGCTCACGTATGGGTCAGAGGCAATGGCTCCAGTTGAGGTTGCCCTACCCTCGTACAGAGTCACATACTTTGATGAGTCTCAAAACGAGGCAAATAGAAGGTGTGACCTGGACGATCTCGAAGGAAAGAGAATGCGGGCATATGAAAAAATGGTGAACTACAAGCAGAAAGCGAAGAAGCACCATGACAAAAGAGTAAATAGGAGGAGTTTTTCAGTTGGAAACTGGGTACTCAGAAGCGTAGAGGTCCAAGGGACCCAACCTGGTTTCAACAAGCTGTCCCCGAAATGGGAAGGTCCATATGAGGTCACAAAAATAGTCAAAGAGGGCACCTACATATTGCGACCAAAAGGGGGAGAAGAGCTTAAGCACGCTTGGAATAGCGACCACCTTAAGAGATACTTCTTTTGAAATCTTTGTAATTTTTTGGAAGGAGTATAGACTATGTGTATATATAAAGGAAGTTATCATCATATTTCATCATATTTTGATGCAAAAACCTATTCCCACCAGCCTCAAAAGCTAAAGTGGATGCCCGCAAGCGGATGCCAGTAGGTTAAAGAGCAAACATATAAGCTCCTACCTACTGATGCGCAACGATCTTTCGGTCCGCAAGCCTATATGAGTACAAAGATCCATTACGATCCGTACTCCGATCGCGAGGAGGATACCCTGTCCCGCCTGCGTGACACCACCAAGAATAAGTGGATATAGATGCCAGCGAGGACAAGGGCCAAGGTTCTTGTCCCCGCTCAGTGCGCGAAGGTCCTCGTTAGGGCCGTTACTCGTATGCCTGTATGTGACAAAGGCCTACATATAAGCCCGTTACCAGATCGCCAGAAGACCCTCACACAAAACTCCAAGGGGTTTTGAATAAAGGGTCAAAAAAGCGTGAACCACCATTAGTGGATACAGATGCCGATAGGTTAAAGGGCCGCTATGCTAAATATGCCCTACCTCTTTGTTGCGCGGACTATAGCTTCACGGCCACACTCTGCATGCCCTAGGAAGGTAGCTTGCCTTGGCTGCTTTTGACTTACACCACGGCTCGCAAGGCTGGGAATAAGTGTAAACGGATGACAGTGATCAAAAGAGTTTTTACAAAGCCAAACAGACAAAGGGGGTTAAGGCCCCAAAGTTTGCCATAAGGCCAAACAAAAGCGATCACAGATGAATAAGGCTGACTCTCACGAAAAATCCAAGTGATTTTGAATAAAGAGTTAGGAAAACTCAAAAAATGCGGGCAAAGGGCCTACTAAGCTTTTTTCCGCAGAAGGAGAGTATAAAGTTTAATTACAAGTCAAAAAAGCTAGAGAAAGAGCAAGAATGCAAGTATTAAGGTACTTCAAAAATTGCGAGCACTCAAAATAGCCTACAAGACAAGTAATTAAAGAGAATAGTTACAGAAAAATGCTTCTATTACCAAGGAAAAATAATTACAAAAGGTCCTAGTCTATTACAAAAAGAAAAAACAAAAAACCTATACTATTGGAGCTGGATCCTTGGTCGCATCAGCATTCTCTGTGGCCGCACCTTCTGTGCCCGCTTCAACAGTTGGAGTAGGGGAAGGAAGACGGGTCATCAAAACCTCTGTGACAGGATCAGAGGTGGGCTCAGCAGAGACCGGGCGCAGAGCTGCCCGGCGGCAGGGAAAAAAAGATCTCCTATGGCAGGCCCATCAGGAAGAACGCGAGCAAGGGCCTCCCCGAGTGATATCGGGTTCTCCCCAAATCGAAGTTCATCCAGATCGGCGATCAGGCTAAGGGCCGTCACTTCTGCCACGGGAGGCAAAGAGGCCGCAGCGGACAACTCCAAGCCCTTTACCTCGTTGATAGGTCTAAAGTCGCACGCCTACAAATTAATTAAATTACCAAGACAAGACTCGGCTACAAAAACTGCAGCTAGGACAAGTCCAGGGTCGATCCACTGAAGAACGGTTATTCGATTGCACAATTGTCACTTGACAAGATTGGGGGTTTGTTTGGTTTTAATTAAATTCCTAAAACAGAAATTAAAAACTAAGTTGTAAAACAATTAACGGGAAACACTTCAGATTTGTTTCCGTCCCCGTTTATCAATTCAATATCATCGGTACAATTTCTTTTTCTTCCTCCCTATTCACTTGATCCGAAATATATTTCAATTCCTATTTCTTTCTTATTAATAGTTATAAGCAGTGACACACTCACCTATTCCCCTAATCAATACCTAAACCTAACTGACACAGTCTAGATTCACAATATTGATTGATAAAGCTCTAAGAAATTAAAATCAAGAATTTCACTATTCTTTTTCAAATAGATCAAAACCTAGTTTTACCCCCTTTTTAATTTACCACGACACGTGCATAAATCTCAAAGATGCTACTTGTGAAAAATCCTAATCTGACACAGACTTAAGATTAAACTAGCATTAAATCAATTACAAGGGAAAAGAGGGTGATCAAATCTCAAAACCCTAGAAACGATTTATCAATTAAAACAAGTAAAACTATGAATAGGGATTCAGAAATAAAGAAATTGATACCTCAATTGAATTAAACAAACGGTTCGGGATTCAAATCCGAAGCAATGTAATTAGTTCTCCATAAAAATTGTAAAATCTCTCTAAGAAAAATAATGATAAAAAGACTACCCTAAAACTAAAACTGTAGTTGAAACAAATATTTATACTTGTTCCAACTCCTAATACTAAACCTAAAAGGAAAACAATAAAGAAAAAGGAAAAGAAAATAATTAATAATAATAATCATAATAATAATAATAATACTCCAATCCATGCCAGCTCACACACGCCTTTAATTTCCTTGGTCAACTTGCGTTCTCCTTGATTGACTCGGTCAATCCATGCCTTGATTTAGGGAGATTCAATTTTCCAATTTAATACTACTTTGTTGAACCTTTGCACAAATGAGTTAATTACCTCTACCACTTTTCACACGTGCACATACCAAATTTCAATTTCTTTTCTTTCACTTTGGTCCCTGAAATTTCTGCTTCTTTGTAATTTGATTCTTGAACTTCAGCTTCTCGCAGTTTGGTCCCTGCACTTCTGATAATAGCACTTTATCCTCCACATTAATAAACTTTTGCAGGAACACACAAAATCACTCAAAATATCTCACAATTACAAATATATCTCACAACTCACCAATTTATAATTTACTCAAAATTACATCAAAGCTAGTCTAAATTACATCAAAATAATGATAAACTGTCGAGAAAAATAGGGAATTATATATAATGAAATCCGCCACATCAAATTTCCCCACGCTTAGATCATTACTCGTTCCTGAGTAATATCCTAACCCCACTCTAAGCACCGGTCTAATCAACGTAGCATGGGAGGAAAATGATCCCTAATCTCCTTTAAACCACCAATCAAAAATCAACAAACTCAAATAACTCAATCAATGTACTCGGAGAATGAGACTCCACTCCTTATCACTCCAAAAACAATACAATGATAACAATGACCTTAGCTTGACCCCAACTCCAAATATGCAAAAACGGGACATCCAAGCTAAGGCCCACACATCAAAAAGCCAAGGGAAACTAAAGATGTCCTAATTTTCCCCCACGCTTATCTCGCACTACAATCTCCCTCATAAACTAAAGTTTTCTGTATGCTTTATAATTAAGCACAAAACTTTACCTCGTAACAAAACACCTACTCCCCCTTATATCTCCAGAAAAGAACGAGGATTTTCTAGCCTAACGCCTCTAAACCAAACCTCCTACGCCAATAATAATCGATCCTACCCTAGGCTCCAATCCTCCCTTATGTCTTCCACCGGTGATATAAAGAATAGAAAGTGTTTCACTCACTCACCTTTTTCCTAGGTGCCGTTTCCGATTTTCACCTAGACTCTTATTTTTTTTTTTTCTATTTAATTTTTTTTTTTTTTTTTTTTTTCAAACACGCCTCTCCTTTTGCCTAAGTGCCCTCTCGGGTTTTCACTTAGCCTCTCTCTTTTTTTTTTTTTTCAAAAACGAAAACAAACATATACAACAACCAACATACACCCCACCCCCTCCCTAAAACTTGCATAGTCCCCTATGCATCACAACAGTATAATATAAGAAAGATAGGGGTAGGGATACCTCTCGGGGCTACTGAGGTGGCCTGAAATGGTAGTCCCAAGGACCTTGCTGACTGGAGCTACTCGCTGGGAATGGCCACCTCTGCCATCTCCCGTCATCATCTTGTGGTGCCATGCGCACCATATAATCGTGAAGCCGATCTGCCGATCCATAGTAATGGCAAACCGCATATCCATACGGGCTATCAAACGATCTACATCTCCACCACCCATACTCGCAGCCCCCGTAACCAACATCCTCGGCCTCCTCCATATAATCATCATCATCATCATCGCGTCCTCCTCTTCAACATATTCGGCTTCCTCCTCCAATTGCTCAACAATTCTAACGTTCATTCCTCTTACATCCCTCTTATTGCTTTCCAGGGAAGCTCGAGAGATGGGCCTTATAATCTTCACTTTGTCACCCCCAAAATTCCACTGCACCCCCGCAGCTTTTACCAACCCGGCAATCAATGATGGGTACGGAAATCCATTCCGTTTATTCTCTCCCAGCGCCTTGCATATTATCTGAACTGATGTGTCCCAAAGAACTTTGTCCTCCGTTGATAATCAAATGAATCAATAATGCATGCTTCCACAGAACTTTCACATGCTGCGCTGTCGGGAGGATCCTATAGCATACCAATTTATTCACCCCCTTTGCCACTAGATTAAACTACGTCTCACTCACAAACTTGGGCGAACCATTCGGGTTGTAGGTCCATTGGAGTCGATTACCCTCCAATGTCCTAGCTACATCCGCAAAATATATCCTCCAATCCCCATTTGTTGCTTTAAAATACTCGCATTCCTCCCGTTTCACTCTAGGAAGCCCATAAAATTTATTAACATCCTCACTTCTGAATTTTATCGTTTTACCCCTCACAAAAGAATGCTCTCGGTCCATGGGGATTTTGTTCATATTCGAATAAAATTCTTTCACCATCAAGCTATTACCCTCCTCTTTAGGCTCATCACAAAACTGTTGCCACTTCCGAAACCCAAATTTATCAATAAGCCCAAACGATACGATGTTAAACTGTCTCTCCGCGATTATGCCCCTATCCGTATGGGAATAGAAATAATTTTGGGACATGTAATAATTAAACCTTGATGAATCATGAGGATCCTCACACCAGAGAATGGTTCCGAGGGGCGGGGGAGGGACACTAGATGAACTCTCAACAACCTTTTGCTTTTTCTTACTTCCCTTTTTCGATGGATCTTTAGTTTTACCCATATCAAACACTATATCACCCACAACAAAACAATTCCCAATAACAGTAATCAACTTCTCAACACAATTAATTTAAGTAACAATACCCAACTCTCTCAATATAAACTGAAATCGCAAATAATACGGGGGAAGAAGTAATTTCGAACCTTGCAAAATTCTGAAGAAAAACTGTCCTGATAACTCCAGCAAGAGACTCGCCGGAATCTGCAAAGTAGTCGCCGGAAAACTCAAATTCTATCCGGAGAAACCAAGGGTTAAAGAAGAGGCACCACGGATTGGAACAATGATTGGTTAATCTGAAGGCTTATGGTGATGGGGTGTATGTTTGGTGGGGGAATGGTGGGAGATTTGGGGTGGAAGGGGGCGGAACTCGCCGGATTTAATGGGAGGGTTTGGCCGGGTTTTGGAAAGAGAGAGATTTGAGAGAGAGAGAGAAGGGACGGGTAAGCTGGGTTGTTGTCTGTTGTTAATGGGGAATTTATTTTCCCAATTCAATTTAATACCGTGACCCAATTCCAAATACCCGAACCACTTCATCCTTCCATTAACCCGATCCACAACTGCCGGGTTCGCCAGGCGAGCGCCCATGGGGGTATGAGGCGTGCGCATCGAGAACAGAGACATGGCCCGAAATTGACAAGAAATGAGGCGGGCGCTTGAAGATTATTGAGGCGGCCGCACCAAAGGCCGAGTGTGTCACAACCTCCGGACCATCGCACGCCTACAAATTAATTAAATTACCAAGACAAGACTCGGCTACAAAAACTGCAGCTAGGACAAGTCCAGGGTCGATCCACTGAAGAACGGTTATTCGATTGCACAATTGTCACTTGACAAGATTGGGGGTTTGTTTGGTTTTAATTAAATTCCTAAAACAGAAATTAAAAACTAAGTTGTAAAACAATTAACGGGAAACACTTCAGATTTGTTTCCGTCCCCGTTTATCAATTCAATATCATCGGTACAATTTCTTTTTCTTCCTCCCTATTCACTTGATCCGGAATATATTTCAATTCCTATTTCTTTCTTATTAATAGTTATAAGCAGTGACACACTCACCTATTCCCCTAATCAATACCTAAACCTAACTGACACAATCTAGATTCACAATATTGATTGATAAAGCTCTAAGAAATTAAAATCAAGAATTTCACTATTCTTTTTCAAATAGATCAAAACCTAGTTTTACCCCCTTTTTAATTTACCACGACACGTGCATAAATCTCAAAGATGCTACTTGTGAAAAATCCTAATCTGACACAGACTTAAGATTAAACTAGCATTAAATCAATTACAAGGGAAAAGAGGGTGATCAAATCTCAAAACCCTAGAAACGATTTATCAATTAAAACAAGTAAAACTATGAATAGGGATTCAGAAATAAAGAAATTGATACCTCAGTCAATTCCCCACACATCAAAAATTTCGCAATTCATTACGATGTTTTGTGGCATCTCATTGCGGCGTCCTATATTTCCAACACGTTGACACCGGTCACAAGACTTACAAAAGGCAGTGGCATCCATGAACAACTTTGGCCAAAAGAAGCCACTGTCTAACACTTTCCTAGCGGTATTCTTGGCACCAAAGTGACCACCACATGCATACTCATGACAAAACTTTAGGATAGAGGCCATCTCATTTTTCGGGACACATCTACGAATGACTTGGTCAGCGCAATGCTTCCACAAGTTTGGTTCGTCCCACACATAATATTTAGCCTCACTGCGGATTTTGTCTCTCTTGGATTTAGACAATAGTGGGGGTATTTTATTAGAGACCAAAAAGTTCACCAAATCCGCATACCAAGGGAACACTTCCTTCACCGCCCACAAAGCCTCATCAGGAAACTCGCCCCTAATAGGAGCTTGCTTATAAGGCTTGTCATCCTCTCTTACCAAACGACTCAAGTGATCGGCCACCACATTTTTGGCCCCTTTCTTATCCTTGACTTCTATGTCAAACTCGCTCAACAAAAGGATCCACCGAATGAGTCTCGGTTTCGCCTCCTTCTTAGACATCAAATACCTAAGAGCAGCATGATCGGTGTACACAATGATTTTGGTTCCAAGCAGGTAGGACCTAAAATTTTCTAATGCAAAGACCACCGCTAACATCTCTTTTTCTGTAGTGGAGTAATTTCTTTGTGCCTCATTTAAAGTCATAGATGCATAATAAATCACATGAGAGGCACGATCCACTTTTTGACCCAAAACTGCCCCCACGGCATAGTCACTCGCATCACACATGATCTCAAAAGGGAGAGACCAATTGGGGGCTTGAATAATAGGAGTAGATGTCAACCTACCCTTCAACTCATCAAACGCTTTCTTGCAATTATCATCAAATTTAAAATCCACCTCTTTTTGCAACAAGGTGCATAGAGGTGATGCAATTTTCGAAAAATCTTTTATGAAGCGACGGTAGAACCCCGCATGCCCAAGGAACGATCGCACTTCACGCACATTTGTAGGGTAAGGAAGTGTGGAAATAATATCAATTTTTGCTTTATCCACTTCAATACCCTTTCTCGAAACCACATGTCCCAACACAATGCCTTGCTCAACCATGAAGTGACATTTTTCAAAATTTAAAATCAAATTTGTTTCAACACATCGGTCAAGAACTACAGCAAGGTGAGCAAGACATTGGTCGAACGAGTCTCCATGGACGGTGAAGTCATCCATGAAAACCTCCATAAAATTCTCTACAAAATCGGAAAAGATGCTCATCATACACCTTTGAAAAGTCGCGGGTGCATTGCATAAACCAAAGGGCATCCTCCGATAGGCAAAGGTGCCGAAGGGGCAAGTGAAAGTGGTTTTCTCTTGGTCTTCCGGTGCAATTGGTATTTGAAAATACCCGGAATAACCATCAAGAAAACAATAGTATGCCCTTCCGGCAAGCCTTTCCAACATCTGATCAATAAATGGGAGGGGGAAGTGATCTTTCCTAGTTACCTCATTCAGCCGACGAAGATCAATACAAACACGCCATCCCGTTTGCTCCCGGGTTGGCACCAACTCGCCCTTGTGGTTGATGACGACAGTGATTCCACCCCGCTTAGCTACATATTGAGTAGGACTCACCCACTCACTATCTGATATGGCATATATGATTCCCATCTGCAGCAACTTCAAGACTTCCTTCTTCACCACCTCCATCATAGGTGGGTTCAACCTCCTCTGCGGTTGCCTTACCGATTTAGCACCCTCCTCCAGCAAAATCCGGTGAGTACATAAAGAAGGACTTATGCCCTTGATGTCGGCAATAGTCCACCCAATCGCTTCTTTCCGCTCCCGAATCACATCAACTAATTTCTTCTCTTGCTCCTCCGTCAGAACACTAGAGATCACCACAGGAAGTGTCTTCCCTTCACCCAAGAAAGCATATTTCAAATTCTCGGGAAGGGGCTTCAATTCAAGAACAGGTGCCTTCTCGACGGATGGCAAGGGTTTCTCGGTGGCATCTCCAGCCGTAACGACCATAACTCGGTGGTGAGACATACATGGCATCCTCAGAAAGGCTCATCACCGCTTCCTTCATCTCATCGGAAATGTCAAACTCTAACCCGGCATATTCCAACGCATTCTCCAACACCGACTTCATGTCATCATCTCCTCCACACACCTCAAACACCTCTTGAGCTATGGGCTCAACTACATCAATGAAGTTCACCGAGTGCACATCCTTAGGATACTTCATGGCATCAAAGATATTGAACTCCATTTGTTGCCCATCAAACTCCATAGTCAATGACCCATTCGTGACATCCAACTTGGTACGAGCAGTCGACATGAAAGGCCTCCCTAACAGAATGGGAGCCTTAGGATCCGTATCCATCTCCAAGACATAAAAATCTGCAGGAAAAATGAGCTTACCAACCCGGACTAGAACATCCTCAATTAACCCCTTAGGGTATGCATTGGATCTGTCGGCAAGCTGTATAATCACCCGAGTATCCTGTAAAGGTCCCAACTTTAGGTTCTCAAACAATGCATAGGGCATGACGTTGATTGAAGCCCCCAAGTCAAGCATAGCCATATGCTCCGAATTATCCCCAAGTGACACCGGAATCACGAACATACCCGGATCACTACACTTTTTCGGCATCCTCTTCTGATAGACTACAGATACATGCTCACTAATCTTCACCTTTTTCTGACTCCGCTCCTTCTGATTCCTCTTCATAGTGCATAACTCTTTCAAGAACTTCGCATACCTTGGAACCGACTGTAGAAGATCAAGAAACAGAATATTCACCTCGAGCCTTTTGAACGTGTCAAAGATAGCCTTATCAGGCTCCGGCTTTCTGTCCTCCCTAAATGCATACAGAAACGGGGGGACTGGCTCATACACAGGAAATACTGGTGCAGTACTCTTCTCCTTTTCAGGAGTCTTTACCTCAGGTGTAACTCTCTCAACCACTAGCTCGGGCTCCTCTTCGACAACCACTTCCTCTAGCTTTTTCCCACTGCGCAAAGTCATTGCACTAACATTAGACTTCGGATTCAGTTCCGTTCTAGATGGTAACTTCCCGACTCGAGCCTCCAACCTACCCACGGCATCCGCCCCATTTGTCTCTCAAGACCGGCGATACTCGTATCGGTCCTCTCGTTGATCTGCTGAAAACCGCTGGATAAGGTGGTCATACTCACGAGCGCGTACGGAACATATCTCGTAGACCGTCCACTGCCGCCTGCTGTCCCAAGCAGTGGTGTACCGATTAAAGCTGGTTGCCACGATGCTGCGACCTGTGAAATCCCTGCTGATTGTTGAGCAGTACCGAAACCTTGTTGCCCCTGTGGTGGACCATATCTAAGGTTCGGATGAACATTATTCGCAGCATTGTAATTGAATTGCGGTGGCCTCTGACCCTGTTGATTGAACCCTATAGCATTGACATCTACCACCTCCTCAGTCTGAAGAGTAGGACAAGAATCTGTCGGGTGGGTCACATCATTACATATACCACATGCTCGAGGTTGTTGACCCAAAACCAAAGTCTTCAACAGACTTTTAACATCTTCCAACTCAGTCTTCAACTCACTCGTTGCATCACTCGATCCTGCAGCACTGACTTGTCTAACGCTAGACCTCCTCCCATGAGTCCTTGTGCTTTTAGCTAGTTCCTCTATCAACTGCTCTGCATCCCTGGTAGTTTTATTCAGAATACTACCTCCACAAGCAGAATCCACCCACCGTTTATCTTGCACAGTCAATCCCCCATAGAAGTAAACAATAAGCTGCTCATCATCAAAACCATGATACGGACAGGCTTACGCGAGCTTGTAGAACCGGTTGTGATAGTCATATAGTGATTCATCGGACCCATTGCTCCATGTTGGCGATATCCCGCTTCATGACATTAATCCGATCGGGGAGGGAAGAACTCATCAAGGAACACCTCCTTCAACTGCTGCCAAGTTGTAATGCTATTCGGTGGCAAGTGGTAGTACCATGCATTCGCGTTATCCTTAAGAGTAAAGGAAAACGCCCTCAACAATAACTGCTCAAGAGGCAATGTAGCCGGCTTCATGCTCTTGCAAATCTGCACAAACTGGGAAATATGTTGATTCGAATTCTCCCCTGGTATACCATGGAAATGGGGCAACTGGTTCAACAACCCCGGCTTCAACTCAAAAGTGACCCCAGCCGGCAAATCCGGAAATAGCACTGCTTGCGGTTGCTCATTCCAGTTAGGAGCAATCCTTTGCCTCAATGTCCGAGGTGGGGGATTGTTATTATTATTACCTCTTCCATTACCCCCATTGTTCACAACCTCCGGACCATCATCGTTCCCACCGTTATTATTATTCATCTCGTCCCATTTGTAAATTTCTCCACACTTTTTGAAATATCTTTCAATCTCTGGAACAAAAGAACTAACAACTTGATTAGCAGAACGGGTATGGACCATAAAAGGTTCCACACCACAGACAACAATGATAGTAAAGCTCAATTAATAGGAAACAAGAAAAAGAAAAGAGAAATAGATTAAGAAAAGAATAAGAGTGCAAACAAATAAAACCGTTCCCCGGCAACGGCGCCAAAATTTGATAGGTCTAAAGTCGCACGCCTACAAATTAATTAAATTACCAAGACAAGACTCGGCTACAAAAACTGCAGCTAGGACAAGTCCAGGGTCGATCCACTGAAGAACGGTTATTCGATTGCACAATTGTCACTTGACAAGATTGGGGGTTTGTTTGGTTTTAATTAAATTCCTAAAACAGAAATTAAAAACTAAGTTGTAAAACAATTAACGGGAAACACTTCAGATTTGTTTCCGTCCCCGTTTATCAATTCAATATCATCGGTACAATTTCTTTTTCTTCCTCCCTATTCACTTGATCCGGAATATATTTCAATTCCTATTTCTTTCTTATTAATAGTTATAAGCAGTGACACACTCACCTATTCCCCTAATCAATACCTAAACCTAACTGACACAGTCTAGATTCACAATATTGATTGATAAAGCTCTAAGAAATTAAAATCAAGAATTTCACTATTCTTTTTCAAATAGATCAAAACCTAGTTTTACCCCCTTTTTAATTTACCACGACACGTGCATAAATCTCAAAGATGCTACTTGTGAAAAATCCTAATCTGACACAGACTTAAGATTAAACTAGCATTAAATCAATTACAAGGGAAAAGAGGGTGATCAAATCTCAAAACCCTAGAAACGATTTATCAATTAAAACAAGTAAAACTATGAATAGGGATTCAGAAATAAAGAAATTGATACCTCAATTGAATTAAACAAACGGTTCGGGATTCAAATCCGAAGCAATGGAATTAGTTCTCCATAAAAATTGTAAAATCTCTCTAAGAAAAATAATGATAAAAAGACTACCCTAAAACTGTAGTTGAAACAAATATTTATACTAGTTCCAACTCCTAATACTAAACCTAAAAGGAAAACAATAAAGAAAAAGGAAAAGAAAATAATTAATAATAATAATCATAATAATAATAATACTACTCCAATCCATGTCAGCTCACACACGCCTTTAATTTCCTTGGTCAACTTGCGTTCTCCTTGGTTGACTCGGTCAATCCATGCCTTGATTTAGGGGTAAACTTGCACGTGGCTGCGAAGTTCCGAATCTGTGTCCGGACCCCGGCCTCATACTGAGCCAGATTCTCGTTATTCAGCCAATTCTTAAAATCCTCGGAGTTTTTGTACTCCTCCACAGCTTCTTTGCGGGCCTCGCACAAGATCCTGCTCCCCTCTCCAACTCAAACTGCGTAAGGGGTAGCAGTTTCTCGGAGAGCTCATCCGCCTTAGCCTCCAGGAGTTTGACTGACTCCTCAGCAACCCCCAGTTTGGTCGCGAGCTCATTATTTCTTTGCTCGAGCTGGCTCTTGTGCCCGCGGAGCTCATCCCGCTGACCTTTCGCCTTTTCAAGGCTTTTCTCCAGCTCAGTCACCCTATCCTGGAAACCCCTCAGAACGGTCTCTTTGGTGGATAGGGCTTTCTCATTCTCATCAAGAAGGGAGTTTAAGGTCCCCACCTTCTCCTGAGCCTGCTCCAGTTCGCGGAGTTTGCTCGCCAGGTCCTTGGTGTTGCTCTCCAACTCCATGGACAGGCTGTCGCAAGTCTCCCTCAGCCTCATGGCCTTGTTGCCCACCTGCGAGGAAGAAAGTCAGAATTGTGTGGATACAAAAGGATAAGTGAAGAGACCGGCAGAAAGGTCCCTACCTCAGTAAGGGCAATCCCAATATCTCCCATCAGGGCTGATGGGTTCTCCTTCTCAGCCACATGGTGGTAGAAGTCAGGGGCAAAAAGCCTGTTGATCAGCCCAATACCCACAGCAGAATTCTGGGAGGAACGGGCATATAAATCCACCCCAGTAATAGCGGGCACTTCCCCCACCTGCTTCCTTTTCTCCCATGCCTCCTCGCGGGTAGCCAAGGAGGAGATTGGGTAAGACACCGAGCAGATGGTCCCCGCAGTAGGGGGAGCAGTGGTGGAAGCAGAGGCAGGTGCAGTTGAGCCCCGAGCTTGGGTCTCCACCACCTTCTGGGACTTAGAAGCCCTCTCCTTGTGCGTTGGGTCCGCATCCCTCTCATTCCTCTTCCGGGAGTCCCCTCGGTGGCCAGAAGGAATTGTGCGGCCGGGGGAGGTTGCGCGGAGAGCGTTGGCCGGAGGAGGACCCCTGGGGGGTGGAGGCAGATTCTCAGTGGTAGGAACGACCTTGGGAGCAGAGAGAGGCTCCCCGCTCTTCCTACTGACAACGGGCACGGTCTTATCCTTGGCAGGGACCCCTCCCATTACAGTTTGCCTCTTGTTAGCAGCCTCCCTATTGGCCTGCTTGTTCTTGGCCTTCATCTGAGCAGCGCTTAAAGGGGCCATCAGAAGTTATACTCCTCGGGGTCTACTCTGGAGAAAAAGAAAATGGTTAGAAGGCAAATCAAAAAAATCGAAAGCAAAATAAATTGGCAAACAGTTTTGAAAAAATCAGAGACCGATGAGTTCGGGGGGATCGCACTCAGCGCCGAGCATGCAGGTCTTACAGTCAGCCTCAAATTGATAGTGCTCGTGCACCCTCCAATCAGGGTCACGAGGCAAAGGCTCTATTGCTACTCTGGGGGCATGTGGGGCGCCCTCCCTGCGAGGAGCCACCCCCGAGTAGATCAATAGGGGCTCATCTACGACAATTGTGCCCACATCATAAACGGGCTCCTCCCCGCTATCCAAGTAAAGGGCCAGATGCCTCTCTATGGCACAGCGCATTGCATCGGCAGAGGATGGGTCCGGATAACTGGTAGCGGCCACCTTCATCGGAAATGGACTTGAAGGTTTGGGGAAAGGCCACCAAACTCGGACTCAATGACCAAGACATCCCTCTGGTTCCATTGGTCAAATTTGTTTGAAGGGTTAGAGAAAGTCCGGGTTGAATAGTTCCTAGCCTTCAGACTCAGGATGTTGCGGCTGACCTGGTTTTGATAATAGGCGTAAAGCCCGGCCAGGGTAGGTTCATGGCCCAGGAATCTGCAGACAGCTATGAAGGAAACTATGGCCCTAATGGTATTGGGAGTCAGATTCATGGGGAGGCAGCCGTTGAACTCCAGGAAAAAGTAGAAGAATGGGTCCAGGGGCAATCTCAGGCCATTCTCAAATTGGGCACCATAAAAAACCAAGGCCCTATTGTCCTCGCGGACATCAGCTACTGTTTCTGGCCGCAGCTTGTCTTTATCCTTCAAATGTACGTGCCCAAGGGTGCGGACACGGAAAGCTTTGCGGTCAATATTGTACACTTCGTAAATATCCTCCTCCCAGTTGAGGGTAGCCACCTCCTTGGTTTTCTTACTGCGGCCACGACCAGGGTTCACCTCAGCAGCCGGCCTCTTACCCTTATTTCGGGCAGGGGCCACCTCTGCCTCCTCCTCAGATTCAGGTTCAGAAAAGGCATCTACAATATTCGTGGTCTCAGCGGCCTTCTTAGAGGTCCCCGCAGCCCTCCTAAGTTCGACCTCGCGGTTATCCTCCTCGGTCTCCGTGCTTGTCGAGCCAAAGAGACCGGTTTCATCACCGCGGGCAGAGGTTACCTCAGGTTCATATCCCCCACCTCCGGCCACCTGGAAATTCAGAGGCTCCAGCTCCTCGCTACTACTCAGTTTAATTGGGTTGGCACCAGGGGCCGCGGGCACCACATTGGGAAATACAGTCCTCAAGGGCAGAACATCTAGAGGGTCATTCAGGTCCCCGGTGCTCGGTGCCCGCACCTCATTAGTTTGGTCAAGATCCATTAGTTCACACTTCTCCCAGTCAGTTATTTGCTCAGGGATACGGATCGCTCTCCTCACAAGTTCAACGGCGTTCAGAGCCTGATCTCTCTCGCGGGGAAACCTGCACAAAACCCCCATTACAAAATTTCTTAGCCTGCGGTGATCCCCCAGCACCAGTACATTACGATTGTGGATGTACTTCCTCTTGGCCTCCCACAACCGGGGTGGGACAAAAGGCCCCCAATCATCTCTCTCACAGAAAAACAGAAAACACCTAAGGGATAGCCTTATCCACCCCAATCCTATCTTCCTAAAGATACCACCAGTCCGTTTACAGACGGCAAAGATATCAGGGGTGGACTCATCTCCTAGTTCTATGGGACGGCGGGGTCCAAATTCGCAAGTGGTCATTTCGTTCAAAACCCAGAAAAGAAAAAATAGAGGGAGATGAAGAAGAAAAACACCCAAATACTTACGAAGGAAAACTTGAAGGTTGGATTCGGAGAAACACTAGCACGGATTTCGCAGCAAACAATTTCTCTCTCTAAGCTCTTCGAAGGTTTGGAAACGGTAAAAGGGTTGGAGGTTTAAGGGTTTGGTATTTATAAGGCCTACCAATACGGGTTAACCCGTTAACCCGTATTAATTAGCCCATAAATCCTACCTCGGACCCTGAACCGTCTCCAACGTTTGAAAATTCGAAAATTAAATAAACTTTGCATTTATTGCCCCCCTTGGATGAGCGACACGTACCCCTGTACGTACCACTAACCCGTCTTTTCATCTGTCAAGGGGCCCACCTGTTAACCGGGAGGCACACCATGCAAGGGACCACGTGTCACTCACTGGTGCCTCCCGAACGTTCCCATAGGCCCATGAGGCCAAGCAACAAACAACAAAAAGCGCTAACACTGGTGCTCGCCAAAACGGCGATCCAATCCTACCGAGCTTCTAGTACCTTCTTGCTCAGACCATAAATAATCACACTCGGAGCTAGGGGCCATTGATGAGCCCGGATCTACTGGACCGGGCCCGCGCTCGGTCTGGTCCAAGGGACCAGTGACGTGGCAGTTCCTAGACCGCTGAGGGGGAAGACCGCGGACAGATAGGCCCTTGAGGTCAAGACCGCGTCCCTCCCCGCATTAATCCTATCAAAGACCGAAAGGATCCTGACCGCTATATTCGTGTCCGCACGACTCCGCGACCGCTGGGGTCCGTGCCCGCAGATTGAATGTCCGCGGGGACCCATGCCCGCCGTAGGCGTGATCGCATCAACCGTGCTCGCGTCATATACCTTTGACTGCGGCCACAATGTTGACCGCGGGCACATGCCTGCTTCCCGGATAATGTCAAGCCTTATTGAGCAAGTTAAGCTTACTGGATCTGACAGGCCACTTGCCGGCTCCCCCATCACGCATTCAATGCGGCTCAGTCAGGCGCCTACTATTCCATTTAATGCTCCAAGCCGGCTACACGGCTTATGTCCCTTTCAGCCATGCCCCCTCTGCAGTCAATGTTCCCTCCATGACAGGGCCAATTAGCTGCGGACACGTGTAGCTGGTCAAATACCAAAGTGCCCCCTAGGGCTGATCTCATTGCTTACCTCAACAAGCACCATTGCATTGCCTATAAATAGAAGGCCTTTACCCCCTTGGGCAAGGTAAGTTCCATATACAATTGAGTAAGCCATATTACTCTAAACCCTAAACACACACACACTCCAAGGTATTCAAAGCCTTATTATCTTAGTATTCTTACTCTCACAATTGAGTAAGCTATATTACTCTAAACCCTAAACACACACACACTCCAAGGTATTCAAAGCCTTATTATCTCAGTATTCTTACTCTCACACCCGAGGGCCTGAGTTGGAGTAACATCCAACTTTGACCTTAACGGTGCTTCTTTGTGTTGTGATCTAGGTACAAGCAAACCACTCAAATATCCTAGCCAGATATCCTCGAACCGCTCCTGACCCCGAAAAGCTTGGCGTCATCAATTGTCAATATTATCTTTCCAGTCCAAACTCCAAACTGAATTCTACGTACAGGCTTTTATTTCTTACCCTGCGATTTCTCAGGCAGCGAACCATAAGGAACCATTGGTGATTTAGGTCTAGCTTTAATGCGTGATTCTCTAATGTGTTCGTGTTGATTAGGAAAATCAGTTTTTCCTATTGAATAGGAAAAACTAGTTTTCATAAAACCAACTCAAAAATCATTAAAAAAATCTCATATTTTATTAACCATTATATTTCTACACCTAAGGTCTAAGGTATAAGACTAGAAAAAATGATTAAAAAAAACATTAAAAAAAATCATGAGATAAAGAGATCATTTTAGTGTTGTGTGTGTGTAGGGTTGTTATGAGAAACAATCGGCACAAACTCGACTCGAAAAACTTGGCTCGAGTGAGCTTGAGTTGTAACTCGATCTCGAACAAGAATTTTAATTAATAAAATTTTCGAGTCGAACATGCTCGACAAGGCTCGTTTCGAGCTCGACTCGATAAACTCGTTAAAAATTCGATTTTTTTTTTGTTTGCGATAATAGAAAATGTTCCATTAAGCCCTAATTTACATAGAAGAGTACTTTTTTTTATCAAAAATATATAAAAGACTAATAAACTTGTGAATAACTTTTATTAAAAAAAATTTAATAACTTCTAGTGGTTCTATGGATTATAGAGTTCGGCCAACGTACAATACTTTTACTAGATTATTATTTAAATTGTCCAATATGCTCGCCAAATTATTATTTGAATTTAATAAGCTTCCTTAGCAAAAAGCCCAAAACAATCCAAAGCCCAAAAGTCATTTATTTAGGAAAAAAATCCAAACTTGAGTTCGACTCGTTATAACTCAAACTCGATAACAAATCAAGTTGATCATGAACAATTCGCAAACAACTCGAATTCGAATTCGACTCGAGCTCGGACCACTAATCCATCTCGAACTCAAACTCGAATAAAACTCGAGCTCGATAACTCGTAAACGAGCTCGAGCTCGAACATAAAAAAACTCGTTCGAACTTGACTCGTTTACAACCCTACGTGTATGTGTTGGTTGAAGTTGGGTTGGCAAAAGGTGTTTGCTAAACCCTAATTTTAATTTGGAGACGTGAACAGTAGTAGTTGTGTTCGACTGGAGATTGATTCCTTTGGGCGCTCTCCTGGGGTACGTTTGTACAAACGGGCCCATATAAAAGTGTGGGCCCGTTTGTACCGTTCATGTTGCAAAACAGTACCATGACCTATTTTTAAGGCAGAAGGCGTGTAGTAATATAAACTAAAAAGTCAATTTGCGCCCCCCGGGGCATAGACAAGTGGTAAAGGAAGCAGCATTGCTGGGCTTGCAACTTCAGTGTGGGGAGTTCGAATCTTGGCAGGAGCAGCTGGAGCAGCCAATTAAATTGGTGATGTAAGAGTGATGTAAGCGCCATGTAGGAGGGCTCCCTTGGGGCCAGGAGTATAAGGGGTGCTGCCACCCTGACTACCTCGGGCATATCCCGCGGTTTACCTCCGCCAGTCACTGAGGGGTCGGTGGCTGGTAGTCGGGCAGTAGACATGGCCGGCTGAGCCGGAAAACCCAGGTATAAAAAAAAAAAAAAAAAAAAAAAAGTCAATTTGCAGTACATGTCCCTTTCATGGTTCATGGGTGTTAGTTAGACCATGTATGTAGCTTGTTAATACAATATTAATTTTGGTTTGGATTTATTTTAATATGCATTTTATATTAATTTATTGAAAATACTTATAATGCCCAGAAATTCTGAATTTTTTTCTGTATGTTGTATATCTTGTTATGAAATGCTGTGATGTTTTTTCATAATTTATTTATGATTAGAATGTATTTTCTGTTATTCATAGTAGTAAAATTTCCCATGAATTTATGTTGATCAGAAATATGTTTTCTGTATTTTTAAATTTATTTTTCTGACTGGAAATTTTTTATTAGAAAATTACGATATTTTTTCTGAAGCTTAATTACATGAATATACAATGCTGTTAATTTTTCCATATTTCTTGGCAATCCGAATATTTATTTGATTTTTTGTAAATCATTTTTTAGGTGTATTAAACTTTATTTGTATGAAAATAATATCGGGACTATACGTGACCCAATAAAAATTTTCTGGATATGCTGGAATTTTTTAAAGTGAAACTTACTTAGTAAATTTGTTTTATCTTATTTTCTTTTATTTAAAAATAAATTAAGAAATATTTTAACGTTTTTCATGTGTGAATCGTGATTACGAGACTTGCGAATTTTCCTTCCCGCCATGTTGAATGAGATTATATTTTTTGGGTTGGGTTTTTAGAATAAAAATGAATTAATATGTATGCTTAATGTCAACTTATACAACTTATATATAGTGAAATAGTACTGATGAAATATAAGTAGCCTAAAAATTATTTTATTGATATATGAGTTAGAAATAATTGATAATTTGAAAATTGTGATGACTTAATTCATAATTGAATAATAATACCCAACCCAATACCACCATCATCATATGAAGACATGTTTGGTATATGTTAATAAAGATTGATGTACACATTTAATTGTATTGACTATTGAGCATGTAAATCAATTTTATAAATTTGGTGGTTTACGACTTGCCTAATTAATTAAGAAATGACTAATAATGATTAAGCTAGCTTGATAGGCTGCATATCTTCTACATGATTTGGTACCATGTGTGATAAAGTTCAAATATAGACTAGTGGTCATTCATTAACTACTAGATTTATGGAGTAACTTGAGATAGTTTTCGTTTTAAATCGTACCAACTCCATTTGAACTTTTAATAGATATTTTCTCAGAATGAAGTAACTGAGCCTGAGCGTGATAAACAAGGTTGTGCGATAAGTGCATACCTTATACTTTTATATAATCTCCTTTAGAGGTTTGCATAAGTCATGTGGGCTGAAATGCAAGAGACAATTATAAAAGATAAAATATCATTAAGTATCCTAAGAATAAATGAATGTAGCTAAGCAGCAATTTTTACACTTATGATATCACGAGTCGATTAACTCAGATTTGTCTTGAGTTGAAGAAATTATCATAAGATCCTAAGTCTCTCCAATTATGTTTGTTCTCGTGTATTGATGTTGAATCTCTCCTAAGTGGATAGTATACTTAATATCAATTGAACAAATAGTGATGTTTAAGTAGAATTTGTAGACTATTTTTTGTGTTCGTGAGGGCACTAGATGAGTATTTTCATGGAAAAACAAACATTATCATAGCAATCAAACGAGTTGGCTTGTGTTGACTTCTATTGCAGAGTGTACGTACATCAATTTTATGTAATGTATTATATGTGTCTGGAACACGATATAATATGTTATCTATGTAATTTATGTGCTTGAGCTATAATGTCATTTAGAATTAGTGGTAGCTTTTGGACATTTTCATTGATGATAATAGTATTATTGTTTTATGAAGGTTAGTCATAAATTATGTTAAAATTAGTTTTTAACAAAATTTCTTTTGATATTTATTTTTATATGGCTATTGATTATTACGAGTTTAGATATTACTAGAATTAGACTTTATCAGGATAGGTATGGAGATATATTTAGAGTAAGCTTATTAGAAGTTCTTCTAAATATCAACCTATAATTGTATAATATTATTTGACAATTACATGTCAAAAAGTTTTTATTGAAAGACAATTAGATTAACATAATCCCTAATTCATTCGCATATATGCGCACTTGTGAAAGTTAAGACATGTTATCATGTATCATATATTCTTAACTTATCGATAAATATACACGAGATGTTCTTGTTTACCTTATAACTCATAGTTATTAAATGATTGATTTGTTTAAGCATTTTTTAGCAATGATTTAGAATCAAAAGGATAAAAGTCTAATTGATCTTATAACATCATTTTTTGTGAATATTTATTTGATCAATTTTAGAATTGTGTAAAAAAATATGAGATATGTATGTAGTTGATGATTACTTTTTCTTCACAACAAAATAGTGTTGCAGAGATAAGTACTCATATGATGCTTTAAATGGTTAGGTAGATACTAATGTAATATTTTCTCAATTTTGTTTGAAAATTTGATTGCAACTTTATCATTAACTTAATGTCTTACACGCCAGTAACTATTGTGAATTACAGAAGGTCGATAGCTCTATTGGTGTATTTATATCTATTAATTATACATGTTATAAACACAATACTTACAATCAAGTTTGAAAATATTGTCCTATAGAAGGCATGTGTGCTTTCACGAAGGTTATATTATGTATGGTGAATAACTTGTTGTAATTAATGACTAAGATAAGATCACATGAACTTTTGAATTCTGTAGGCGAAGGTGGGAAATTATTTCTAATTAATCAATTGTGATCGTCTACGAGAGTCAAAATGATATTTGTAGTGGTAAATGC
Source organism: Adenophora triphylla var. japonica (assembly GCA_022495995.1). Lineage (NCBI taxonomy): Eukaryota > Viridiplantae > Streptophyta > Magnoliopsida > Asterales > Campanulaceae > Adenophora > Adenophora triphylla. The sequence goes on along the minus strand of JAFEMH010001726.1, from coordinate 222,155 downwards.
TTATTCCAGTGTAAGTATGCCACCAAATAGTAAATGTGTCTTTTTTTAAGACATAAGGATGAATGGATGAATGAATGTCTAAGTATGCATAATAATAAACTTTACAAATAAGAATTAAATTTGAAGAGACATTCTCCATAACGGTGGGGTTTGTCTCTATTTACCTTGTCTTATCAGTGTAGTGATTAAGATATACTCCCTCCGTCCCGGTTCACTTGGCACCAAAGAGGTGGGCACGGTAACTAAGAAAAAGTAAGAGAGATAATTAATTAAAGAAAATGTTGTGAGTAGAAAAGGTAAAGTAGGAGAGAGAATGAGTGGAGAGAATAGTGATTTGATTGGTGTTGTGAGTGTAAAAACTTTCCATTTTGGACAGTGTCAAGTGAGGTGGAACGGACCAAAATGGAAATTAGTGTCAAGTGAAGTGGGACGGAGGGAGTATAATTTATTGTAGATGGATGTTTACATAAGATTCCTCAGTGGAGAACTAGATAACGAGATCATTATAACTCGGTCAAAGAGGTAGAAGTCAAGGGGACAAAAGCAGAAAGTATGTTGCTTCATATGTCCATTTATAATCTCAAATCTAAATAGTGATAAGTTCTTTACGGACAAACGATAACTTTAATCAACTTTGTGATGATTAATAATAATCAATATACATACGTGTTAAATAGTCCAATAACATAAACTTTGAATCTTTCGTTATTTGTTATTTGTTGACTATGTCACTACTTACTAGATATGAGCGGTATGGGGATGATCGATGCTATTAAAGAGTAGCTATATGTTTCTTGGGTGAAGCACATAGTGTGAAAGAAGTCAAGATTATTAAAATTGTTTATAGAGACTTCTTAGTTTGTATTTGAAAAATCGCCTTTAAGAGATTCTCGAATGTTTTAGAATAATTTTCTTAAGAACCAATAATCATTCCAATAGACTTCATGTGTCTATTCAATCAAATGTCATAATAAATATGAGAAGAGAATGATTACTAGAACTCCAAATGCAAATGTGGTTAGTTATATGATGTTTGCTATTTGTGATTACTCGACCTAACCTTTTGTTTTGCTATTAGGATAATAGATCATTTCTAGTATGACCTTTGTCGCGCTAATTGTTTGGTGGTTATAAAGGTTGGCTACCTATGTTGTACTAAAAGTCTAATGAATTGTTTTCTAAAGTTGAGTATCTTAACTTAAGAAGTTAAGTTGATATAGATTAGGGATGATGTCTAGATATGCGCAAATCTACTTAGAAGATATATTCCTCATGTACAGTAGTTATTTCTTGGTTAAGCAAGAAGTATTTGAATATATTTCCCTAATAATCAGGAAACTATATGGTCGATAAAGATTCTTGTAACATCTAGATGGTAAACAAAATTTGAATGGTCAAATAGTCATTAATTGTGAGTTTGACTACTTAGAGATTCATAAAAGATCTCAAGCATCGTAACCAATCGCATTTAGATTAGATGTCGTTTCACTATTATATTTGTCGCAAAAGTGAATGTAGTTCAAAATTATGATCCTACTAATAATGTTTTGACATATCCTATGACTAAGACTCTCGTGAGACTTTATGATCTCCGTGTGGGGTCCAAGGAAGTGTAGGATTTGAGTTATTATTTTAGAACACATTTGTAACATTACTAATTTCATTATCGTTTGAATTTAATACATGTTATTTCATGTATTATTATGTATATGGAATGTGATTATTATGTAGTATACATTTTAATTAAAAAGATGTCTAAATGATTTGAATTGACCCTCTCACACGGGCAATTCGCCTTGTCGCTATTCGAGCGAGAAAGATGAGATAATAATGTATTTAACACTTGTTATTAAAGGGGTGCGCAAATGACATTATCATATATCGCCTTAATATGCGGTTAAGATGACACCTACTTTATATATGGGTCAATTCGATGATTTATGGTTCGCAACTTCGAATGTCCTTGAGAAAAGTCTGAATGTGAGACCCTTAAAAGACACTAGAAGAGTGACTGCTTTAAAGGACTCAGGTTAGATGTCATACGGGCAACTATACTAAGATTCGTACGGTGTTCAAGTATAACATGCCCATTCGAGTAAGAGTTCAACCATAACATATATATCATACTATATATGACTATAAAGCGACTTGAAATTGATTGAATCATCCTTGCTTCAACACTGTGTGAGTTCTGGTGATCGATATGTGATCACATGCCATATGTGACTTAGAACTATGTCAAGGATCCGAAGATTAATGATACTACTTTGGCATGTCGCACATAGGGTTTTGCACTTATTGTCGGCCTCCTCGGAGTATTGCTGGGAAAACCATTAATCTAAGGTTAATTGACATGAGAATCTAAGGAAGATAATTATGATATACATCTATGTTTAGTGACTCAATGTATGGACGATCATATTGAACACACGGTTCAAAATGTTGATCTTGAGCACGTAAACTGATTGATGTTTAAACAGTGCTTATGAGGGGTTAATGGTGTTTGAATTGATGTAATCATAATGTCTGTGGCATATACGAGTTTTTTGTACTAACGAGTACATGTTATGTTGGTAGATGATATTTGATATTGCACTCATACCCTTTTATTCTTTTCTCTTTAGTCGCACGCCTCATTTCCTGTATGAAGAGATATGAAGAGATATGAAGAGATGAATATTTGACAGGCTTCGAGAATGTGATATGCAAAGAGAGATATTCCCATTTTTGATCAAGTGGGAGACGTTGAACTTTAAATCTTTTAGTCACATAATGATACGCTTAAATATGGGATAAGACTATATTGAATAAGATGATGAGAAACAATCTATATGGGTCCATATGGGACAGTAACTCTGTGCTCTCATAACTATATATATTTTAGGTTTTTGTAAACTAAAATAGAGAAAGTAACGTATCATATAAATCTCAGCCAAATTACTCTCTATAGGCTATCACAGAGAGCCTTGGATGATGTGTGTGGAATCATATCTAGATGTCCGACATTGTATATCGGTTCGACGAGAGATGTGTGGTGATTGCAGGCACAATCATTTGTAGGTTCGTATCACAAGCGAAAGTATTCCGCAAGCGCCGTTCGGACTAATTCGTTTAGAGGTAATTTGATGTACCCACTTTTGTTATTAGTCCTTCACTGAATTTTTTACATAAACCATGTACATAAATGGAAAATCTGAGAAAATATACAACAATAATACTATTCCTATTTCCTCATCTCTTGTTTTTTCCCTTTAAAACTCTTTATTTTTCACACAAGATGTTACAAATAATGTACGCATATTCTAGTTATGCCTACATTTACCATGTCATCAAGCATAAATCCTTGCACCTCAAGGGACTCTGTTATTCTTGCTCCCCTGAAACTCCAAGAGTAGACTAGAGGACAGGAAAAGAGAGAAACAGTGCATAAGAAAAACTCGTAATGTATTACAGATCAGAAAAATATCAAGTACGTATCTGCAAGAGTTTGCGTCTTGGGCCCGGGGTGTGACGGAAAGGTTTAAAACCATCCCAAATATGAGTCATGCTTACCATTTTTATTTGTCCCAACTCAATTCTAAAATGGTCCCAAGAGCCCTTGTGCTACTACCACCGTTTCACGTTAATAGACCACTCTTAATTTTTTTATTTTTAAGAGTTCGCTTTCAATATTAAGTTACAAGTGTTGATTTTTTCCGATTTTTTTCTTTCATGTTCAAAACTTACTTTAAGTGCATATAGTATAAAAATTGTTATAACTTCAATACAAATCTAAGAAATATAAAGGCATAAAAGTACAAAATGCGTAAGTCAGAATTTTAAGCGTTGACTCTTTACATGGAATGGAGGGAGGGAGTGTAGAATAAGTAGCATAAATATGATTTTGTTATGAAGCATACCATATTAAGAAGACGCAGTGCAGCAGGCCGGGTGAATTTCCTGGCAAAAAGGAAGCATGTTGAAGGTTTTCCCTTGCTGAGACACCATTCTCTTCTATATTCAGTCTCATAATAGATATTGTCTATATCCTGCAGGCATCACAGAGAAAAAAATTTCAACTATTAGTACACTGGATGACAATGGCGTATCTAGGATTTAGAGTAAGGGTGTGCAAAAAATATATATATATAGGGTGCAAACTGTAATTTTTGAAAGAAGAGGGATGCAAAGTGTAAACATGTGAAAGTTAGATAAAAGTTTTACTACCTCCGTCCCACCTCAATTGATTCACTTTCCTTTTTGGGACGTCCCACCTCAATTGATCCATTCCTTAAATGGAAAGTTTTCCATATATTTATACCCTTATCATCTCTATATATTTACAAAAAAATCATTCATTATACTAAAGTTAACATATATTTATAAAAAAACCAATCATTAACTTACTATTCCTCTCACTCATTATCTCTCCTATTAAATATTTTTAACATTTACATTCTCTCTCCTATTCCCTACCACACATTTAACTTTTACATTCTCTCTCCTCTAATTTCTACCCACTTTATTCATTTTTCTTAAAAATCGTGAAATAAACCAAGGGATCAATTGAGCCGGGGCGGAGAGAGTATCTAACTTTCACATATTTACACTTTGCATCCCTCTTCTTTCGAAAATTACAGTTTGCACCCTATATTTTTTTATATATAAATACTCAGTAATTTTTTTCAAAATGTCAGATGCGTCATTTGTACTTTCATACTGAATCCGCCCCTGACTGCAGAGTTGCTTCAAGCAGTGCTGGTTGTATGATTCTCAGTGGTTTCCTTTGTAATTGGAAGTAAATGACAAGAGTTTTATTCAAGTACGTAAAATTATCTCCTACCTACAAAATTAGGGCTGAATCCAAGACAGCCTAAGTTGCATGGAAATCAGACCTCTGATAAAGCAAAAGTGCAAGTTACAAATGCAGAAAAAGGTACTCTCTCCGTCCCATAAAGATAGCCCCACCTTCATTTTTAGATAACTTTGATCGAAATTTGATCAATAATTTTATGTTACTTTGCTTATTCTAATGAAAATTTAAAAATTGTTATTGGTAGTACTTTTAATGTTGCATCCATAAGACTACCCACAATGGTTTCAACCCACTCTTCCATTTCATCTAACACTTTTTACACTTTTTCTCATCCACCTAATATTTCATCTACCCATTTCATCTACCTCCCTACAATAACTAACTTAAATTAAATTTCAACTCCCTTCAACTCATCATTCTATACCCCACCACTTTGAGTGTTTTTTTTTTGTGTCCAAATCAAATGAAACTTATATCAATTTGAAGGGAAAAAAAATTGATGAATTTTGGTGAAAAAAAAAAATTAAAAAAAAATTAATTTACTAGGTGATAATTCAGCTCAAATTGAAAAATGAGTGTTTTTTTTTTGTTTCCAAATCAAATGAAACTTATATCAATTTGTAGGAAAAAAAAAATGATGAATTTTGGTGATTTTTTCTTTTTATTTTTAAATCATTTATTATGAGATAATTGAGCTTAAATAATTGGGTGAAAAAATGATAAAGTACCTAATTAACGGGATGATGACACTCGCGGATTAAAAAAGAAAAAAAAAGAGTTTCAACCGGGATGAAACTTTTAATTTAGCTAACCCATTCAACCAACTAACAAACCTCCATTGCAGTGGCTTAGCTGTATGAAATGGGATTTCATCCCCATTTCATACAGCCATTGTGGCTAGTCTAACAAGTTTTAGAATTTCATTTGGATAAATAAATTAGCATAAAATTATTGGTAAAAAATCAATAAGAGTTATCTATAAAAGTGGGACTATCTTTATGGGGCGGAGGGAGTAGTTAAAATAGCCCTTTCTATTTCTCATGGACCTGGTAAAATTAGATGGAAAAATTTCCCAAGGGCCCTCCTGTTCAGATGTTATTCCATTTTAAGGAGAGGCCCTTTGTATATCGCAAATAAAATGTCCACCCGAAATTACAATTCCCCAAACACCCCTAGCTCCCCCTCTCCTCCCTCCCCTCACGTCATTTCCTCTTCCCTTCACATTTTAATCTCTTCCCTCTCTCTCTAAAAACACACACACACACACACCGGTCTTTCTCTTTCTCTCTCTCTCACTAAACCCTAACCTCCCTCCTCTCTCTCCTCATTTTTACATCTTCTCCCTCTCTCTAAAATACACACACAGTCCTCTCTCTCTCTCTCCAAACAATTACAGATTCTGGTGGCCCCCCGAGCAGATCCGGCGACTCCATTGTGCTCTGTTCTCCGTTCACGTGCCAACCTCCTTTATTCCTTCGGCTCCCTCCCCTAACCTCTTTACCTCAAGGTCGGTTATCTCTCCGCCGGTAAATGACATCTCCAGAAACATACTTGACCTCACCCATCCAGATTTGATGCGCTCTTCGCCGGAGAACACACCAGATCTGAGCCAGATTCGGCGTCTTCATCACTGTCGCCTCCTCGTCAGCCTTCTCCCCTTCACTCCCTCACTCATTCCGCCCAGATCTATGGCCATAACCTTCAGAGTTCTGGCCAAATCTATGAAGGAATTCACAAATCTCAACAACAACAATGGCAATGAACCCGGGGTTCTGAGTAATCATCTTCACTTTTCTAATTTTTATTTTAATTTTTTGAGTTGGAGAATTAATTATTGATGGTCTGGTTGAAAAATATTGTCCTAAAGCTAGGTAAGTTGGTCTTATAATTCAGCTATAAGAGTTGTAATGTGTAAATTATGAGATTAATTTGTTGTTATTTTTGAAATTTTTTATTTTATTTTTTTGAAAAAAATGTATTATAAGTCATTTATAAGAGACGAACTAGTCTTATAATTCACTTATAAGAGCGAAGTAGTCTTATAAGTCATCTCTTTATGTTCTTTTTTCTAATTTTTGTTTTTAGTTGGAAAATTAATTATTGATGTTTTGGTTGAACAAAATGTCTTATAACTGAATTATAAGAGGCGTGTTGGTCTTATAATTCAGTTATAAGAGTTGTAATGCGTAAATTATGGGATTAATTAGTTGTTATTATTGAAATTTTTGATTGAAAAAATTGTTTAATAGGTCAATTATAAGAGAATGGGTAGTCTTATAATTCACTTACAACAAATTAGTCTAATAAGTCAGCTATAAGAGGCGAGGGGTGTCTGTGGCATTTTTGAAATTCCGTGTACTACATTGGGTTTAAATCTCGCCTGAAGGACCCTAGAGGAAGTCGCCCAAATTAGATTAGAGTATTAGACGGTAATTAGTTTTTGTACATTTTTCCGCGGTTATTTGCTTTCTAAAATATGTATGAGGTTAAATGATAAAATATCCTTCAACCATAAAGGAGTAGTGTTTTGCTTGCCAATTAAGAAAGTACCTTAATAGATTGGATGAGGGCAAGAGTCGCATCTCCCAACTTGTAAGTAACAGGATGCCATCCTCGCCGCTCACGTTGTTTGCTAAAAGAAAGATCCCATGAAGTATGAGTCAGAGTTCGTCGCGTGATTTCGTTTTCAAGGCCTTCATGCTGAATTCGGAAAGATGAAAGTTATGAAGCAGATACGAAATATGCAACCAGAAATTGTAGTATGCTATTATAATGCCATGCAATCGATCAATTTTGAGGAATCAGATAACTTCAATCTCTAAAGATTACACTCGTGTGCTGCATCCAAATTAGTCTTTGGTTTTTATCTGAAAAAATGAGAGTGTGACTAGGGAAGCACTAAGACCAAAATTTTTACTCCCTTCGTCTCAATATGAATGTGTAATTTTCATTTAAGCAACATTCTGAAAATGTTTACTTTTAAAAATGTTAATGACCAAGATGCATAAATATTCTTGTTATCCACTTTCTAAACTTAAAATTTTACAAGTATATAATGAGTATTGAAAAAAAAATTGGTAAAAATATCATTTAGGGACAGTTTTATCTATTTATTTATTGACAAAAAGACATTCATTTTGGGACAAAATGTTCTAGAAAATAGACATTCATTTTGGGACAGAGGGAGTGATATACTAATACCGCACCATGTATGTCTAACTTGACCATACTGCCAGCCTCAAAAATCGCATCTTCGTTGATGGTGCTTCAATACACCCTATGTCATAAACCAATACTCACTCCGTCCCATAAAGATGTTCCCATTTGCCATTTTTGTTTGACCCAAAAAGATAGTGTCATTTCCAAAATTGATAGGTTAAAATCATTGAACTTCCCAAATTCCCAACCACGGAAGAAGAGGGAAAGAGGAAATGACGAGAGCCAACCAAAGAAGAAGAGGGAGATAATGGAGTAATAAGTAACACCTCATTGAGTTATGGAAATGAAAATAGGTTGTTGAAATGTTTGAATAGTCAAATGGAATATCATAACGGGGCGGAGGGAGTATCTGTTTTCTCCCTATACTACCTTTCTCTAACCCAAAGCTGTCTAATTCCATTTTACAATAACTAAACCAAAAACACTTAGGGCAGTCTGTGTCCCGGAGGCTATCGAGAATTTCCGATCTTGGTGATTCCCTAGAACGAGAAAATGAAGGAAATGTGATCAAGATAAGCAGTATGTCATAACCTCTGAATGAAATTTGGTCTTATTGAAGCCATGGCATCGGTCTAACTAGTAACTACTCCCTTCATCCCAGAAAAAAATAGCCCCCTTTTACAAGTCAAGCTTTTTAAGGGTGTAGCTTTACTTGTTTCTAGGTTTTTGAAATTGCACCAAAATTAGTGCTCTCCTAGAGATAGGACTGTTTTTCATAGGATGGAAGGAGTACTGAAAATCAGGGAACATCATAAACTGTTTAAAACTACTTACTCACCATACAGTCATCCAAACACTTGAGGAGACTTATTTGAATAAATCAACTTACAGCAATCAAAGTCGGGACATAATGTTCATCAGGTATACAGTTATGCTCCTTAGATCCATCAGCAGGCTGCACAATGACAACAATAATGCTCAGTGAAAAACCTATTTGAAATTGAGAGGGAAAGGGGGAGAGAGAGTGTGTGTGTGTGTGAGAGAGAGAGAGAGAGAGAGAGACAGAGAGAAGGAAACTCACAAGGGGATGGTCCCGCCAAAACTCGGGAAGCGACTTCCTCTGCATACAAAAAAACAAATAGGACTTAGGTCAGTTATAATACACTAGATCCTACACCAGAAAAAATAAATATAAAAGATGAGTTTATAATAGGCAGTAAAACAAAAATAGAATTTGTTGCCTTTAATATTACAAGAAGCCTAAAATGTGAGATTACCACTGCAAGAAGAAATACAACTTGAAACATAGGAAAGATGAATTTATACTAGTAGCATTTGAGATTACCACTTTTTGCCTTTAATATTAGTGACATTGAATTTCTACAGACTTTCTCCATAAGAAAAAGTGCCTAAAACGTGAGATTACCACTTGCCTGGCAATGCAACTGAAACATAGGAAAGACAACATCATCTTTCAGGACAATCTCTGCATGCTTTCTGGTCAGAACAACCCACTGCAAGAAGAAATACAAACACACAGAAGAATGAGAGTTATAGCATTAAGTGAAATTGCCTTTAATATTACAAGAAACCTCATTCTCCTCGATTTTTTTAGTCTTTCCTTTACAGAACTGGTACCTGAGAACCTTTCCTCCAGTGTTTAATGGGAATCACAGGATCCATTTTTGGATTGTAGCGACCATCTTTTGTATCAGCAAAGCTGCATTAATAAATCTCCAGTTATTTACAACCATGTATTCAGGTAAACATAACTTTCCTTCATAAATTTAGGCTATATAGAGGTACAAAGATCTCGACTACTGAAATAGAAGAGTTATAGGATTGAAAAGGGAGTAATATACTACTAACACAGAGTAAACTATAATCGAATAGTCATTTGCTTGGGAACCATTAGATAGTTGCTGGTAATTTATACGGACAACGAAAAAAATAATTCCAAACTTACCTGTCAACGAAACTAGTTGATGTAGACATTATGTAATCATATGTGTAGCTGAAGTTGTACAAGGGAATGCAGCTGAAACAAGATAAGTTGTTGGAACAGTATGAAATGATGCAATGAAACAAACTCTGACCTCCTTCAGACAAATGAACAATACAAAGGGCAATAAAACACTCTAAAAGGAAAATAGATGCCATAATGTGTAGCGCAGGTGCACGCATAATTCACTTGAGGGGTAGTGTAAGAAGTTTATGGATTTACGTTTGATGTGTATTTATTACATCTTCCATTACAAATATGACATTAATCAACAATTACCCAGAAGCCCATATATTTATTTATTGTATAGATAAATAGCGAAACAAGTTACCACATATTTTATGTATCCATTCTTTTTGTTGTACCACTACCAGTATACATTTATGCAGTGTTGACCAAAAAAAATGGTTCTTTCGGCATTTCTATCTTTTTCCATAATGATTACAGTTCTTTTGTGTAGCTGGACATCTATTTCATATGTGTACTGATGCAGAATATAACATGCATGGTATTGGTAGAATTCTCCAACTTTGAAACAAAATTGGCCAAAGACAGTTTCCACACGTCTATGTGATTGCATTTGACCAAATTACGTCCATGCAAGTATTTCACCTCTTTCGAACAGTCCATGTTACATTGAAACATCTCTCAAAGATTAATGTTCATCCCACCCAAATCTGAATAATTTAGAAGTACATTCATGTTCACTGACCACATTTCTCGAGGAAATTAAACCTCACCTGTCCGAGAGGAAAGCAAATCGTTCATTCAGAGGATCTACAAGTGCATTTTGAAGCAAAATACGCTCTGCTTGAATCATGCTTGCTTCTCCCCATTCTACCTACAAAAAGCACACTCACTAATATTGCCGATGGAAATTTGGTTCACGTACATAACCAAAGAGAAAGCAGCATGGAGACAAGAAAAGGCAATCCTCTGTCAATGAACTAATGACATGCGTAGCTACTTCAAGACAGCACACTTGCTTAAGGCTAACCTAGATTCATTAGCTAAACCGAAGAACAAAAATTATTTTGTGCAATCAGAAGGTAGCCACTAGCCAGTATAGACTGGGGTGTATTTTACAAAAGGTAAGAGGTTAGTTAGATCACCTTCTCTACGCGGATGCATATGTGAAGAAATCGGTTAAGTTAAAGGTGCTAAAGACAGACAAGATTTCGGAACTTATGAACATGACATTTTTATAGACTCAAACACGATTAGACTTCTACCTCTTTAATGGAAATATAGAGACAAAGATGAAAACTCAAATTTGAGATATAAAATGATGAACTTTCTTCCATTGCCAACTGTGTACATGATAACATGTAGAATATGGGAAAGAACTTCAATGATAGTTGCCAAAGACACACAAATGGATCGCAAATGACAGCCGCCAATATCAAACAGCGATGATAATTAGAAATAGGGAACTCTAATCTTGAACAATGCTTGAAAGAGCAATTAAATTAAGAACGGAATAAGATGAACCTGTATGCTCTCGTTAACTTGACGATCCAAGAAAAATACTGATCTTGTAGTTGCCTTGTTTAATAGGAAGCCAGGCCTAGAGTGAACGAAAATTGAAAATCTATTCTCCTTCTCTGCCTACAAAAAACAAATGGAAATAGTTTTCAATGTATATGCAAAAGAATGAAGCATTAATAACGGAAATACAGCTTTGAGTGCGCTGTCCTCAAGATGCAAGAAACATGGCAATTTGTGCCGGAACAGAAATACATGAATTTATACTCAAAATTTTCTAGAATGTGCCACTATCCTTGTTAGTATCAAAGATGCCAAGGTATCAATCTCTTTATTTATATTATACTCCCTCAACCCATAAAATTAGTTACACTTTGACTTTACTTTTGTTGGTCAACTTAATTAATTTTGACCAAATATTTGAAAGAGTTTATTTGTTCTAGCAAAATTATGGAAGTTTTAGTGATTGTTTCTTCCTATTCTTCCAATGATTGATGTTTTATAACATAAAGGCATAATCATAATGTGGAGAGTGGTGGTGGTGATTGCGGTCCTAACAAATGGGATCAGAGCCATGGTTCGGATAGGTCCGACCAGGTGGACCGTGTGAGTGATTATGTGTGAGATTTCCCTTGTGTGAAATTGCGAATGGAGTTTTGCAATCGAAAGGCATCCTGATGGTAGTAATCAGGCGAAGCAAGTGTGGGTTGCGCCCAAAGCGAACAATATCATATTAAAGTAGAGAGTGGTGGTACCGGTGGTAATCGCGGTCCTAACAACTTTAACCACTCTAATTTTGCCATATTCATTTCTGCCATTCCACTGAGATTTCTTTCTATTTTTGATACAATTGTGATGTGGCGTATTTCATACTATCTAATTCCTATATTTTTCGTGCTTATTATGTTCAATTTTCATGTACTTAGTATATGTTTGATGTATTTTTGAGTGAACCATGTATTGTGAGAAATTATTGAGAAACAATGTAATGAATGGGAGATTTGGAGAGTTTTTACCTTGTAATTGAATTTGGTTCTCAAGGAGCTCAAGAACATCATCTCAACATCCATGGAAGCCAACAAAATCAAGCCAAAGAATCAAGAGAGGTCAAAGATTGAAAAATTCTGGAATTTTACTTCAGGGGACGAGTCGTACCAGCCTTAGCTAACTATTCCCCATCGCAGGGACGTCTGAATCAGAGAGGAAGCATTTGGGGACGACTCGTCCAAGATAGCACGACTCGTGCCATCAGCGCTGGAGCGGAAAAGGCAAGCGACGGGATTTGGGCTTTTTATGTTTTAATTTATTTTCTTTCCTTTTTAGACTAGGTGAGGAGAGAGAGTATAAATACTCTCTTTTTATTATTTTTCAAGAGAACGACGGCTGGGCAACATTTTATGTTTGGCTGAGAACAAATTCAAAGTGGGGATTTTTGGATTTTAATGGAAGCTTAAACTTCTATCGCTTTGGATAATAAATCTTGATCTGTTTTGAAGATCAATTAAGGTTTTATTCTTTCTATCTCTTTCTCCCTAATTATAATTTTACTTGTGCTTATTGTTAAATCGATTTCTAGGGTTTTGAAACTTGATCAATTTCTTAATCTTTTTAATTGGTTTTTGCTAGAATTCCCTTTTATCGTGTCGGACTAGGGTTTTCATTGTAGCAATTTCATAATTCTTGTATGTGTCATCATGAATTGTGAGTAGGGTAAAATTAGCTTTATCTTCTATTTGAAAAAGAATAGAATAATTTCTTGATCTTCATCTCTTAGAATTTCATCAATTAATATTTAGAATCTTGATCGTGTCGGCAAGATTTTATTTATCAATTAGGGTTTCTAGTTGAGCGTGTCGCCGCTATTAACTACTATCAAAGAAGAGATAGAGATTTTATATCTCGTGATCAAGTGATTAGGGGAAGAACTGAAAGAATGAACCAATGATATTGATTGATAAACAGTGATAGTTTTATTTATCCAAGGTGTTCTTTAAATTATTGTTTACAACTCTATTTTCTTGCTTTAGTTTAATTATAACAAACAAATCAAACAACCCCCAAACTGGTTTGTGACTATTACACAAACAAAAACTGTTCCCTGAGATCGATCCTGGACTTTCACTATCTACATTATTAGGAGTCCTTGTAGTAATTTGTAGGTGTTGCGATAAAGCTTATCAAATTTTGGCGCCGTTGCCGGGGAACGGTGTTTATTTGTTTGTGTTCTTATTTAATTTCTGTCATTTTATTTTATTTGTTTGCCTTTTATCTCTTGATTAGTTTCACCCCCTGTCCCTTCGTGGTGTGGAACCGTGTATGGTCCACACCCGTTCTACTAACAATTTGATTGTTTCGCTTGAACCAGAAATCGAAAGATCTTTCAGGAAAGGGCGACAACAAAGCAGGAGAGTCAAGGGGATATTGTTAGCTGAAGAGATGCAGGGTGGAGATAATGCAGGTGGTGGTGAGCAGCGGTTCCACCACGGACATTGAGGCAAAGCGCCCGAATTGGAATGAGCTTGACAGCATGCGTTCAATTCCCGCCTTACTGCGGGAGTGACATTTGAGTTGAAGCCGGGACTACGAATCGGCCTACCGCACTTGAGGATGCCGGAGAGGATCCTAATCGGCACATATCTCGGTTTGTGCAAATCATCGAGTATGAAGCGGCGTCGCTTCCGATCGAGCATACATTATTGAGGGCGTTTTCTTTCACACCGAAAGATAACGCGAATGGGTGGTATTATCATTTGCCACCCAACAAAGATCACAAACATGGCAATGTGATAGATGAAAGAGGTATTCTTAGATGAATTCTTCCCTCGGGATCGATTAATGTAATGAAGAGGGACATCAGCAATATGGAGCAAAGGCGAGATGAGACTCTATACGACTACTACAATCGCTTCCACAAGCTTTGTAGGAGTTGTCCATATCGTGGGTTTGCCGAGGATCGGTGATTGTCTATTTTCATGGAGGGTTGAGTATTCGGGAGAGGTTAGTGGATTCATGTTGTGGGGGAAGTATTTTGAATAAAACCACCGATGAAGCTAAAAAGTTGATCGAGGAGCTAGCCAAGAGCACAAGGACCCATGCAAGAGGTCGAATGTGAGACGGGTTAGCGCGGCGAGTTCTAGCGGTGGGTTGACTAGTAAGCTCGAGACGCAGATATGGAGGATCTTAAGGGTATGGTAAAGCGGTTGGTTTTGGGACAGAGCCTTAGAAGCCGTGTGGGATTTGCTATGACATTACGCGCCCTACAGATTCGTGCCCTTCTTTGCGAGACGGGTGAGATGGAGGATGTCAATGCGGTTGGGTTTGCGCGGCGGGACAGACCGATGGGTAACACTTATAACCCCAACCGGAGAAATCATCCTAATTTCGAGATAAGTGCAGTGGCGACGAGAATCAACACGGTTGTCGGGGGCAACAGTTTGTAATCAGCGGGGTTATCAGCAGCAGCGATCGGGGTAATCGGTTCCAATGCTTATAGACCGCCCATTTGGGCGGCCACCGCAGCAGCACGCGGCCGCCGCAGCAGCGAGGGCATCGTGAAGATATGTTTCGTCTGTGGCTTCAGTATGAGCACCTTATCAGCGGTCTTGATATCAGCGAGAGGACCGATACGAGTATCAGCAATCTTCGCGATATCAGAGAGAGGCGATACGAGTATCGATGGTGCAGAGAAGCAAATGGGCCAAATTGCGAGGCGGTGGTAAGAATGGAAGCTAGAGAGCGGCAAAAATCATCACCTCAGGCGAAAACCTTAGAAGCAAAATGTTAGCGCAGTGTATGTGAGGCGGAAGAAGAAAGTTGATGGACAGATGGTTTCTATAGATGCTAATCAGAAAGTTGACAAGAGAGTTGAGTCAGAGTTGGTGGTAGAGAAGGATGTGCAGAAAGAGAAGGTTTCAGAGAAATATGTTCCACCGTTGCGTGTCTATGAGCGGAAGTCCCTTTTCAATGGCATTGAGCAGAGATACATCACAAGAGTCGGAGAAGAGCATGTTTGATACCTTCAAGAATATTGAAGTAAATATTCCTTTCTTGGATCTTCTCAAAACAGTTCCTAGATATGCCAAATTTTTGAAGCAACTGTGTACTACCAAGAGGAATAATAAGCTGAAGACTATGAAGAAAGTGAAGGTGATTGAGCATGTGAGCGCAGTTTATCAGAAAAAGATGCCCAAAAAGTGTAGTGATCCGGGCATGTTCGTGGTTCCGATATCGTTGGGGGGTAGCTCGGTGCAGAAGGCTATGCTCGATTTGGGAGCTTCAATCAATGTAATGCCATTTACATTGTTTGAAGAACTTAAGTTGGGTGAATTGGAGGATACTAGAGTTGTGATTCAGTTGGCGGATAAGTCCAACGCATACCCCAAGGGGGTAGTGAGAAATGTTGAAGTCCGGGTTGGTCACTTGATTTTCCCGGCAGATTTTTATGTCCTTGAGATTGAGACGGATTTTGAGGCTCCTATTTTGTTGGGTAGGCCGTTTATGTCTACTTCTCATACCAAGCTAGATGTGGCTAGTGGTTCTGTGACGATGGAGTTCGATGGGAAGAAAATTGGATTTGATATGTTTGATGAGAAGAATTTTCCTAAGAACAATGTTCGTAAAGTTTGTGCCATGGACTTGATGTAAAGTAAACGCAGCGGAACTAAAATAAAACAAGCTAATCGATTCAATCCTCGCAAAAGGAGTAAAATCGATTAACGAACGAAAGGGGATATGATTAAACTTCTCGCAAAAGAATTTAATCTAATAAACAACCGAAGAAGATTATTGGCAAAGTCAATTGATGACTTTAAAATTCACAAAAGTGAAAGAACTTGCAAATTTGCAAAAGAATTTAATTGATAAAAAGGTCTAAATTCGGATTACCACCTTAGGCCTATTTTATAGTGCCATAAAACTTGAAAAACAATCCTAAACCTTCTAGAATTACTCCTAACCTATATGGTAACTAAATAGGACTCAAAAACTAGTAAATCTCCTCAAAATCTACTCTAAAATCACCTCTAATCATCCTATTAAAATAAATGACGAAAATAATAAATTAAATATAAACTAAAACAAATTAAATCCTAAAATACTAATTAAAATACAAATTTAATTAATATATTTGACTTTGTCAAATATTTCTTGAACCGGATTACATCATTCACCCCACTTGAAAAAGGATTCGCCCCGAATCCTCGTCCGATCTTTGAAACGAGCCCCTCCATCGAAATAAATACTTTGAATAAATCTTCATCTTTAACGTAGAAATAACTTGAATTTTTCCGCCCCAATGAAATAAATATTTGGAATAAATATTATCTCGAAGCACAAATATGGGCACATAAATATCTTTCGGAAATAAAATTATACCATCAATTCCATCCTTTCCATTCTTCTGTTGATCGTCCTTCCCGTCCTCCATATGAATCAAATCGTCCTCTAGATCACAAATAATTTCTTCTTCCTCAAGATTTGGAACGGAATCTTCGACCATAGAAATAAAATTATCACTAACATCTTTTCTTTCGAAATCGCCATTTATAATTTTCGGATCTTGAATCGTGTTGGCTTCATCCATAACCTTTCCCCCCTTGAAATCAAGGTATTCATCTGCTCGATTCCGAATTGCTAGATCAGCCGTGACAACAGCTTCTTCTTCATGGAGATGTTCGTCGCGAAAACCTGCCTGATTACTTGGGTTGACACCACCTTGACCAACTTGCAATCCTCTCAAAATTTCCATCAACTCTCTATGTTGACGCTCTTGTCGCTCTCTCGCCTCTTCTGCATTACGATTCAAAGCTTCAAGAATTGTGGAAAGAGTGATATCTCCGTTGTTTCCTTCCTCGGCAGCCATCGACTCGTCCAAGAACCCTAGGATCGACCGATTTCTGATACCAACTGATGTAAAGTAAACGCAGCGGAACTAAAATAAAACAAGCTAATCGATTCAATCCTCGCAAAAGGAGTAAAATCGATTAACGAATGAAAGAGGATATGATTAAACTTCTCGCAAAAGAATTTAATCTAATAATCAACCGAAGAAGATTATTGGCAAAGTCAATTGATGACTTTAAAATTCACAAAAGTGAAAGAACTTGCAAATTTGCAAAAGAATTTAATTGATAAAAAGGTCTAAATTCGGATTACCACCTTAGGCCTATTTTATAGTGCCCATAAAACTTGAAAAACAATCCTAAACCTTCTAGAATTACTCCTAACCTATATGGTAACTAAATAGGACTCAAAAACTAGTAAATCTCCTCAAAATCTACTCTAAAATCACCTCTAATCATCCTATTAAAATAAATGACGAAAATAATAAATTAAATATAAACTAAAACAAATTAAATCCTAAAATACTAATTAAAATACAAATTTAATTAAAATATTTGACTTTGTCAAATATTTCTTGAACCGGATTACATCAGGACTTGAGGGAGCCGAGTATCAAGGATGGAGGTGCGGTAGATATTGATGAGTCTCCACAAGTGAAGAGTGAGAAAAAGAAAGGAGAGCCACCAAGGAAGAGAGCAAAGGAGAAGAAGAAGGGGAAGCTGAAATGGTCTCCAACGAGGAGGCATGTCATGGAAACCAAACATCTTCTAGAGGTAAATGAAGATTACTTTCATCCCCCTTACATTGATGAGGCTCATGTTGGTGGAGCCTCCCGTCCCTTTATTTAGTCCCTTGGTGCCCTTTCCCCCATGTTTTTATTGTTCTGTTTTTAATTGTTTAATCCATTGAGGACAATGTCTAGTTTAAGCGTGGGGGTATAGGGAGATTGTATCATTGTAAATTTCGTTGTTTTTGTTTAAAAAAAAACACACACAAAAACAAAAACAAAAGAGAGGCTAAGTGAAAACCCGATAAGGCACTTAGGCAAAAGGAGAGGGTGTGTTTTGAAAAAAAAAAAATGAATGAGAGGCTAGGTGAAAACCGGAAACGACACTTAGGCAAAAGGTGAGAATTGAGTATTTTCTATCTGTTATATCACCGGAGTGGAGACATAAGGGAGGTTTGGAGTATCGGGTAGGACCATTATTGGAGTAGGAGGTTCGGATAGTGGTGCCTAGGATTTAGAAACCCCGTTCACTGTTGGAGTTATAAGGGGGTGTTGGTGCTTTTCACGAGGTAAATCTTTGTTTAAGGATCGCAACCTTGCATAGATTTCTTTTTATGAGGGTGTATGTAGTGTAAGCCAAGCGTGGGGGAAACATAGGACATTTTTAGTTCCCTTAGCTTTTGTGTATGGACCTTAGTTTGGATACCGTTTACTATGGGAGTGGGTATCAAGCTAAGGTCATTATTTTCATTGTTTTTATTTTGGTGTTATAAGGAGACGGAGTTTCTATACTTCGATGGTTATTTTTATTTCGGTTGACATTGTTTTGTTGGCGGATTAGAGGAGATTAGGGATCATTTACCTCCCATGCATCTGTTTTTAGACCGATGTTAGATTGGAGTTTAGGATATTACTTAGGGACGAGTAATGGTCTAAGCGTGGGGGTATTTGATGTGGCGTATTTCATACTATCTAATTCCTATATTTTCCGTGCTTATTATGTTCAATTTTCATGTACTTAGTATATTTTGATGTATTTTTGAGTGAACCATGTATTGTGAGAAATTATTGAGAAACAATGTAATGAGAGGGAGATTTGGAGAGTTTTTACCTTGTAATTGAATTTGGTTCTCAAGGAGCTCAAGAACATCATCTCAACATCCATGGAAGCCAACAAAATCAAGCCAAAGAATCAAGAGAAGTCAAAGATTGAAGAATTCTGGAATTTTACTTCAGGGGGCAAGTCGTACCAGCCTTAGCTAACTATTCCCCATCGCAGGGACGTCTGAATCAGAGAGGAAGCATTTGGGGACGACTCGTCCAAGATAGCACGACTCGTGCCATCAGCGCTGGAGCGGAAAAGGCAAGCGACGGGATTTGGGCTTTTTATGTTTTAATTTATTTTCTTTCCTTTTTAGACTAGGTGAGGAGAGAGAGTATAAATACTCTCTTTTTATTATTTTTCAAGAGAACGACGGCTGGGCAACATTTTATGTTTGGCTGAGAACAAATTCAAAGTGGGGATTTTTGGATTTTAATGGAAGCTTAAACTTCTACCGCTTTGGATAATAAATCTTGATCTGTTTTGAAGATCAATTGAGGTTTTATTCTTTCTATCTCTTTCTCCCTAATTATAATTTTACTCGTGCTTATTGTTAAATCGATTTCTAGGGTTTTGAAACTTGATCAATTTCTTAATCTTTTTAATTGGTTTTTGCTAGAATTCCCTTTTATCATGTCAGACTAGGGTTTTCATTGTAGCAATTTCATAATTCTTGTATGTGCCATCATGAATTGTGAGTAGGGTAAAATTAGCTTTATCTTCTATTTGAAAAAGAATAGAATAATTTCTTGATCTTCATCTCTTAGAATTTCATCAATTAATATTTAGAATCTTGATCGTGTCGGCAAGATTTTATTTATCAATTAGGGTTTCTAGTTGAGCGTGTCGCCGCTATTAACTACTATCAAAGAAGAGATAGAGATTTTATATCTCGTGATCAAGTGATTAGGGGAAGAACTGAAAGAATGAACCAATGATATTGATTGATAAACAGTGATAGTTTTATTTATCCAAGGTGTTCTTTAAATTATTGTTTACAACTCTATTTTCTTGCTTTAGTTTAATTACAACAAACAAATCAAACAACCCCCAAACTGGTTTGTGACTATTACACAAACAAAAACTGTTCCCTGAGATCGATCCTGGACTTTCACTATCTACATTATTAGGAGTCCTTGTAGTAAATTGTAGGTGTTGCGATAAAGCTTATCAAATTGCTCATGTATATTATGTCATGCTACGTGGTTAATCCGCAAGACATGTATGGTATGTGTGACAAAAACAGAAAGAGAAATCTCATAGGATGGTGAAAAATAAATAAATAAATGAAAGCATATTCGTGAAATTGGTAATTCAAACCCAAGTACAACGGTTAAAAATCATATAACCCCCCTCCCACCTCAAACCGGACGTTTTGCCATTTTCGTCCGTCCCACCCATAGTTGTCAAAGACGAGAGGCGGGGAGATGTACTTGAAAAAGGTGAAAGACGAGGCAAAAGTCGGGCGGCAAAAAGGCGAGTAATAAGGAGGAAAATAGAACAAAAAAATAATAAAAACTAGAAAATATATATATCTATATACTTGCAACACATAAACAAATCATAAAACGTGTCATGAACAAGAATAAAACATTAAATACATTTCACAATTCAACAAGTATTCTAATATAGTTCAAACCTCAAATTTAAAAATTCTAACACAAAAGGAGCATGAA
This sequence comes from Adenophora triphylla var. japonica, assembly GCA_022495995.1. Taxonomy (NCBI): domain Eukaryota; kingdom Viridiplantae; phylum Streptophyta; class Magnoliopsida; order Asterales; family Campanulaceae; genus Adenophora; species Adenophora triphylla. The sequence continues at coordinate 201,368 of JAFEMH010001726.1, read as the reverse complement.
TTAAAATTGCGAAGTTCAAATCAACAAAACAATTACTAGTATAAGCAAGTGAAATAAACTTAAACCCTTAAACATTATTGAGAAAATAAATCAAGTTCTAAAGTCATGCAAAAAGTAAACGAAAATTTGAAAAATAGGGGACTGGAAAAAAAATGCAAAATGGCGAGAGACGGACGGCAAAAAGGTGAGCAAGGCGAACGCCCAATAAAGAAAGGCGTACATCCGCCTGCTTGGTTACAAAAAGGCAACCGACACCCCAATGCGCCAAAAAGGTGAGGCGGGCGGTCGCCTTTGACAACTATGGTCTCACCTCAAACTGGACTTTCCAAAATGGCAAAGAATCTTTATTACTCCTCTCACTCATTCTATCTGCTACTTTACTTTCATACTCACAACACCAATCAACTTACTATTTCTCCCACTGATTTTCTCTCCTATTTTGCTTTTCATTCTCACAAAACCTCTCTCCTACTTTACTTTTTCTTAATCACCGTGCCCAAAAAATTGGTTTGGTTTGAGGTGGGACGGAGGGAGTATATGCCTAACTAAAAACAAGATAAATGCATTTCAATTTGATATTGTTGACTTCCCTGTGCGCAAAAGTTTTGACAGAGGGATTCATTGTACTCACTCAGTCAACTTCTAAGAGAATGGTCTCTCAACATTGATGTGCAATGGTTGTCAATCTTCATTCTACAGCAATCTAGTGCATACAACTGTGTTAAACCTGCCTCCACATTCCAGAGGATGATGTGGCACACAAAATAATGATGGATTAAGTAATTAATTGTATGCACAACTAGTTTTCTCACCAATACATGGTAATTATTATTTAGTTTGAATTGCAAACAGACAAAAAGCCATAGATGTCAAAAGCTAAAAGGCTTGATCAACTCATACATTCTCTCAAAATATGTATGCTAGCCCCTTAATGCTGAATATCTATTTGCTTTTCTAGCTAAGCAAATCTATTTTTTACCCACCGAAATAAATAGCACAACACAATCTTTATCAATAAATATTCAATATGCTGCCAAGTTCTTGAACAGTTCTTCATGACCTAGTACAATCTTAAAGTATAGCAGACAAGCCTTAACTAGCATTCTTCGCTTAGCAACACAAATCCACAAATCCATGTTGTTTCCTAGTGGCTAGCAGCTCAAAACAATAAAACGGTATGAAACACCAAAATAAAGCACACAAAGAATATGACACCATTATCCCAACACATTTCTTAAGCAACTGCAAAACACAGTAGAATTGAAAATTTACAATAGAAACATAAACATAAACGTAAAGAGGAATAATACCGTAACATACAATTACACTAAATAAAACTACATCGTAGTCTATAAATTCTTTCTTAGTCCCAAAAGAGTAAAGTCGATTTGATCACTTCTGGGATCAATTAACATAATATTTACTTAATAGAAAATAAAACTAAAATCATCATAAACTACACTAAGCGTGTAACATCATAAGTAATCTCTTCCTCCCAAAAGTGCTGCATTTTGTCTTTCCATAGCCAATTTGATCATAACTAATAGTATAGAGTCAACAATGAACATATATACTACTCCGGCCATCTCATAATAAGTGTCGCAATTGAATTGTCAAATTACCTATTTATTTATTTTAAAAAGGCAACACTTATTCGGTGAACAACACGTAAATCTACTTCAAATTCAATTAGTAAAGAAAAGAAAATGACTTTGACGAGTTAAATGCAACCTATATTTAAGCTGGTAGATGCCGTAATTGAGACAAAACAGAATAATTACCTGAAAGAATGCATCCCAAACCATCTCGAGAGGAAGCCGATTCCGAGCAATAAACAAGAAAGCAATCTTAGGCTTCTGAACAGGAGAATAGAGAGAAGCCAGAGTCTGAAACCGACTAAACTGAGCTTCTACTAACAGCAAAACGAAGAAGCAGAATCCAAACAAAGTCACTGCAAATATCTTCCTCCTCCATCTGGTGTGGTGCGGCGACTTCGCCGGAATAGATTTTCGCTTCATTTAACCATAGAAAATCTTCCAACTCCTACTCCTACTCCTTCAACCTATGGCATTTGCAGATGAATCTTCAAACTATTTTGTATTAAGTTCCAGCAATTAATTACTGAAATTTCATGTGATTGTGGTTGGAAATATTGAAATTGGATCTGCTGAATGAGAAATGATTGCTGGTGTTGGAAGGTTCGAGATGAATTGCGTGCAATGGCGTTGGGGAAGATCATGTGTTACGGTGGTAACGATTTTGTATTGGAGAGTAGTGTATGAAAAACGTGAACTGTAGAGAGAGAGAGAGAGAGAGAGAGAGAGAGAGAGAGAGGAGTGGCGTGTAGTGGGGGAGAGAAAGCAGATTCAGTAGGCTGTCTCTATATCCTTGATCGCTACCGTCCGCAATTCCTCTTACTAATCCAAACTAAACTCTCACAGCTCTAAATTTTTATTTTTTAATGTCTGTCTCAGATCAAGAGTCCTACTTTTCCTTTTGATTTGTCCCAGACCAAGAGTCTCTTTCCTTAAATGGAAAGTTTTTCATATATTTATACCCTTATCATCTCCATATATTTATAAAAAAACCATTACTATTACTCCCACTCATTCTCTCTCCTATTAAATATTTTTAACTTTTACATTCTCTCTCCTATTCCCTACCACACATTTAATTTTTACATTCTCTCTCCTATTTCCTACCACACATTTAACTTTTACATTCTCTCTCCTAAAATTTTTTACCCACTTTAAAAAAAATTTCTTAAGAAGCGTGAAATCTCCCCCGAAGACCCTTGATCTGGGACGGAGGGAGTATTTTAATACTCCTCCCTGCCCCCATTTTTCAAAAGTCCTATTTTTCTTTTTATCCATCTCAAATTGAGAGTCATATTTCATAAACAAGAGTCCTATTTTTTTTTTATTCGTCTCAGATTGGGAGTCATTTATAGTATAAATGAAACCTCCACTAGCTATAGTAGTATGAACAGTTTCATTTGCCGAAATTCCCATTTTGCACTCATACATTTGTCCCTTTCCCATTTTGTCCTCTAAAAAAAATTAAAATTAAAAGAAAATTAAAAAAAAAAAACACACACACACACGTGTCCTTGGACACGGACATGTACTAGTATTTCATAAATGACAAATTTTGAACAGTGTTTTAAGCATTTATATCCTTATAATGTAAATACATTTAAAAAAACCATTTATTATGTCATTATAATATTAAACATATTTTTAAAAAAAAAATCAAAAAAGAGGTTTTATCATAAATGTTTTAACTTTTATATTCTTTCTCCTCTAATCTTCTATCCACTTCCAATTATTTATTCATTTTTTTTTAATACTGCCCAAAATCCTTGAAATGGAACGGAGAAAATATGTTTTATGAGAAAATATTGTTTAACCCTAAATTTAATTGAAAATGAGGCTTGACTTTATCATATATATTGAGTCTCTTTGAAAACCTCACCGCTCAACCTTTAAGCAAACAAACTTGACGTTTTTAAGTGGATTTAGAACTTATTACAATTGATATTTTTATAAATTGCATTGTTATTCATATACCCGTAAAATTATTTATTATACCCATAAATATAAAATTTTAATGAGTTTTTACTGAAACCTATCTCAAAAAGATGATACATATAAAAAATATGTAAGTTGTGATATTATAAAAAACTACTTTTTTTTCTTTCTTTTCTTTTCTTTTCTTTTCATTTCTTTTCTTTTATTTTTTAATTTTTTTTTTTAATTTTCCCCCCTTTTTCAGTTAAAATAATTGATAAATGCATTTATCATTCATTGATAAATGCATTTATCATTCATTGATAAATGCCTTTATCAGTTGTTTATAACTGATAAATTCATTTATAAGTTTTTTAAAGAGTATTTTGTGCTTGATTTTTTTGTTAAACAAATAATAAATGCATTTATCAATTTTTTGACAGATAAATCCAAAAAAAAAATTAAAAAAAAAAGTTTTTTGTAATGTCCAAATTGTGTGATTTTTTTTTTTTTAATAATATTCATCTTTCAAAAATATCCCAAATTTTAAATGATACAACATGGAAAGCACAGCTCTGAATGTGTAAAATATTTTACAGGTGAGAATAACAACAATCTTATAAATGAATGATGGCTTGTGAATTTGTGTTGGAATTGGTGATGAGATGAATTTGGGCATGCACGGTTTAATGTACAAATGTCATGAAAAAATGAACAGATTGCGAGCTAGTTAAATTGAAGAGACATACAGTAGTAGTAGTATGAGTCAAGCAAAATGATATTTTCAAATAAATTATTGAATGTGAATCGTCAAAATTAAAATAGACGATCAAGACGGCACATTTTCCAAATCAGCGATGACATATTAAGTGATTTATTTGTTGGGTATCGCACAAAATTAAGAGGAACTCACTTTCTTCCTTTAATTTTAATGTACTAGTATTTATATACTCCCTCCGTTTCAATAGAAGCTGTTCAAATTTTGTCTTGCACACAAATTAATAAAATGGGTGGGAAGAAAAAATGTTGTGAGTGTAATTTGAAAATAGGATAGAGAATGAGTGGAGAAAATAGTAAATTATAATGGTGTTGTGAGTATTAAAATAATGTAGGAGAGAGAATGAGTAGAGGAAATAGTAAAAATTCCTTTGCCAAAAAAGAAAAGTTGAAGCTTTTAACGGGACACCAAAAATGGTAAAATGAAAAACTTCTATTGAGATGAAGGGAGTGTGTAAAATAAGAGAAGGAATCAATCAGATCTAGTAGTTTAGATTAGTGAAGGGAAGAATATTAATTAGGGCTACCAAAAAGGAACCATCATCGACTCGGTTTTTGTTGCTGTTGAAAGTTTAGGGTATATTTTAAGCATTTTAAGCATCTCAACGGTACAATTGGGAATTTAAAATGATAAACAATGCAACTACTAAAGCATACCGCCTCTGTCTCACACGATTTAGAAAAAAATTATCATTTTGAACGTCTCATTCAGTTAGAATATTTTAAAATAATGAGTTTATATTATTTTTATATTTAATGAGACTCACTTGTCATACTCACAACACAATTTTCTTACTATTCATTTCACTCATTTTCTCTCATATTTTACTTTGCATACTCACAATACATACTTCACTTATTCTCTCTCCTCTTATTATAATAATATTTTTTAATTTTCGTGTCAAGAAGAGAAAATCTTAAGTTCGATGGACGAAGAAAATACTATTTTATTTTATTTTATTTTATTTTATTTTATTTTATTTTATTTTATTTTATTAATTTAATTTAATTTAATTTAATTTAATTTAATTTAATTTAATTTAATTTAATTTAATTTAATTTAATTTAATTTAATTTAATTTAATTTAATTTAATTTAATTTTATTTAATTTAATTTTATTTAATTTAATTTAATTTAATTTTATTTTATTTTATTTTATTTTATTTTATGGAGGTTACCAACAAACGAAAGCTCTGGTCGAGGTGAAGAGTTGCAATCAATGTTACTAAAATGTGATTTGGTAAAGGCTGCAGGTAGGTCTATTATTGAATCAAGAGTTAGATTGGGCTTTTCATTTTCCTATTGAATTTGTTGGGAATAATTTGTACTATATAATAATAATTAAAGGCTCTCTTGAATTTAATTGAAATGACAAATTAATAAATGAATCAAGATAATTTAATGGGACATGAAATTAATATAAACCGAAAATGTGAAAATTAAATCAAACTAGGCAAATAAAGAAGAGTAAGTTTTGGGAGAAATCAGTTTCTCCATAAATTATAAAAAGTCCAATTTTTTTCAACTTGCAAATATTTGACGAATATAAGAGCAGTTTAAAAAAACAGGACTTTTTATAACTTAGGAAGAAACTAGTTTCCCCCAAAATATTGTGAATAAAGAAAGTCGAGTTTTGTGTTGAACACAATTTTCGCAAGAATTGCCCGCACTGGTGCTAAAGATCCTTGACAATCTTCTTTCAATATAAAAGAATTTTACAATATTTGATAGAAGCAATTCAAATCAAATAATTCGGCGAACATAACTGTGTTTGACACTTTCAGACTTTGAAAAATACTCTATTCAACAAGATAATTCTCTCTTCTAACGAATGTTATGACATTTTTGTGACTGAATTCGTTAATTAAGTTAGATAAGTGAATTTGTACTTTTGGTGTGAAGTGAATGAATTGAATGTTTATTCGTTGGATACTAAATGTCAAACTAGGGGTTCCTTTTATAGATATTGAAGTATCCTAATGACCTTTTTGCCAAGAGTCACAACTTTGGATTTGGCGAATCTGAATTGTACCTGATGGTAGATACACTGATTATGCCCACCCGATTAGAACCTTACTGATCGTACGCGACCCAAGGCAAACCGACCCGCACCTAGGCGAATGAACACGAATCCGCATTTTCGGACCTTGGTCGCTCCAGTTTGAGACACCCGCTACTCCAACCCGGTCTAACCCAAAATTTTAAGTCTCCACAACGACCGATGCAGGTGCGGATGCGAATGGTGCTTAGCACCATCCTTACAGCTTTGTTTGAGCTAGCTAAAAGCTAGCACAATGGGCCGCTAGATTGAACCAATGAGAGAACAACTTGATAACTCATACTCGGATGGATCCACTTAAATACATTCCCTATTTTCCTTTTTAAAGCAATGTGAGATATGCACTAAAAATCTGCTAAACTATTTATATACCCATTTCATGTTGCATATTTTGAATATTAATTTCTTATTCACCCCAATTTAATTTTTGAGAAAATAAATATATCAAATAATCTACTCAAAATGTAGATTACAAATATGCAATTAATTTTCATTTACATAAAGAGGAGCCTAATTAAATTTTTGGTCAAAGTCAGTACAACTCCACTTTTTCAAAACCAAAATTCCAACAGGTTTTTTAAGGCACTAATTATTAAGTTAGAGTTCCATATAATGGGGGAGGTGTTATGATAATTTAAAAAAATATGATCTATTAAAGTGTTAATTCGAGTTACGAAAAAAGTTATCGAGAGTAAAGTGAGAGTCATCTCGAGAAAAAAAGATTATCTATTGTTAGAGTGAAGTTGCCTAGAGAGAGTGTAGGACGTCAAATGCGGAGCATAGTGGACTGTTATTGTTGATGAGCCAAGACCTTTAGATCGGGCCTAAGACCGTTATATATGAACCAGCTTTCAGTGCTAAGACTCAGGCAAAACGATTTAGACCACGTATACCTGGCTTCCGGCGAATATCTTGACCTGCGGGCTCACTAGCCTCCCCGTTCCTATCTTGGGGATCAAGAATTTGTACTATTTCTGACACACTGGCAGACCTGTCAGCATCACATTAATGGAGTACTAGGCGTCTATTGTACATGTTATGGCGCCGAATCAATTGTTTATTGTGCTCCATGTCTGTCCTTCAACAACAACTACTATTTTGGCAGTGTCTTTCATCTGTACTATCCAATCAGAGCGTGCCGCTTACTCTAGACAAGGCAAATATGCTCAACGGTGAGATATTTCCCACAAGCACTCTCTCTCTCTCTCTCTCTCTATTATAAATACCTCTCCCATCCCCCTTATGCAAGGTATGTCACATTGTCTAACCTTAACACATACTCCCTTCGTCCCACATACATTTTCTCTTGGTGTTTTAGCATGAAAATTAAGAAAAGTGTAAGTGATGTAAATGTTGTGAGTATGAAAAGTGAGGTATAAGAGAGAATAAATGAGATGAATAGTAAATTGTTTTGTGTTGTTAGTATAAAAGTAAATTAGGAGAGAGAATGAATAGGAGAAGGAATAGTAAATATTATTCATCATTTTAGGAAAGAGAAATGGTATGTGAGACGCCCAAAACGATCAAACAGAAATGGTATGCAAGAGACGGAGGGAGTAAACACTAAGGAATTCAAAGTTTTAACCTCAGTTGACATATTCCTCAAATATCTTATTCTCACACCCAATAGTTTGAGTCGGAATCAAACCCAACTTAATATTTAATGATGCTTTTGATAGAGATTACTAAGATCAAGATAAAGGCTCAACTGAAGATCAGGATAAAAGCTCAACTAAATAGGATTGTAATTATCTCTAGTTTTGTATTTATCTCTTCATAATAATAGAGTAGTCTAGGCAGTATATATACTTGTAATCATTTTATCAATACAATTAATGTTTTCCATAAACTACTTCTAATTCTATATGGTATCAGAGCGTAAAAAGATCCTATTTTTTTCCCGATCTCCTTCTTCTCCTCTCCTCTCCTCGCCCTACTCCTAATGGCTGCTTCTGATTTCTCCATTCTCCCTAACCCTGATGAACCCAACGTCTCTCTCATTGTCGTTTCCCTTGGTCATATTCTGAAACTCTCTTCCACAAACTACATCTCATGGAAGACTCAAATAGAGGCCACTCTTCTTGGACTTGACCTCTACAAGTACATTGTTGGTACTCATCCGGCTCCTCCCAAAACTCTGTCATCCGCCACCACTACTCCTGCTGCCGCAAACACTAACCCTACTGCTGCCATCACACCTACCACACTAGCCGCCACAAACATCACAACCCTTACTGCCGTGGACCAATCTCCTCCCAATCTTGCCTATACTTCCTGGTTCCGCCAGGACAAGCTTCTTCTAGGAGCTCTTGCTGGCACCCTCTCTTCAAGCCTAGTTCCCCTCATCTCTCATTGCCCCACCACCTATTCTGCCTGGCAAACCCTAGCCAAAACCTACGCCAACCCCTCCAAAGGGCATGTCAAGCAAATCAAAGACCGTTTGAAAAATATCTCCAAAGGATCTCGCTCCGTCACTTATTACATGCAAGAGATCAAATCTTGATGTGACCAATTAGCTTCTCTCGGCCGCCTCCTTGACGCCGATGACATGGTTGATCGGGTTCTTGATCAAATCAATGACTCTGATTATGAAACTGTAATTTCCGCTGTCCAAAATCGTGAAAACCCAATTTCTTTCGACGAGTTCCATGAGAAACTCCTCAACAAGGAGCTCTCACTCAAACACAAATCTACACCTCTCCGATCCTTTCCTGCCACCATAAACTATGCTGCCAAACCTCTCTCTCGTCCCTTCTCTCCTAAGCCGGCCTCTCCTAATCCAGGTCTACTACCTACGCCAACCCAATACCATCACACTAATCCCTCTCGGCAATCCACTCCCTTCAAGGGACGTTGCCAGTGGTGTCGTACCACTGGTCATTACCTCTCCCAATGCTCTCTCTTCAGTTCTTAGCACCCCCATGTCACTATACCAAACCCTACCATTCCTAATTCCAGCCGCAACTCCAACAGAAACTCCTCCACCCATCCGCCTACAGCCTATGCTGCCACCACCAATGTTCCACAAACCCCCTCTTGGCTCCTTGATAGTGGGGCCACTCATCATGCCACCAATGATCTAGACACACTTGCTCTCCACTCTCCCTACGATGGTACCGAGGAACTGATCATTGGAGATGACTCGGGTATTTCCATATCTCACACTGGTTCTACATCTCTTCTCACTCCTTCCTCTAAATTTTCACTTAATAATGTTCTTTTTGTTCCGTCCCTTTCTCGCAATATAATTTCTATTTCTAAGTTTTGTACGGATAATAATTCTTCAATAACTTTCTTTCCTTCTTCTTATGTTGTGAAGGATCTCTCCACGGGCATAACCCTTCTCCAAGGCCCAACTAAATCCGGTGTCTACGAATGGAATACTATCACTCCTAGCATCCAGTCTTCCATTTTGAAATCCACCATCAACTGGCATCATCGCCTTGGTCAACCGTCACCTCCTATTTTGCGTCATCTTAGTAATAAATTTAGTTTACAAATTCCTAGTTCTAGTTTATTTCATTGCAATTCTTGTGACTGTAATAAGAGTCACAAACTTCCTTTTTATGACAATTCAATAAAATCATTTGGTCATCTTGATATCTTATATAGTGATGTGTGGACTTCCCCTGTTTCTTCTTGTGATGGCTTCAAATACTACATTATATTTGTTGATCATCATTCTAAATACATTTGGTTTTACCCGCTCAAAAATAAAAATGATGCTACCAAAGTTTTCTCCCATTTCAAACTCCTTGTTGAAAAACATTTTAATCGTCCAATTCTTACCATTTATAGTGATAATGGCGGTGAATACATTGGACTTCGTCCCCTTCTTTCTTCTCATGGCATATCTCATCTCACCTCCCCACTAAATACCCCGGAACATAATGGCTACTCAGAACGCCGTCATCGACACATAGTCAAAACTGGGCTCTCCCTACTTACTCATGCTTCTATGCCACTCAAATATTGGCCTCTCGCATTCGCAACTGCATGTTATCTAATCAATCGAATGCCCACCCCCACATTAAACATGAATTCCCCTTTTCTCACTCTTCACAAACAACCCCCAAATTAAAACAAACTCCGAAGCTTCGGGTGTTTTTGCTACCCTTGGCTTTGTCCTTACACCGCACACAAGCTTGAACCTAAATCCACCCCATGTGTTTTTGTTGGTTACTCTCCAACTCAAAGTGACTTCTATTGCTTGGACCCTTCCTCTCATAAAATATACACTTCTTGTCATGTGAAATTCGTTGAACACAACTTCTCGTTTGGCTCATTAAACCACACACCTCTCTCTTCCAACGCAGATGAATGATGCACACTTACATTACCTATCACTAGTCTTTCTCCTCCTTGCTCTACCTCATCACCTATTATCTCCTCTGACTCATTATCACCCTTACCAACCCCTACCACTGCCTCGGCTGCCCCAGCTGAACCAGGAGGCGCCTTCCCTTCTTCGGCTAGTCTACCTTCCTCGGCCAGCCAGCCTCCCTCTACTATCCAGCCCACTGTTGCCGAGATAACCTAGCCACCTGCTCCACCCGCACCATCCAAATTTGGCCCTGTTACCCGTTCTCAAAATAATATAACCAAACCTATCAATAAACTTAATCTTCATGTTTATCTCTCCCTCTCACACCCTGAACCTTCTACTACTTCTCAGGCTCTTAAAAGCAAAGTGTGGCAATATGCCATGCAATCTGAATATGATGCCCTTATCAAAAATCACACATGAGATCTTGTTCCTCCTACTCCGTCTCAAAATTTAATCGGTTGTAAATGGGTCTTTTGTACCAAGTACAATCCAGATGGATCGGTTGATCGCTACAAGGCTCGACTTGTATCAAAAGGGTTCCATCAACGTCCAGGCCTTGATTATGCTGAAACATTCAGTCCTGTTGTTAAACCCACTACTGTTCGTCTCATTCTATCCCTTGCTCTTTCTAATGGGTGGTCTCTTCATCAAATAGATATCAATAATGCCTTCCTTCAAGGCTCTCTCTTAGATGATGTCTATATGTGTCAACCTCCCGGGTTCTCTAGCCCGTCTCATCCTTCATATGTTTGTAAACTCCATCAAGCTCTCTATGGTCTCAAACAAGCACCGCGTGCTTGGTATAATGAGCTCAAAAATTATCTCCTTTCTCTTGGTTTTACAAACTGTATCTCTGACTCCTCCTTTTTCATTTATCGTCACTCTCTTGGTCTAATATATCTCCTCGTCTATGTTGATGATATAATCATCACGGGTTCTAATATCTCCTTTCTAAATTCCTTCATTTCCACTCTCTCTTCACGGTTTTCACTCAAAGATCTGGGTTCCTGTCATATTTTCTTGGTGTTGAAGTTGTCCCTTCCTCCAGAGGTATTTTCTTGAGTCAACAAAAGTATATTAGTGATATTTTTGCTAAGGCTCATATGTCTAAGGCCAAACCAGATCCTACTCCAATGGCTCCGAACCCTCCTCTCTCTCTTTATTCTGGTACTCCCCTATCTAACCCTTCTGAATACCATGCCTTGGTGGAAGGTCTCCAATATCTCTCTTTCACTCGTTTTGATATTTCCTTCGCAGTAAATAAATTATCTCAATTTATGCATCGTCTTACTGATGTTCATTTTTCTGCTCTCAAACGGGTTCTTCGTTATCTTGTTGGCACCATTTCTCATGGTTTACTTCTCCCTCCTACATCTTCTCTTAATCTTCATGCTTTCACCGATGCTGATTGGGCCGGTGAAAAGGATGACTATATATCTACCACTGGTTATGTAGTTTATTTGGGCAAGAATCCTATATCCTGGAGTGCTAGGAAACAAAGGACTCTTGCTCGTTCATCTACGGAGGCTGAATATCGGGCAACTGCATCTACCACTGCTGAGCTCATCTGGGTTCGTAACCTTCTGTATGTACTCAGCATTTCTCTCCCTCATCTCCCGACTGTTTTCTGTGATAACTTAGGTGCTACCTACGTGGCTGAAAATCCAAAATTTCATTCTCGTATGAAGCACCTTGGCTTGGACTATCATTTTGTTCGTGGACTTGTTCAGAATCAGGAGCTACGTGTCTCTCATATTTCAGGTTCTGACCAACTCGCTGATGTCCTCACTAAATCTCTCCCTCGTATACGCTTTCAGAATCTTATTTTCAAGATTGGCCTTACTCACTGATACGACTAGGGAAAATGGATTGGGCCCAGTTACTGAGGTTGGGCCCAACAAGCTAATCAGTGGCTCTGGACCCATTCGGCCCAACCCAGTGTAGGAAGGGCCTCGACCCAGGGGTGGCCTTGGAGGTCGAGGTGACTTAGGGCAATTTGGGCGATAATGGTGAGATGTCGCTTTAGAGTTGACTGGTCAAGAGGGAAGGCTATGCGAGAAGTGCGGTAGGAGGTCAAGAATGCATTATGATTGGACATAAGGGGGGAAGCCCGCCTTGGACAGAGCAGTTGGCTAGGGGCGACATGGGTAATGTCGCCTTTTACCTTTGATTGTCGCCCAAGCGACATGCGTTGGTGGGCATTTCCCGGCTACACTTTGGTTAGCGCCTGGGGACCAAACCCTAGCCGTACTTGATGGGTGATTGATGTGACAAGGTGAACAGTGAAATCCCACTAATTTGGAGTTGGTTGGGGACTTTTGATGGATGATTGACAAGTGTCCCCCCCCCCCATATGCAAGGCACATGGGGGCTTGGGAGTATATAAAGATGAATAGTTCATTTTGCATGGGTATGACTGTCTCTCTACTCTCAAACTCTCTCTCTCTCTAGGGTTTTCCATTGTTATTATTAACACCTTGAACATCTAACCTTACTCTCACGTCGGAGGGGGTTCGCCGGAGTCACCCCCGGCCTAGCTCACGTGCGTTCTTGTGTGTAGGACCTAAACGAAGAAGGACAGCCGTGGTATCCTCTTTTTCAGCTCCTGAGCAACCATTTTTTATGGCAGCATCAGTTGGTTCAGTTGTTGGGACCTGAGCTTCCTTCTTTGGTTGGGTTGATTAGCCGTTGGTGGCGTCTTCAAGGTCTTGACAGTGGTTGCAGGTGGAGGTTTGGTATTTCTTAAGGTTGACGTACTGTTCAGACTGCCCAGAATTGTTGTTGGTTCATATTGTTCTAGTTTATGGTTGTAAACCCAGAAAGTGACCGGAATGGTTCAAGAAAAAAATACTCAGGCTAAGGATACCCAGAATCTGGTACTGGAGACCCCCAATCGGAAGGATGCCCGCAAGGCGAGATCGGGGACTGTGCAAGAAGGAGAGGTTCACACTTCTGAGACTGATTCGGCAATCAGGAGCGCCAGAAGGCGAGAAGATAGGGCACGAGAAGAGAGGAATAAGGGAAAGGCTGACGAGCAGGATCCCGTTCCCTCGAAATCTAATGGCGCGAGAATGATGGCTGAGCAATTGAGGAAAGAAAACGAGATGCTAATGAAAGTGCTCGCAAATAATGAGAAGCTGAGGAGAATGGGCCATGCACCCACCGAGATCCCGCCCGAGATGTCGGTCAGATCGGAGGGGCGAGCTCGAGTGGATGAGCTTGCTGCCAGCCAGAGTGTGGCAAAGAGAGATGATAGGCGAACGAGGGAGATGCCGCCGCCTAAGGATAAAGACAAAGAGCCGAGAAGGCGAGATGCTACTAAGGCGAGATCTGAAGGTGCGGCCATTAAAAGAAAACATCCAGATCGAGATGAAGGAAGGAGGATGAGAATTTATCACAAGTCGGGAAACTCGTGTGACGAGTCATATTATTATGAGTACGAAAGTGATGAGGGGTCGACGGCGGACCGAGACTACGTACCTAGTCGCTCGAAATACTCAGATGATAGGACTTACAAGGAAGAAGGATCGCAAAGGTCAAGGCATTATGATAGGCCTCGTCGAGATGGGAGGTCGCCGCACGATAGAGATCATGGCCGGCGAGAAAGGAGGGGTAGAGAGAAGGAAAAAGAAAGGGCCGAGAAAGCCGCCGAAGCAGAGAAAAGGGCGGAATCTATTAAACTGGCTGAAGCTTTGAAAGCCGCTGATATGGCAAAAGCCGCGGAGGTGGAGAAAGCCAAAAAAGAGGAAGATGATAAATGGAAATCTGAAATGGCGGAAATGGCAAAGAAGATCAAGGAGTTAGAAGCAGGAACAAAGCCCGCCGAGGTGAAGGGATCCTACCTGGCTCCGTTTGCAAAGAATAATAAGATTGTCGCCCCTGATCCCGCATTACATATGCCAAATTTGCCAAGCTACTCAGGTAGTTCCAGAGCTAACACCCATATTGGCGGGTTTGAGGTTATTTTGTCGCTATTGATGGAGAATGAAGTTGTTATATGTAAGGCGTTTGCGAGCACTCTTGTAGATCATGCCCTAGAGTGGTTTTTGGCCCAGCCAGTAGAGTCAATTCTCGGTTATCAGGATTTCAAGACAAAGTTTTTGGCGAGATTTAGTGGATCGGGGGCTCAACCTGCACAGAAGACCGAGTTGTGCAGCTTGAAGCAGGAGGAAGGAGAGGAGATATCGACCTTTACTGATAGGTTCATGAATGTCACAAATCGAATCGCCGATGTTAGCCAAGGCGAGATTATCGTGTTGTACAACTCAGGTTTATTGCGGGGGCATTTTAAGCGGGAATTTTGCATGAGATTGCCGAAGACGACTGGCGAATTATACAAAAGGGTTAGAGCATTTTTCAGCGGTGGCAAAGAGCCAGAAGTGAAAGTCGCTCATGCGGCAACAGGCTCTGGCAAGAAAAGTGTGAAGGAAAGGATTGAGGTGGTGAAAGAGGAAAGTAAAGGTGATAAAGGAGGTCGCAGCGGGAAACGCTCCGGCGGGAATGGGGGTAGCCGCAGTGGAAGTAGAGATCAAAGGAGAGTAATCAAGTTTAGCCGATTGAATACCACTCTTACCGAGATATTGAGAAGGGAGGCATTTCCTGAACCATATCCCATCAAAGAGGGGTCCTATATGGCCAGAGATCAGAATAGCTATTGTGAATTTCACAAAGATAAGGGGCATGTGACAGAGGATTGTTATAATTTGAGGAGAATAGTGCAGTCGAGAATTGATACAGGCGAGTTCAAACAGTATCTCGAAGGCAGCAAAGGGCGAGATGAAGGGGTGCGATAAGAGAGAGCTCAGGATCGGAATGTGGTCGATGTCATTCAAGATCCATTGCCCAGCTGTGAATGTGTGCCCAAATTTATTTTGTGTTTTTAAATTGGATTCACTTGAGTTTGAAAACATCCGATTTAATTTGAAAAAACGGAGTCGCCACGCCATTTTGATTTCCTCAAAACTTTGAAAAAAAGGTTTTTAGGATTCGGAGGTTAAGTTACCCCTTGGGAAGAACGGATCGTCGTTCACCCAAGGTGCCTTGCCGTAGCAAGTCTCCCTAGATTCCATTTTTCGTGCTTGCTTGCGTGCTTTCTTGTGTGCATGTGTTGAGAAGAGGGGGGTGTCCCAAGTTATCTTCCGGACGTACAAACCATTTAGTTGGTTGTCGCTCGGGATTCCTTGGATTTTATGTGTTCGGGACTTTGATCCCGTCCTCATCTTGGACTTGTGATCATCGCTATTTGACCTCGGGTCTTGCGTGATCGAGAGAAGGACTCTCTTTTATAGTCCAAAATGGGGTTCTTTAGAAAGGAGTGTCCTTAGCCCATCAATCCTACATCTTGAGACGATTGAGCTTATATAGGGGCTATCATGCTCGTCTCAAGTGATAATCGGAGATATAGGGTTCAAGGTCTATCCCTTTCTAAAGAGATTATGGCACCTTTAATGGAAGAAATGATGTAAAGATAGGACCTTTACACCGGTCCGTTCCAAAGGATGCATCAAATACCAATGGGGACATGGGGAATGCATGTTTAAGATAAAAATGACATTTTTAATGAAAAAGATGACATTTTGGGTGCAAAGGATGCTATTTGTTTGCAAAGGATGCTTTTTGATACAAAGAGATGATTTTTATGCAAAGGATGCAACTTTATGTGGAAAAATAGCATTTTATGTGCAAAGGATGCATAAAAATGTCATTTTGAAAGCAAAGGATGCTACTTTGATGTAAAGATAAAGCCTTGAATGCAATGGATGCAACTTTGTATGTAAAATGGCATTTTAAATGCAAAGGATGCTACTTTATGCATAAATATATCATTTTAAGAGTAAAGAATACTATTTTAATGCAAAAGATGCCTCTTTGATGTACGAAGATGACATTTTAATGAAAAGATGACATTTTTATGCACAAAGATACTATTCAAATTGCAGATTGATATTAGATTACAGCATGGTAAAGGTTAAAATCAGATTACAACCGAAAAGATGAAGGCTGCAGACCGCCAAGGTTGTCGCGTGACATAGGTTGCCTGGCAATGTATGTCGCGTGACATACTTAGCCACTTGCAGAGACCTTAACAACTGGGATTTACAGAGGCAGCAAGGCATTAATATAGCCAAGTTACTTCACAAAGGGGTCTCAGAGAGTAAGTATGTCAATAGTGAACACTTCAAGAGGGTGTGGATATGAGGGATCCACACTCATCTCGAGTGTTCATACAAAACAATGTCAAACCGACGCTATTACATGGGATGATATGCAAATAGATACGGATCTAAGCAATATGAGACTAAAACATGTGATATTACTCAGGATGCATCAAAGTCAACACATTTAAAACATAGATATCATGTATAAGGAAGATAGGGGAGGAGAAAAGGATAGAGAATCGTTACCCTTGAAGACCACGACTTCCTATATCAAGTTAGATATAGGAGCCTTCAAACATCAGCCTCCGGAGCTGATATCAATCCTTGGTTCAATGAGAACCATTGGTTCTTTGTGTGTGTATGAAGTGGGTGTTGGATTGGTTGAATGGTTAGTGATTTGAGAGGATTAGTATGTGTTTTAGAGGGTATGTGAGGAGAGACTAGGCTTCTGGGCGTATTCTTTATAGAGTGACACTGAGGAGTAAAAAAGGCTCCCCTAAAATGAGAGGTGCAGGCCTCTATTTATAGGCTGCATGGCAGTGGCTTAGTATGTCGCACGACATAACAAGCCATAACTGCTTTCCTTCTAGAAACATGCAAGGTGGCAAATTCTAGAACTCACCATGTGAAATTACCCGGGATCCGGCTCGCGCGCGGAGGCCCCGTGCATCTCGCATTCGTCACTTTTCGGGAATGTTCGCCCGGATCCGAGAGGCAGCGCGTTCGCGCCCCGGCATCTGGCTTTATTCCGCTTTCAGTGTTTTAGTTGGAGGTGTCTCGCCGTGTTTTGCTTTGTAGAGTCGCCACGCCGTTTTTTATTGTTAAGCCCAAAACATTGAAAAAGGGCATCAGTTTAAAAATAATAATAAACTGTTTTTGTGTGATGAGATTTTGAGTTCGGAGGTCAGATGACTCCTCGGGAAGAGAATATTAGAATATTAGAGCTCACCCGAGTCGCCTCGTAAAAACGAGTCTTTCGGATACCCCTAATATTCTTTAAATGTTGTGTGTGTGTGTGTACGGACCTCCCAGGTTATCCAGAATTTTGATTTTCCTCGATTTGAGGGAATATGTGATGATGGTGAATATTCTGAAATTATGATGTCCCCTATGCAAAGAGGTCCGTACGGACCATCTTGGCATGCAAAGAGGTCCGTACGGACCAACCATGCATGAGGGTAATCATTTTCTCCGGGATTTGAGGGAATATTGTGGACTTTAAGGGGATTCAGTAATTATTAAAGCAAAGAGGTCCGTACGGACCACTTATGCTTTTCCAATTTCCTGAGAATTCTCAAAAGGTCCTTTTGTCCCTTTTTATCCCTGAAAGGCCCCTCCCTTGGTTTGGTTGAGGGTTTTGAGAGGGTTTTGAGTGCCATAGGTCTTTGAGATTGTGTTTGTGAGTCTGCGGTGTTTCCTGTGTGCTCGGCAGAGGGTGATCCAGATTGGGGTACTTACAGAAGCTCCTCAACGACGTCACTTTCGGAGGAAGTGGGGTCGTTGATAAGATAAGGGTCCTAATCTGGATCGCGTGCTGGGAGAGGAAGTGACCGTGGAGGTCGGTGGGAGGACGTGGCGGTGTCCTGTTGTGTGACCGTTAGGTCAATTGGCTGGACCCCTGTGATAGGATTCCTACGTATCCCTGGCGGGAATCAAGCCTGATCGTAGTTCGTGTGTGGGGTGAGTGTTGTAGTGCAAGAGGACGGGAGATGTCTCTGACTAAGACTCTATGGGTGGACGTGGTGGTGTCTGGGTGGCCAGTATAGGTCGATGGCTGGACCCTGTGATAGGATTCCTACGTATCCCTGGCGGGAATCAAGCCTGGCCGTAGTTCAGAGGTCGTGAATTTGTGAGTGTATGTGGGCGTGGTGGTGCCCTGAAGTATCGTGTGACCGCCGAGGTCAGTGGTAAGGACAGGGTGGTGTCCTAAGATGTGGTGACCGCCGAGGTCAATTGTGAGGACGTGGTGGTGTCCTGGGGTGGAAATTTTACGATTTTCCTAATCGGGTGGTTTAAGGCCTTCCGGGCCGGAGATAGTGATTTGGGAGGTTTATACGGTCTTCCGGACCGAGTGATTTAAAGCCTTCCGGGCTGGAGATAGTATGAAGACTTGAATCGTCTTCTGGTTGTAGTTTGCCATGCGTGAGGACTTTGAATCGTCTTCTGGCTGCGGTTGGCCATGCGTGAGGACTTTGAATCGTCTTCTGGCTGCGGTTTGCCATGCGTGAGGACTTTGAATCGTCTTCTGGCTGTGGTTGTGTCATGTATGAAGACTTGAGTCGTCTTCTGACTGCGGTTTGCCATGCGTGAGGACTTTAAATCATCTTCTGGCTGTGGTTTGCCATGCGTGAGGACTTGAATCGTCTTCTGGCTGTGGTCGTGGAGGCATGGCTGCCTTGAGCTTTGATTGCGAGAGGTGTAGATGCCTCGTGCTTTGTCCACTGGGGAGAAGGTTGGACTTACGATAACTGCCGGTGTTTGTCTGTTGGGGATCATCGTGGCCTTGTAGGGGCCTTTTCTGCTAAGAGGGTGACTTCGGGCTTATTTTGATGGCCGGTGTTTGAGTTGCCGTTGAGCGGGCAAGGATGATGGCCGGTGATTGCTTCACCGTTTGGCGTTTTGGAGGCATTTCGTGCCTTGGGATTTGTACTTGGAGGTGCTGGCTCCTTTTGCGCTTGTTTTGCCGTTGAGTGGGCGAGGTCCGGGCTTACGATGACGGCCGGTGCTGGGGATATGTAGTCTTGTACGACTTCCTTTTGACTTGCTGGGGAAGGAGCTCGGGCTTACTTTGATGGCCGGTACTTGAGTTGCCGTTGAGTAGGCGAAGTTCGGGCTTACATTGACGGCCGGTGGTTGAATTGCCGTTGAGTGGGCGAGGTCCGGACTTACATTGACGGTCGGTGCTTGAATTGCCGTTGAGTAGGCGAAGTCCGGGCTTACATTGACGGCCGGTGGTTGAATTGCCATTGAGTAGGCGAAGTCCGGGCTTACATTGACGGCCGGTTGTTGAATTGCCGTTGAGTGGGCGAGGTCTGGGCTTACATTGACGGCCGGTGGTTGAATTGCCGTTGAGTGGGCAAGGTCCGGACTTACATTGACGGCCGGTGCTTGAATTGCCGTTGAGTAGGCGAAGTCCGGGCTTACATTGACGGCCGGTTGTTGAATTGCCGTTGAGTAGGCGAAGTCCGGGCTTACATTGACGGCCGGTGGTTGAATTGCCATTGAGTGGGCGAGTCAGGGCTTACATTGACGGCGGTGCTTGAATTGCCATTGAGTGGCGAAGTTCGGGCTTACATTGACGGCCGGTTCTTGAATTGCCGTTGGAGTGGGCGAAGTCCGGGCTTACACTGACGGCCGGTGGTTGAATCGCCGTTGAGTGGGCGAAGTCCGGGCTTACATTAACGGCCGGTGGTTGAATTGCCGTTGAGTGGGTGAGGTCCGGGCTTACACTGACGGCCGGTGGTTGAATTGCCGTTGAGTGGGCGAGGTCTGGGCTTACACTGACGGCCGGTTCTTGAACTGCCATTGAGTGGCGAAGTCCGGGCTTACTGTGGCCGGTGGTTGAATTGCCGTTGAGTTGGCGAGGTCCGGCTTACATTGACGGCCGGTTGTTGAATTGCCGTTGAGTGGGCGAGGTCCGGGCTTACATTGGCCGGTGGTTGAATTGCCGTTGAGTGGGCGAGGTCCGGGCTTACATTGACGGCCGGTGGTTGAATTGCCGTTGAGTAGGCGAAGTCCGGGCTTACATTGATGGCCGGTGGTTGAATTGCCGTTGAGTGGGCAAGGTCCGGGCTTACATTGACGGCCGGTTGTTGAATTGATGGGTTAAGGACCATGTTGCACTGAATTTGCTGAAATAGGCCTTAGGACAGCCAGGGGCAAAGATTATAAGGGCAGGAAAGTAATTTGGCCTTCCCTTGCAAGAAGGTCCGTACGGACCAACCTGGGATGTAAAGAGGTCCGTACGGACCAAGTTGGTTTTTTACAGTTCCCAGATTTTGATTGGGATAAAAACCGAGGCATCCCCTTCATTTCCCATTCCCAGTTCACGAGCCAGCCGAGAGAGAGAGGAAAAAAACCTCCATTGTTAACCAAAATCCTCCATTTTTAGCTTGAATTGCTTGCAATGGCAGAAGGATCTCGGAGGGGTCGTCGACAACGCAGTCAAGAAGTGATCGAGCAACGGATGGAGCTCCAAAGAAATTGGATCTCTTTTTGTTCCATCTTCGAAGAACCCGGATGTATTGTATCCGAATCCGGAGGTGCACAATCGTCGCTCTAGGAACGTCGGGGAGGTAAGAAATCCACTCCGTTTTGATTCCCTACTCGACTTTTTTTTGAATGCTAGAACTAGGTTTTAGTTTTTCGCATTTTGGGGTTTTTGTTATTTGCCATGCCTTTTGTGAAATTCTTGACGAATTGTTGAAAATTAGCATGTAAATATTGTGAATATGTGCATTTTGTGCAGAAATGTGTAGATTAGCTTTTATTTATGAAAATAAAGTGCCTCTCTATGAAAATGCATGTTTTGGTGCTTTGTACCTTATGCTATTTATGTATGTACAATGTGGGAAAAATTGTCATGTAGGGACAAATTTTGTAAAAAAATGTGACATGTGCCGTGTTTTGTGACGGATTTTGTCTGAAAGTATGTGCCGTGTAGGGACGGACTTTTCTTTTGAAAATGTGTCGTGTAGTGCTTGATCCCTTTGTTGAGAAAATTTGTACAGTGTGGGCCGTGTTTTGTGACGGACTTTGTGGGGGAAGTATGTGCAATATGTGCCGTGTTTCGTGACGGGATATATGTGCTTTGCCGTGTTGGGACGGTCTTTTGTGCTTTTATTTTCTTTTGGTATTTTGTATTAAGTCTTTGTACCGAGCGTACCTTTCTTTGTGTTTACTGCGAGGATGAGGGCTCTTTGGCTGGGAAGGCCAAGAAGATGAAGACTCGGGGATCGCTCGAGGTACATTGTTGAAGTTGTGGCCGGCGGATGCTTAGGACATTTACGTGGATGGTAGGCCGAGTCCCGGGAGGCTGAGTCTACGCCCGGCACAGGCGTGTTCGTAGAGAACTTGGTCGGGGTTTCGACACGAGGAAGAACAAGAGCGTCTTCCTTGGCCTTTACGAGTATTGGTGGGATACCACCCGCACCTTCCATACGAGTGGGGAGAGGTGACGGCGACGCCCACCGATTTTTCTTTGCGATTAGGGCTTTCCTTGAAAGGAGGGCCGGTGCGGTGGCGAGATATGATTGCGAGATGTGTTGACGGAGCTGCTGGGCTTTGAGCCTCGTTCCTCGCAGGGGCACAGGGATGTTGTATAGTGATGTTGAGATGAGGATCACGGCCGATATTGGGGCCTATGTTCGGGTACCGAAGCCGAGGTGACGGCGGAGCTGGCGCGCTCCTTTTTGTGGTTTGCGCTTTAGAGACTTTGTTCTCGAACCACTCGACCACGGCTCCTTTTGCTCTGTTGGAGAGCTTGATTGATATGGAGAGAGTTTGTGATATCTCTTGGGGCGAGGCGGGCTTGGCGAGCTCTACTTCTCTTTGGACCGGTTTAGCCAGGGGTGTGGCTAGTTCTTTGGCTTTGTGTTTGACTTTGCTTTGGAGAGTACGAGTTTATTGCTTTGTTTTTGATTTAGCAACTTGTCGTTTTCTCCTTTTTCTTTACTGCTTGAGCCTTTTACGCTTTTGTCGCGGGTGTGGTTCTATATGAGATTTTTCGGTGCTAAGTAGGATAGAGATCACAGGGCAGCCTGGCGTATCTGCTATGTTTGGTGCAGGCACGACGACGAGGAGGAGGAGGACCGGACGGGGAAGCTCACCATCGCCTACGGGGATGTGCGGGAGCATTTGGAGAGAGATAGCTGGAGAGAGTTTGTTTTGTATCCTTGGGCTCGATATGAGGGTGATGATTTCGAGGGGCTCCTGAGGTGACGGTGCGGCGGAAGATCTTTGCGGGACGACTTGCGACGTCATGTATTTGGGAGAGCGGGTCTTACGGCGGCGTAAGCCGGGTATGCTTCCCTTGGCTCAGGGGACCCTCCTTTTGGGATGTTGGATTCCGGGATATGGACGTGTTAGATTTTGAGAGGTACCTTGGCGGCGTGAGTGCCGATGAGTTTGTGTTGTATAGAGAGGAGTATGGAGCCTTCGTGAGGAGGAAGTTGAGGACGCCGCGGGTGTTGGCGAGGAGAGGAGGTCGCGCGGGGTCCCCGAGAGGTTCGGTGCTGGGGCCGGACTTTACGTATGTTCGTGGGGATTCCTCGAGGAGGAGGGTGTCTGTGCCCGTTTACGAGCGAGCTCCCGATGCCTATCGCGTGGATCACGATAGGCCGGTGAGTGTGCTTACTCTTTTCCATCTTGGCATCTTTTACGTATTTTTCTCTTTTTGTTGTTGAGTATAAGCTTGTATTCTTTGAGCGTTTCTTTGGGCGCTTGCTTGTACGGAGTCGGGAGGGCTTTTGACATCCATGGCCCGCCGCTATGTGGCGATGCGGTCTTCGCGAAGAAGATGGCGTCGAAGATGTCTTGCCAGGTCTTCGCGGCGTGTGCGGCGTACGCCGATACCCTCAGGGCATTCTGTAGATGTTCCTCCACCGAGCCCGAGCCGGCCACCACGGCGGGAGAGGACCTTCGCGGGGCGGCATAGCATGGATCTTGGGCGTCTTAGGGAGCGCGAAGGCCGCGAGACTCTTTACCAGTTCTTTCCTCGGTAGGATGCGCGGGGTGAGGGTTCGTCGAGCCTTCTTTCTTGATCCTTTCGTCGGATTTGATCCCTTCGATTACTTTTAGTATCGGCCTCGGGAGGGCTCGGTACTCCCGATGCAGCGAGGATGTGACGGGCGAGTTCGCGGGATGCCCAGACTTCTCTCTTGAGGACCTTGGTGAGGATGATGATCTTTGAAGAGTCGGACTAGGGTTCTTTTGCTTTCCCTCTTTCCATATCTTTTTTTTTTTGTTTAGCAACAGAGACATTAGATGTACTGTAATAAAACACTCGTATTTGCATGGCAAACACATTTTATTTTAAGGATGTAATGTCATTTTTGTGATTTCCGGGAATTGTCCTAGAAATTGTTGCTATTATTTTTATTTTGTGCATGCCACGTGGCGAGAGTGCGTTTGTGGGTAGTGTATGTTTGTCGGGAATGGCTTTGGCAGTGTTTGGGCGATTTGGAGCAAGGTCCCTCTGCCGAGAACAATGGTTATTATGCTTGTTTCTTTGGGAAATGGGTCATGATTGCAAAGAGGTCCGTACGGACCAACCTTGCTTTTGGGAAGGAAATAAATGCTTTCCAGTGTCTGGTCCTTCCCCATTTCCCCATTTGCAGCCATTTTCGAGCTTTCTTCCCCATTTTCTCTAGGAACCTCCATTTTTGCCATGGATTCTTCGTACGTCCCTAGAATTTTGCCGAGGCTTTCGCGGAGAGGCGAGCACACTTCCTTGAGCGGCTGAAAATGTGGATGCGGCGCCGTATGAGGCATCGAGAGACGGGTTTTCAAGGTAAGGTTTCGTCTTTGCTCGATTTGGTCTTTTAAGGAGTTGGTTCACGATTGGGAGTTATTTTTACGGGTTTGCCGCATGAAGTTGCAGGATGTTAGGAGGCATGTGTATTGTTTCTCCTACAATGAAATGGTGCCCACCTTTGAGGATTTTCGGGCTTTGATTGGAGGGCCCAGGAGGTGGAGGCCATCTCAGCTTCCTTTGATTGGTGGTGCTTTGCGGTGAGGCGTGAAGCTTGCGAGGCTTTCTTTCGTACTTCGTTGGTAGAAGTGCGGGGCATGATCCTTGATTCGGGTCATATTGACATTTACGAGGCTGCCGGAGCGGTTTATGGTTGATGATGAGAGTGATGTCTCTTGGGGCGCATTTGCCTTGTGCGTGATGGCGGCAGCTTTTCATGGTCGGCTCCCTTGGCATTTGCGATGGCGCTTTGCTAGATGTGGTTGGGCCTGCGAGTGGAGAGGATATTGTCCCGTTGGTCTTTGGGGAGACTCTTCATGGTATCGACCGTGCAGCGGCGGGATCGGTTCATGAGAGGAAGCCCCGCTTTGCTCACCTTGTGGCTGCGAGAGAAACTTCGAGGCCATGCCCGAGGCTCACGCGTCGTTTAGCTTAGTGGTCATTTGCTCGAGCGACCTCTTGTGTTGGATATGGATGGATCCGCGCAGGAGAGATGGATGGCACGGAACCAGGTACGCATCGAATCCGTTGGTGGGTTCCCCAGCTGGAGGATTGAGACTAGGAGGGCACTTGCGGGAAGGGTCCTATGTTGTTAGAGTTCCCGGGTTTGTCTTGGTCCTCCTTTTATATTCCGTCGCTTGTTTCCGGCGGTTTGGGATGAAGCGAGGAGCCTTTGTTGGGCTGGGATGACCTTGCTACTAGCTAGAAGATAGCTCCTCTTTGTATAGCGGCTCAGTGCTTTCTTGTATTTTACGAGGGTATGGAAGTATTGCTTTCCCTCTGTGGTGCTCCCTTAGACGTCGGGAGAGTGTGGTATTGACGACTCGGTACCTGGCTTTGGTATAAGCCGGCATGTTAGGGCGATCCCAAGTGGCTTTGGAAACGGGCGTGTAGCGATTAAAGGGACCGGTTGCCGTAGTAGCTATTGCCTTTAGGAGTGCCAGAAGCACAGTCCGACCCTCGGGATGTGACAGGGAGACACTTTGTTTGACCTCTGAGACTAGAGTTGACCGGCCGGCGGGAGAGATCCTCTTTTTACGGGCTCGCGAGGGAGGAGATCCGAGCCCGAAGCACGGGCGAATGAAGCCACGAGAGCTCTTGGATTGTTTGACTCTGGGGAGGACCCCGATCTCGGAGCGAGAGACGAGTTGGTTCGCGTTGAGCGAAGAAGACTCGCCGGGGACGAGGGAAGAAAGG
The DNA here is from genome assembly GCA_022495995.1 of Adenophora triphylla var. japonica. NCBI lineage: Eukaryota > Viridiplantae > Streptophyta > Magnoliopsida > Asterales > Campanulaceae > Adenophora > Adenophora triphylla. The sequence continues at coordinate 175,650 of JAFEMH010001726.1, read as the reverse complement.
GAAGAATGGCCGGGGGACAAGCGCAGATGGCGCGGAATGACCTCCTAGGTATCCATTCATTGCATTGTAAACACATTATTTGTTGAATGTATTAAGCTGTCTTTTAGCATGTTGTGAACTTGAGAGTAGACCGTACTTGAACTCATCAAGAAATGTTGTAACCGGTAGTGATTTGTGATTTACTTTTAAAGCTTTGTCGAGACGCAAGATCTCTTGTTTGCCTTTGTTTCTTTTGTGAACCTTGTCGGCGTCCATCTTTGGACTTTTACATTTGCATTTGCGGGTGAAGCGATGCAGGCCATGACGGCAATCCCCTTTGCTTAGACTTTGTGCTTGGCTGAGAGGTTGAATGATCCCCTGAAAAGTCGTTTTGACGGTCTTTTTCATAGCTTCCTTGCCTCTTGTTGGCGTCAGGCTCTAGACCTCTTTTGTAGCTCGTTTGAGCTTTCTTTTATTTTTATTTTTTGTGAGCCCTTGCTCGAGCTCTCTTTTTTATTTTTTTTTGTGAGCCCTTGCTCGAGCTCTTTTTTTTATTTTTGTGAGCCCTTGCTCGAGCTCTCTTTTTTTTTTTTGAAGTGCGTGAGGCGAAAAGCAAGCCCAGCTTGGAAGTAGACATGGGTCGGTCGTTTGACGTTGAGTGACCTCGGATGTCCTTTGATGTTGCCGCCGTCGTTTGACTTGGTCAAGGTGACGTTGGGGCGTGTTCTTGAAAAGTGCGTAGCTAGATGGAGGTCTTGATTGACATTCAAACTTTTGACTTTTTGTGTATTTTTAGACAGGACCAATTAAGGTTGCCTACGTTCCCCAGGACTAGAGGGCTCGGAGTGCAACGTAGTTCGACACTACGTGGAGTGCGAGATGCACATTTGTTCTTCTTTAGGCGAAATATCTGCGGAGTTTGCTTCCGTTATTTGGATTCATGAAGGGATTGCCGTCTAGGTGCAGTAGGCTTCATGGCACCTCGGAAAGAAGATCTTTTGAACCACGAAAGGGTCGATCCATGTTGGTTCCCATTTTCCCAGTGGGTTGGTTCGAGTGGGAGGCTTTTCTTTGAGTACAAGTCGCCTTCACGATGTCTCGGGACTTGACTTTCTTGTCGAAAGCTCTAGCCATCCCTACTTTGATAGGCTCGGACGTGTTCCATGGCCTTTAGTCGTCACTTTCGTCTAGCGAGCCAATTCGTCGTGTCGGCGGGCCATTCGGCTTCGTTGATGTCATTTTCCAGCAGCACTCGGAGTGAGGAATTTCTAATTCAATGGGAAGGGCTGCTTCCATCCGTATGTCGGGCGAATGGGGTTTCTCCGTGGCATTACGGCGATGTGCGGTAGCCCCCAAAGTGCAAGGTGCGGCTTCTCGGGCCAATCTCGTCCTCGGGTGGTCATTTTCGGATGATCCGTTCGAGGGTTTTGTTTCTTGCTTCCACGGCGCCGTTTGTTTATGGCCGGTAGGGAGAAGATTTGTGGCGTGTGATCTTGAATTCGGCCCGGCGTGATGCTGTCGAATTCCCCTTCGAAGTGTGAACCATTGTCTGATATGACCTCATTTGGGATGCCGTATCGGCAGATGATGTTTTCCATGAGGAAATGCGCGACCTTCTTGGAGGTGAATACCTTGTAGGACTTGGCTTCGACCCATTTGGTGAAGTAGTCGATGGCTACTAAGATGAACTCGTGGCCCAGATTCTTTGCTGGCGGAGCGATTTTCCCGATGACGTCAATTCCCAGTGGCAAATGGCCAGGGTGTAGTCATGCAGTAGAGATCGTGGGGCGGCAGATGATTGAGGTTGGAGAACCGTTGACACTTGTCGCAGCTTCGGACAAAGTGGATGTGAAATTACCCGATCTTTTTCGCGCGCGGGGCGAGGGGGCGCGGAAAAGGCGGTTGTCTTTCGCGGGGGGTTGGTGTCTGAGACCTTGCTTCATGGGAAGGAACAAAATGAGGAGTCGCCACGCGGTTTTTGTATTTTGAGCCCAAAGCGTTGAGAAACGGCTATTTGTGAAAATGGTGTCGTTTTTATTGGTAGCAAAAACTTAGGAAAAGGCTTTGAAAACGGGGATCATTTTTATTGGTAGCAAAAACGAGTAAAAAGCTTTTTAGTACCGAGAGATTGTTAGGTTCGGAGGTCACGTTACGTTTCGGGTAGAGAGTATTACGAGATCGCAGAAACGCCTCGCATGGCGAGTCTTTCTACCTTTCTCGAAATCGTGTGTGTGTGTGTGTGTGTGTTTTGAAATGGGGCTTGAATGACAAGCTTAATCTTGGTTTGAATGACAAACGTTGATTATGTGACTTTGTTTGAAAAAACGAGCGTTTGAATGACAAACGTCGGTTTGAGTTTGAAATAGCGTTGCGTAGCAGCGTCGATTTTGAAGTTTGAAATGAGCGTTTGCGTGGCAAACGTCGACTTTGAGTTTGAAATGAGCGTTTGCGTGGCAAACGTCGACTTTGAGTTGAAACGAGTCATTGTTAACGATTTTACGGGAAAATGCGTATTAAATGATTTTAAGTGTCAAATGGCGGCTTTGAGTTTGAAGATGAGCATTCGGAGGCCGAGCGTCATTTCGCAGCGTTTTGAAAGAGAGTTCGACGGACGAACTCGGTTTTGAACCGGGCATTACATTGTTAACGATTTTTACGGGAAAAATGCGTATTAAATGACATGCGATCAACGAATCGGGTTGCGACTTCCGGACTTTTGAAAAGTAAATACTATCACAATCCAAACGGATCGGACTTGTAAATGACGGTATTTAAAGCGGTGTCAACGGAATCAAACGATCCGGATTCGTAAATGGCGATCAACGAGGCCAAACGGCTCGGAATTGTAAATGACGATCAACGAGGCCAAACGGCTCGGAATTGTAAAACGGCTCGGAATTGTAAATGACATGAAAGTAAGCGGAACAGAGGTCGGAACGCCGTTTTAACCGTGATTACTTCTCTTACGGAAAGAGAAAGAGGATCGAGGGCTAAAACGTATCGGACCCAGTTAGACGGAGCGTCTACATTTTGATAACGGCGTTCGAAACGATTATAGCGGCGGCGCGTAAGCGAGGACGGCGGAAGATTCGAGAGAGGGAGTTATACTATGGCTAGGAGTCGACTCCTTTGGCTCGGGAGGTGTGTACGGGACACGGAAAGTGATTCGAAAGGTTGTTTCGAAGTTGTAGGGTGCGTATTTGATCGAAATACGAAGGTTTCACGTGAATCGAAGACAAAACGGGAGCTTCGGGAAGGAGTGAAAACCGAGTTTGGACCGTGGGGGTGGTGATTTTTGGTGTGAAAAATCCTCTTCTTGCCTTTGACAACAACTTCTATTTATAGGGTGAAAATTGCGGTAAGTCAAGTGGGACTTGGGTGAATTTCGGGGTTTTGGGATTTTGGAAATGCAGGGGACTTGCTTTGGCAATTTCGGGAAAAGTGCACGGATGAGTCCGGCCGGACTTGGCTTGCAAACCCAGGGGCATTTTGGTCTTTTGGCCTTACTTTGAAATTGATTGACAGGGTGACTAGAGGAGGTGGCATGGCTGCCACGTGCCCTGAGTCACCGAGCGAGTGGAAGAATTGTTCCCGGTCCGGGTTTTGTCAGTTTTTAAAATAACGATCAGGAAATGTCAGAAACGCCCCGGAAAGTGCTTGGGAAAATGCGTTTTCGGGGAAAGCCATACTTTACGTGAGATGTCACGTGTTAAGTACGGTTCGACGTCGGGATGCAGGCTGATCTCGGGGCGTCTCGTTGGCACGGCAGGGGAGTTTGCGAGTTCCGGTTAACACAGGCCCGGGCCGGTTAACGGATTTCGGTTAACTTTACGACGGATTTGGACGATCGGGATTTGGGTACTTACGGTTAGCCCCTCGGCGGCGTCTCCTCCGAAGGAGGTGGGGTCGATTGAAAAAGATAAGGATCAAATCGGGATGCCTTACTTTGAAGGAGACACTGGGCGGTCATTGGTGGACCACTTAGCGAAAAGGATTCCTACGTATCCGAAGCGGGAATCAAGCCGATCATGTAGTTCGAAAAGGGCAAGGGCGCGCGCATGGGGACCTTGACACGGCTTGAGCTTGTTAGGAGGCGTCTAAAGCACTGGATGAGACCATTCGCGAGAGTAGGCTGTGCACTTTGAATGGAGGCTGATAGGAGGCGTCGGGCACAGGACTTGACGAAACTTCGAGGCGTGTGGCGCCTCAAGCCGGAGTTGCGATGTTGACGAGGATTTCGTGCCTTGGGTCTTTGGGCTTATTGCATTGCAGTTTTATCTGAGGAGATGAGCGTTCGGAGCTTACTTGGATGGCCGAAGAGGGATTGTTGCGAGGCGTTCGTGCCTTGGGGTTCGGGCTTATTCTTCATTGCGGAGATGACTATTGTTGCAAGGCGTTCGTACCTTGGGGTTCGGGCTTATTCTTTGTTGCCGGAGAGATATTTGTTTAAAGCGTTCGTACCTTGGGGTTCGGGCTTATTAACATTTGCCGGAAGATGGCCCATTTGCAAGGCGTTCGTACCTTGGGGTTCGGGCTTATTCATTCTTAGGAGAATGGCTTGTTTGCAAGGCGTTCGTACCTTGGGAGTTCGAGCTTATTGCTTCTTAGGGAATGGCTATTTTGCAAGGCGTTCGTACCTTGGGGTTCGGGCTTATTCTGCATTGCCGGAGATGATGTTTGCAAGGCGTTCGTACCTTGGGGTTCGGGCTTATTCTTTGTTGCCGGAGAGATATTGTTTGGCGTTCGTACCTTAAGGGTCTCGGAGGAATGGAGGTTCGTACCTTGGGGTTCGAAAGGTCGGGATATTGTTTGCGGGCGTTCGTACCTTGGGGTTCGAAATTCTTATGAAAGAGTTTGAATTGGGTAGGCAGTGTAACATTCTTAGGAGAAGGTGGGTCGGCGTTCGTACCTTGGGGTTCGGGCTTATTGCTGTTAATGGTGAGGACTTATTTGCAATTTCGTACCTTGGGGTTCGGGCTGCTTTCATTGCGGAGAGATGAACGTTGGTTGAACGTTTGAATTTTGACGTCGGGAGGCAGTTGTGATTTGATGTCGAAGACGGCGGCGTTAGTGAGAGCGTCAGGCAGGGAATATAACGTGCGGAGGCACGAATTGTGAAAACTTAGCAGAATTTGCGTCAGGAGACATGATTGAGCGTTTGAATGTCAAACGTCAACTAGGAATTTAACGTCTGGAGACGAACATTAGTGAGGACTAACTGAGAATTTAACGTCTGGAGACGAGCGTTAGTTAGAACTAACTTAGAATTTAACGTCTGGAGACGAATGTTAGTGAGGACTAGCGGGAATTTAACGTGCGGAGACGAACGTTAGTGAGGACTAGCGAGAATTTAACGTGCGGAGACGAGCGTTAGTGAGAACTAGCGGGAAATTGCGTGCGGAGACGGCGTTAGTGAAAACTAACTTTGATTTATCCTCGAGGAATAGGGCGTTAGAAATGTCTAGCGGGAAATTTTACACTTTCGGGGCCAAAAGTGGTAAAATTGGAATTGCCAAAGGCGAGGGCAAAAGGGGCAAAATTATTACAGTGCGGTAAGAGTCAGGTCGGACTTTGCGATTTTCGAAATCTTTTTAAATGCGAGGCTAGGGAAGAAAATGGCCATTTTCTTCCATTATTGCCGGCGAGAGAGGAGAGAAAAGAGAGAAATCAACCCAAATTGCAAGGTTTGCTCGAATTTGTGAGGAAGAATCGCTATGGAGGGTGAAGGAGGACGATGGCTCGCCGCGGAAGGACCAGAGCGACGAAAGAACTCGATTGGATTCGGACCATTCGAACCACCACTCTTCCATTGAATCCGGCGGAGTTTTATCCCGTGAGGGACCACAACTCCAAGGGAGGGATCGAAAGACACGTAAGTTCCCTACAAATTCCATTAATTTCAAGAATGTGCATTCTTTAAATGTTAGAAATTTGTTAGGAATTTACTTAGGGATTTTGGTGCCCGATTTGGGGCTTTTGACTTTGATATGAATCGTTGTCGAAATTGACTAGGACGTAGTTCAATTGACATCATGGGTAGATGACATAAAAATTTTGGTTGCAAAATTCCATGTCTAAATGCATTTTCCAAAATTAAAGTAGCTTTAATTCGGGACGGAGCGAAATTTTTCGAAAAAATTCGAAAGAATTTGAAAGTTCCGGATTCGACGGAGTTTTCGAAAGATTTTGAAAGTTCCGGATTCGACGGATGTTTCGAAATGATTTTGAAAGTTCCGAATTCGACGGAGTTTTCGAAATGATTTTGAAAGTTCCGGATTCGACGGAGTTTTCGAAATGATTTTGAATATACGTAGGAAATGAATGAGAACCGTATCTGCATTGCATCCTTTTGACATGCGTTGTTGCATTTTGTTGACGTTGCTTGTCTTGTTTGTACGCGGGGGACGGGGATGGTTGATACCCACAGAAGAGTCGGGGGTGCCTTTGAGGCGGTGCGAGCATTGTGGGGCCTTATCCGGACGTAGCTCGAGAGGGAGAGAGGAGTCCACGGCAGTGGTGATTGACTCACGGGTTGTTTGGGTTTATCGGTGCGGTAGGCTGCGGCAGTGATCACTGGCAAGGGCGAGGTCCATGTATGTCGCGGCGAGTGCGGTGGTGGGATACGACCCACACTTTCCATTTTAGATGGGGGAGGCGACGGTGACTCCCACGGATTTTGCCGCTATCGGCTGGGTTCTTGCGAGCTTACGGCAGCGCGGCTAGTGTGGGTTGATGGTTATACTCCGGAGCTTGGTTATGCAGAGCTGCTTGGGTTTTGATATTACCGATGCCGAGGCTTAGGCATTCGGTACGAGGCCGATGGAGAATCACTTGAGGAAGGGGTCGCGATTATCATTTGGGTCCTTGAGGATGGCCGCGGAGCGTCTGGCTCGAGGTTCCTTTGGTTTGCGCTATCGCGACTTTGTTCCGAAACTTAGGCACGTCTTGTCACTTCCCTGCTCGGGTATTCGGAGTGGAGCTTGGATGCGCGTGAGGGTTTGCGTGGGGGAGAGGCTGGGTGGCCGAGCTCTACCATTCCACTTTGGACGAGGTTCTCGCGGGGAGAGGAGCACTCATTTAGGCCTTGCACGCTTTGTCTTGGATGTAAGTTTACGTGCTTTTCTCTTTCTTGCCTCTTTTATGTACTCGTATGTATACGCTTTGTAGGCGACATAACTTTCCATTCTCTTGGCGGAGTGCGGTGCTACTGAGGTATTGATCACGCGAGCTTGGGACATAAAGGAGCCGTGCTAGTCCCTATTCCACTGCCTTGCTTGGTTTGGCGAAGAAAAGGCGAGAGGGCGGTCTCGCCGAGGTTGGCACTCGAGGTGTCGTACGGAGATATCTACGGCGGCGAACACGGAGGTTCTCCGAGAGGATCCAGTGACACAGTGGGCGAGGTTTGATCATGTCGCGGTGCGAGATTTCAGAGCGAGACTACACGGCGGCGGAAGCTCTGGTGGGACTTCAGCTGGACGCCATGTATTTGGGGAGAGGGTGACTCGTCGGCATTAGGCGGGTCTCTTCCCTTGGTGTCGGTGGATCCTCCTTTGTACATGCGGCATCCCGGGGGAGATCTCGATTGATGAGTTTGGAGGGATACCTTCGGGGGTGTGTACTTCACCAGAGTACACATCATAGCGAGGGCCGCTTATGATGTTTTCTTGAGATGGTGAGGCGAGCCGCGGTGCGGCATAGGGAGAGCGAGGTCCACAGAGGTCCTCGACATTTTCCGGTCCGCCGAGCTAGGCTAGCGTACGAGGCTGGGCCGGTTCGCGTGGCGACTTGTGATCCGCTCCGGCGGAGCGAGACCACGATCTGAGGCGGACCCCAATGCTTCGGTGAGCATCTTTTTGATTTTACGCATTTGATAGTAGCATTACGCACATGATGCATACGTACTTTGTTCGCTTTGATGATTTTCTGGTTCGCGGGTATCGCAGCCGTCGTGCAATGAGGCCGTATGAGGCTGGTGGACGGGTGGTCGCCCTACGCCCGGGGAGGCTCGTGGAGTTCATGCGGGTGCGGTTCCCGGAGGAGCGTGGACGTCCGCGATCGGGGCCGTCTAGGCGAGGTTCGCCTTTGCTCCCACAGTGGTGGGGAGGACTTAGCGCGGGGTTTGGCCGGTTCGCGGGCGGGCAGGCTGGATTTGGAGCTCCTTCTTACGCGCACTCGGGGCGCGAGAGAGAGTCCTCGAGTTCGCGTACTCAGGAGGCCGCTTTGCCTATTCCGAGTGGAGGAGTTCGGCGAGTTCTGTTTGCGGCAGTCCGGCGGCGGCGGAGCTTGGTACGTCGAGTGTACGGATGACGAGCGGGACTCGAGTAGTCACTTTTTCTTGCTTTCTTTCTTTACTATTTTGTTTAGACAAAATGCATGTATTTGTCGGGAACAAATTTTGATTTGAAATGTATTTGCAAAAAGGCGCAGTGGGGCGAGAACATGCGGCCGCATATTTGATTACGTGATCACCTTCGGTTATTTTTTTCGGCAAATAAGCAAATAGGTTAATCAAAAATAAATAAAAGGAGAAATGCATTAAAAATTGAACGGGTCAAAAATTAAGCATGTATGCACTAATTTTTAATTATTTACTGCTTGTTGCACGAGCAGGGGCGGAAGGGATATTGTCATTGGTTGAATGAAACCATGGGCGGCACGCGAGATTTCTTAAAGGTGAACGAGGAGTTGCTTGGAAATGTTTCCAACTTTAGGGGCGGTTGGCTGCAGAGTTGACCAAGTCAGCTGCGGAGGGAATCCGGCCGGACTTGGAATGAATTTCAGATTCTTTAAATTGCGGTTTCGGCTTTGCAATTGGTTAAGCTGCGCATAGTTTTTGATCATTACGGCTGAATTCTCTCAAACTTCCAAGGTTCCCTTCACCTTGCGACCGACATGGCTCCGCTTTCCCAAGTTATCGTCTCGGATGCAAGAGCGATATTTGGACAACTTTCGAGTCGTGGGTACGGAACCACACGAGGCGAGAACAAAAGGTTTTCGAAGGTACATTGCGGGATTAAATCTGTTTGGGCTTTGAAGGAGCTCATGCCGATTGGGATCTTTTGAGAGCCGCGTCTCGGTTACAGGACGTACGGAGGAATGTGTACGGCTTTTCGTACAACGAAGTCACTCCTACGTTTGAAGATTTCCGGGCCGTGCAGGAGGACTGAGGCAGAGCAGCTAGTTCTTCCGTATCTTTGGTGGCATGGCCCTTTGTTGAGAAGCTTAGTGTCTTTGTTTGGTATCTCATTTGGAGAAGCATACGGGATGCTTGTCTGAGGATACCGATTACGTTGACATTTCGGGGCCCTTAGAAAGATTTGCCGGAGGCGAGGAGCATCTTTGCGTGGGAGCCCAGCGTTTGCTCTGTGCGCGATTGCTACTGTGTTCACATTCACGTCTGCGGGTGTGTGCCATCACGGTGTCTGGACTGGTGAAGCGGTGCCGGAGTGGAGGAGACATCGTGCCATTGGTCTTGGGCGAGACGTTCTGGGCATAGGTCGGATGGCGGCCGGTAGCCGATACATGTGGGGAGGAGTCCGCTATGCTTACCATGTGGTTGAGGAGAGAGGCTACGAGATGATGCACGAGGTGCCAATGTCTTGTGACGCTTGGTCTTTCTCGCGGCGTCCTCGGTGATAGGGGCGTCAGTGAGTGGAGCTACGGATGGCGGACTTTGCACGCATCACTTGCGATGGTGGGTTCCCCATTGGAGATTCTGAGACTTGTAGGACCGCTCGGGGAGGGTGCATTGATCGTCGAAGTGCGGGGCTGTCTCGGACGTCTTTCTATATTCCATCGTTGGTTACTGCGACGTATGCGAGTTTGGAGCGAGGTGCCCTTGGCCCGATACGAGTTATCTTTGCTACCTTTGAGGTGGGATCTCTGCGGATGGAAGATCCTTCGACGCTATTGCTGATCACCGGTGGTGGCAATACCGTCCTTTCTGCCCGGGGTTCTCTTTCACCGGAGAGAGGCCTTTGTTGCATCGGCCTTGATATACGGCTGAGTACGAAGAGTGTATAGGGGAGACACGAGATGGCTATCTTGTGGAGACGGAGTGGTGTTGGGTGCGATCACACAGACGGCTCGACCTTGAGGAGGGCGAAGCAAGGGCTAACCACAGGAATAAATCTTGGCGATGCCATGGGCTGATTATGAGACAAGTGCGATCGGGAGGCCAATCAAAGCAACTGTGATGATGGCTCGAAGCGAGGCGGCTCGAGACGAGCTAGAGAAAGAGCTGCGTTGACGGCCCGCGGGCTTGACGGAGGCGTCGGGAAGAGTCCACGAGCCGAGGTAGAAGGCCTCTACGGAATATTTCTGCGAAGGTGAAGAACACTCGCCGGGGAAAAGGGAAGGGAAGAAGGATGAAGGACCTAGTACGGGAAACTAGGTTGACCTTCTTTGTCGGAGTATCCACCCATTGTCATTGCGAGACACATTAATTGATTAATGTTTTATTGTAGTTTTGCTAGCGTGTAGCGAGTCAAGAGTTGACCGTGCTTGAACTCATCAAAGAATGTTTTAACCGTTATGAATTTGTAGGTTAAATGAAAAGAGTTTTTGAAACACAAGCAATTGATGCTTATTGTATTTTTTTGTTTTTAGACCGAACCAATGATGGTACGCCTACGTTCCCCTTTTACAATTGGACTAAGGGGCTCGAGGTCACCGTAGTTCGACACTTTAGGTGAATTTGAGAAAAACAAAGACAAAAGAAGTGCGACCTGTTTTTACTGGATCATTAGCGGGAATGTATCCGGTTGGGTATTACTCTTTTAGCACTTTTAATTTGCGAGGACGGTGTATGGGGAAGGAGAGTTGACTCGTGCTCTTCCTCCAAACGAAGTATCTGCGGAGCTTGCTTCCGTTCACGGGGTTAACGAAAGGGTTTCCGTCCAAGTCTGCTAGCTTCATGGCTCCTCGGAGAAGATTCTTTGTACCACGAACGGTCCTATCCGGGTAGGCTCCCACTTTTCAGGGGATTGAGTACGCGTAGGAGGCTTTTCCTTTAGCACCAAGTCGCCTTCTACGATGTCTCGGATCTTGACTTTCTTGTCGAATGCTCGTGCCATTACGCTCTGGTAGGCTCGAGTATGTTCCATGGCTTTCAATCTGCGCTCGTCGAGTAGAGCAAGTTCGTCGTGACGGCTCACGTAGCCATTCGACTTCATTGATCCCGTTTTCCAAGAGGACTCGGAGGGATGGAATTTCCAATTCCACGGGCAACATCGCTTCCATTCCGTAGGTAAGCGCGACGGAGTCTCCCTGTGGCGGTTCGGCGATGTTCGGTATCCCCGAGAGGGCTAGATGTAGCTTTTCGGGCCGGTCCCGACCTGCGGTGGTCATCTTTCGATTATCATGGCGAGAGTCTTGTTGGGCGCCTCTCTTGCACCATTGGTTTGTGGTACGTAAGGAAGACTTGTGACGTGTGACTCGAATTCGGTCGGTAGTTGGTCACAATCTCCTTCGAAGTGAGTCCCATTGTCGGAGATGATCTCGTTGGGCACTCCGTATCGGCACATGATGTTCTCTCGGATGAACTCGGCCACCTTCTTAGAATTCGGTACCTTGTACGATTTGGCTTCTACCCATTTGGTGAAGTAGTCGGCTGCGACTAAAATGAACTCGTGACCATTGCTCCTGGAGGAGTGATCTTGCCGATGACGTCGATTCCCCATGTGGCGAAAGGCCATGGCGTAGTCATGCGGTAGAGTTCGTGAGGTGGGATGTGATTGAGGTTGGAGAACCGTTGACATTTATCGCGACTTCGGACGAAGCTGGATGCGATCTGTTTCCATTGATATCCAATAGTATCCCATACGGAGAATGATGCGTGTCAATGCTCGGGCGTTCGTATGTGCGGACCGCGAGGTTCCGTTGTGAACTTCGTTCATTAGCTCGCTTGGCTTTTTCTTTGTTTACACGAAGGAGTGGCCCTTGGTGGCGCTTCTTGTACAACATACCCCCGAGAATGACGAAATGGGATGCCGGGCGTTTTAATGCCATCATGTTTTGGCTTTGATCCCTTCTTTGTATTTTCCATCTTCATTTGTGAAGGAAGCTTCTCCGCTTTGGAAGTGCTTGGTAAATACGATTGTACCGGGGTTCGTCGATCGTTTCTTTTTCTTTTCGATCTCACGGCAATAGGCGGGTGTTTCCCGTCTGCCTATTACGAGGGTTTCTTTGCTTTCCCATCGGGAATTTCGACAAGAGAGGCGAGGGTTGCCGGGCGTCTGCGGCGGTTTCTGTCTCTTGGCAAATAGTGAAAAGAGATGTCCTTGGGCGAAGCAATGAGCTCTTCCATGTATACGCGTGGTACTTCGAAGGCGAGAATCTACCGTCTTCCATTTGTTGGACACTTGATTGATGATCAATGCGAGTCTCCATATACATCCGGCTACGAGATGTTGCGCTCGAGGCGGCTTCCAAACCTGCTTTGCACGAGGCTTCGTATTCTGCTGCATTGTTGGTTGCTTCAAAATTGACTTGATGGCTATGGGAGTATGCTCGTCCTTGGGATCGACAAGGAGCATTCCAATGCCATTCCCCTTCTTGTTGGCTGCCCCATCGAAGAAGAGTTGCCGGCGGTTTGCTTGTTGTCAAGTGAAAAGATTCCGTCGTCAGGAAATTGCGGATCGGGACCCTTAGGTTCCTTTGCTTGGGAAGTCGGCCGGTGATGCGCCATTACTACGCCCTTTGTTGATTTTCGACCATGTACTTGATGTCGAACTCGGCCGGGAAGAATGACCACTTGGCTAGCCGCATTGACAGGGGATGGCTTGTCAAAGAGATATCGGACGGGGTCCACTTTGGAGACCGGGAGCAGAATGCGGCTGCATGTAGTGTTTCGGTTTCCCGACTACCCATACCAAGGCGGTACAAGTTTTCTACGTCTTTGAGTAAGTGAGTTCACTTCCTTGAAGCTTGGCTACGAAGTAGATTGCATGCTCAACCTTGGAATCTTTACGCTCTTGTGCCGGCATTGCTCCGATTGACGTGTACATTCTTGCATCGAGATACGGGAGTAGTGGCTTGTCTTCATGTGGCGGGCACAAATTGGGGGGATTAACCAAGTAGGTCTTGATCTTCTCAAAAATTTGTTTGGCACTCGGAGTCCCATTTGATGTCGGCATTCTTTTTCATCGGTTTGAACATGGGCTCGCGAGAAGATGTCAAGCTGGTTGATGAAAGCGGCGATGTATTGAAGTCTTCCCATGAAGCTCTTCACTTGTCGGGGTTTGAGGCGGCTTCATGTCGATGATGGCCTTGATTTTCTTGGGATCGGCTTCGATACCTCTTTACGTAACCATGTACCCCGGTACCTTGCCGCGCTTGACGCCGAAGGTGCACTTTGCCGGAGTTTAGCCTCATGGAGTGCTTTACGAGTCTGTTGAAGAACTTCCTCGGATCTGTCATGTCTTGCATGTACGATCCCTTGGAGTGGATGATCATGTCGTCGACATATACTTCGATTTCCTTGTGTGAATCATGTCATGGAAGAGGGATGTTGCGGCTCGTTGGTAAGTAGTCCCAGCGTTCTTCGGACCGAACGGCATGGCCAGGTGTAACGATATGTCCCCATGGAGTGGTGAAGGCGATCTTGGCTTGATCCTCCTCGGACATTTTGATGCAGTTGTATCCAGCGAACCCGTCCACGAAGGACTTTACTTCGAAATTTGCCGTGGTGTCGACCGGCATGTCGATGTTAGGCAATGGGAAATCATCCTTTAGGGCTGGCCTTGTTGAGATCCCGGAAATCCACACGACATCGACCTTTCCGTTGGCCTTGGTGGCCGTCACGATGTTGGAGAGCCAAGTCGGGTACTCAATCACTACACGATGAAACCAACTCGGAGCATTTTCTCAATTTCTTCTTTAACTTGCAAGGACCACTCTGGCTTGATCTTGCGCGGCTTACATTTGTGAGGCTTGGATTCGGGATCCGGGGGAATTACGTGCTCCACGATTGAGGATCGAGTCTGGCATGTCTTGTATGACCGGGCGAACACGTCAACATACTCCGGAGGAGAGGTTTATCGGGGGCTTCTTTTACGCATCGGCGAAGAAGCGCCCACTTGTGTCTCTTTAGGCTCTTGCCGACCCCGGGTTCACTTTGGTCATAACCTCTTCGGCGGCTTGGGCCGGTTGTCCTCTTGGTCAACTACACGCTCGAGAACTTCCTTAATGTATTGGTCATTTAATGTGTACGCTTCTTTATCAATTGAATTATTAACGTCTTTTAAGTTGTTTGTTAACTTATCGGTTGTTAAAGTGGCAATGAGAGGATACTCAGAAAGGTCGAGACTTTTCATTAAACAAGAACGGGAATACATGATTGGCTACAACATTATAGTCCTCAGGCGTAAGGCCGTTGGATGACTCGGAAGGGTGGACTCGACAGGAGGCCCGGCTCGAGAGGGTTTGAGACCGGGTTTAGGGAGATGTGGGTGCGGGCCCGGCTTGTCTTCCAGTGCACAGCTTGCCCTTGGTCGGTGAAAGTTACCCAATTCTTCGGTGGCATTCTTTGGATGCTTGAGGAGGGTGCGGGGATCGAGAGGCAGCCTGCTGTCCCAATCATGGCAATCATGCGGTTGTCGGAGCCCAGTCGATCAAGTTGGGCAGCTCCATGACTTCTTGAAGCAGGACTACTGTAGAGTGGTCGAGAGCGTCTTCTATGAATTACGGTTCCTTACTGCTTTGGACTTCTTGTCTCGAATGTGGCCTCGGTGGCTGATCCGAACAATCTGTTTCCCATGGAGAGTACCTTGAGTTGCTCCTCCAAGTGCAGGATTCCCTTGAATGTGTACTCATCTTTGGGCTGTGGTGGCGGTTGGTCCGGGTAGAGGCTGTGATGTCGAGGAACGCTCCCCTTATCGGATTAGCTTTGAGTCCTACGAAACGCTTGAGGTCCCGTGCTAGGCTGTTCCATTCTTCCTGTAGTCTCGTCTTGACTATCCTGCTTCTTTCTCATCTTCATCGGTTCCATTTGTCGGTCCCCTCGGTTCTGTTTGTCGGTTCATTGTCGGTCCCCTCGGTTCTTTGTCGGTTCCCTTGTCGGTCCCCTCGGTTCTGCTGTTGGTTCCACTTGGTGAAGTAATGGCGAGGTCGTGTAAGGTCGGAGGTTGGGTGTGCCGTCGGAGGTTCCCCTTTTGCGAGCTTTGCCTTGGTGCGGGCGAGCCTTTTGTCTTCCTTGATGTCGGCCGGTGTTGGCACGTAGCGAAGCCACTGGACCGTGGTGTGGTCCTTGACTTCAATGACTTGGTGTTGGCCTTGCGGCCTTTTGCCGAGCCCCGATCACAGGATGAAGTTCATGAGTTTCATCATCCTCATGGCGGGAGGAATCGATCGTGAGGCAGTGGAAGGTCCACGTTGCATATTTGGATCTTGGAGGTCTCCCGAGAGTGAATCCGGTTAATGGCATGTCGTCATTATGCTTGATTTCTAACACTTTGGAATGTCGTTAGTCTTTGGTCCCCTCGGTGGTAGCCATCTTGTAGTAGGCGTAGTTAGCTCGTTGCCTTGCATGAACTTGAGGCACGATGAAGGGTGGATGCCACGCCATTGATTTGATGCGGCCGGGGACGCCCGGGATGGGCTGTGAAAGTGATTGGAATGTCCAACACTTGGAATTCGGTGGGGATCACCCGCTTGCCGAACCGAGATGTTAAGAGTAGCAACCCAGAAGCTGTACGGGAAGTAGAGTCATAGGCCTTGACGGTGTGGGTGAAGGCTTAAGATCTGTGGGCTTGATGTCAAGCGGGTCCATCATCTTGGCGGGCAAGACATTCATTCGGAACCTCCGTCTACCAACACGCGGGGGAAGGCGGCGCTCGTCCCGTGGTTTGTGATGTAGAGCGGCTCATTGTGATCGGCCCCAAATTTTGGAAGGTCCAAATACGTGAAGGTGATAATGTTGCCATAGTGGATGTTGCCCGATCATACGAATGACTTCATGCGGGGTTGCGTCACGGGGACCATGGTACGGGCCGAGGCTTTCCTCTAGCTTGAGCTTGTGAGGATAAGAGGAGGTGGCGAGAGACCAAGGGAAATGTTCGCTGAGTACGCTTGGTAGTGAGGATCGGGTCCTCTTTCAAGGAATTTGCGTCTTCGGGTGGCCGGATTGCAGTCGGCTCCGTCGGCTTTTTGGTGGCCTTAGGTGGCAATGCATGGATTTGACCCGATCGGGTTAGAGGCCCGACATCGGGTTTGGTCCCTTACGAGCAGTGCTACGAGTTGAGCCATAGTTAGAGGAGGATTCCTCGTAGCATAGGAGCCATATGTCTTCCCTCAACTCATTGATTGTGGATGAATTCAGGGAGCTTCGGCGGCTTGGCGGATTACGTCCCGGGATGCGCTTGGATGCCTCTGCGGGGAGGTAGCCTACGGTTTGGCCTTGATTGTTCGAATGTCGGTGCACAACGGTGGTTGCACTGAGGCTGAGCGTGCGTTGCTGACCCTCGGGGAGGTTGGAGAGTTCTCGGCTCAAGCGAACGGTCTCCTTGATCTCTTCACGGTATATCGCGTTCCTTTCCTTCTTCTTGAGCATACTCGGGGCATTGCAGAGTTGGGTGCAGCGATACTCGTGGTTTGCTAGTTTTCCTCCGCTGCAGGCCCCGGATCAACCTTCTTGCGGCGGAGCTGCGTCGAGAGATTAGTGCTGCGTTTCTTCCCATGTGAGAATAGCCGGTGCTTCTTTGAGCTGCGTGCGGCGGTCTAGGTAAACCTCCATCGGGAGAGTTTTCTCCTTTGCTTTATCGAGTGGCGGGTATGTCGGAAGGTGAGTACACGGCTTCCCGAACATCTGCCCATGTGGTAGTTCTTTGCCCAGTTGATCGTTTACGTAACGAATGCCGTAGGCTGTGGAATTTCCACTGAGTAGTTGCTCGAGGCAATTTCCATCCTCCTCTTGTTTTTAAATAGACCTTCCTCCTGAGTTGGCCTTTCAATTTGAGTGCGGAAATGATCCGTTCCCATCCTCCCGGGACCCTTGGGAGTCCGGTTTTGTTGACTTCATGCCCGGCTTGGAAGAGAATGGTTTCATCGTCTTCGTCGTCGCTTTCACGAGAGAACTTGCTTTCCCCAGGGAAGGTAAGCGGCGGGATTCGTTCTGTGTCGTTCCATCTCCTAGGTCATCGGGACCGTTGACCACCCTTGCACAGCGAGAGGGGTTGGATGAGAGCAGAGACGGTAGTCGGGGAAGTTGCCATGAGCAAAACTCTTGAGGTCGGCGGGTCTAGAGTGGCCTCTAGCTTTACGTACGAAGGCTTTGCTGTGACACTTTAAGGGCTTGGTCCATGTAGGTCTTTCGAGCTTGGTCTTCGTCCCAAAGACGACTTTCTTGAGCGGCTAGTTCCATGAGGGCTTTCCTTGCGAGAGCTAAGCGAGTCTCCGTAGGTGCGCATCATCGACTAGTGTCGAGCCGTGATTACATTCAAATCGCCGAATGGCGGGAACACTTGGATTACGTTGACGAAGGAAGTCGGGCCAGGACATTCCATGCGGCCTTCCTTGATCTCGGTTACCAAGAAGTTTGCCCATATACGCTTGATTGACCCACGGGGGTGTTGAATGCAATGTTGACGGTCTCGTGATCTCGCTCGATCGCCAAGTCTATCGAGCTAGCGGTCGATTGGCGGGATGTGCGAATCGGGGCCGTGACGAGTGGGAGTAGAATCGGCTGAAGCATGTTGATGCTTGAGGTGGTCATTTCCTATGTCGGAAGGCGGCTACGCCTTGCGGGAAGACTTTCCACGAGATGTTTTCGGGGTGGCTGCCGGAAGCGTTCCCGAGGTTGATCGACTCGTAGCGGGGTGAGGAGCTTGGTCTCCTTATTTGTTTCCCTTGGCCTTGGCGGCGCTTGAGGGTATAAGCTTGGCGACGGCACGGGCCGGTTGCAGCTGGGGTGGTACTCGGAAGTAGTGATGAGCTACGAGCTCGCTTGGCGAAGCCTCGTTTACCATGAGCGAGCGGTCGTCGAGGGTGACCTTGAGTATTGCGAGAATCGACGATAAGGACCGGATCCTTGGTATCATCGGGATATACGGAATAGATGATGTTGACGAAGTCGTCGTCGATCACTTGATCGAGAGGATTCTTCGTCGTGTCAACCGGTAACTTCCAATTGTTGGATAGGCATGCATCTTTGGACGTTGAGCTTGACAATTTCCATGGTATTGGAGCCTTGGTCGTAGGTGACACGATCGGAAGGAGTTCCGTCCTCAAAGCGAGCATGTGAATGCGGAGGTGCGCCGCGGGTGCGCCGCGTCCTCGACTCCGGAGAGTCACGATTCGTCGTCATCGATCGCTCAATCCAGGTGTAGGGACGTATTGCGTACGGTTGCGTTCTTTGGAGCGGCTAGGAAAACATCGTGCTCTTCGTTGGAGAAAGAGGGGTGCGGCGGGTAGTTCCTCGTGGAGGACATCCCATACGACTTCCATGCATTCATCCGAGAATGATGGTGCTTGTTGACCTTTATCACAAAGATCTCTTCGCTGGCGGGGCCGAGAGAGTTGGTTTGGAGAATGCGTGAATCTCCGATTGGAGGCGGGGGTTTATGTGCCCGCATCATGGCGATGTTCGGCGTTTCCTTCCAATACGCACTCCAAATGTTGGAAACGGCAGTTGAACTTGATGTATCGGTTTGCTTTAGTGCACTTTGCTCGAGTACGTTTACATAGTTAGCATCTCAGGACTACGAGGGATTACGATGAGATTTGCCCGATAGTCCACTTAGTTGATTCGAAGGAGGTAACCCGGTGCTTGAGTGCGGACACGCTTGGCTCTTGTCTCGGCTTCGTTTCCTATGAGGAAACTATCCCCTCGGATGACTTCGAGATCTCCTGCCGGTTAATTAACTTAACACGGCGATGGAGAGTGGAAGCTATGGCTTTCATGTGATGCCAAGGGCGACCCAAAAGAGCTGTGAACTCGAATGGAATGTCCATTACATGGAATTTCGCTGGCACCATCTGGGTTTCGAACTAGAGTTCCAGAGTTACCGTCCCCAGGATGGGACGAGACGAGCTGTCGTAGGCCTTGATAGTCCGAGTAGACGGGATCAAATGGCTTTCGTTGATACGGAGGGCTCGCATCATGCTTTGAGAGGAGAACATTAGCAGTGACCCGTTGTCTACCAATACTGCAGGGAGTGATATGGTATTGAGTTTGAGAGTGATGTATAGAGCTTCATTGTGCCAGAGGCATCTCTCGGTAGGTCTTCATCACAGAACGTGATCATACTGCCATACAAACGGGAGTCGTAGATCTCGTCTCTATCCGTAGAAGGAGAGTCATCCAGCCATCCGTTCCCTGTCTTCCTCTTGCTAGGTAAAGCCTTTGCTGGAACCTCTGGAGTGTGTTGAGGTTGTTTGTGGCGGTTGCCGCCCTTGGTTAGCACATTGATCGAGTGCGATCGCCAAGTGACCTTGATCTTCCTTTAGGTCGAGCTCGGAAGAGTGGACAAATTGAATCTTGGGCGATCCCGCGGAGGGTTAGGCTTCGACTGCGATAAGATTACCAAGATGCGAGGTATTACGGTGTCCCGAGTGCAGAATTACGGTTTCGGCGGGACTTTTCGGCTTTCCCGCCCTTTGTTTGCTCTAAAGTTTGCATGGCTGGAGGCAAGGAGGATTGGGTGGGTACTGATGCGTAGTAGTCGAACCTCCGAAAGGTTCTCCAAGTGTACCTACCTTTGGTATCCCTAGCTTCATATCTTTCTCTCGATTCTTTGTTGAGAGGATTTCTTCTTTTGTTTTCTCGGAGGATTGCTCGGACGGTTTCTCGGGACTCGTACTCCGGGCGGCGGAGCGATCGCAAACATCGTAGGTGATGTGGACATTAGAGGAGGATCAGTGAAAGAGGCGGAGAAAGCGGATTACGTGGCACTCTTCTTGGGCACCAGCTCAATGGAATTCCACTTATTTGTTATTGTTCGAAAAAGGGTTTCCCGTTGTATTGGGCCACGGGGCGCTCCAACTTGCCTTCTTCTATTAGGTTACGGATTTCGTATCGTAACCCCAAACAGGTTGTCGGTGGTATGGCCGTAATCTTTTGATGGAAGGCGCGATATTTGCTCTTGTCGCATTGGCTACGGGAATTTTGGGTTTGTAATTGGCAACGGGTTTAAGGAGACCCTCCTTGATTAACCCTTCCGGCATCTTGCTCGGTGGCATGTCCAACTTGTCGAAGTGTACGGCATCTTTGCCACGAGTAGAATTGTTGCTTTGTGGGGTGGGTTTTACATGTTACCCATGTTGTCCACGATGGACGTAGTTGACAAACGTATCTTTCCACTTTCTTGAAGGCCGGTGCGGGATTGAATGCACAGCTGGCGGCGGTATACGTATAGCTGCGGTAGCCAACTTTTCCTTGAGATCCTTCTCGAGCGTGAGCCGGCATTTACCATGGCTCGGAGATGCAGGAAGAAATTATTCTTGATGAGAGTTCTGATGGACGGTCTTAAGCAGGACTTGAAGATCCGCATCTGTTCGTCTTTGGAGAGTGGCTCCATGATCTCGGAGAGTTTCCAGCTCCATCTTTTGTAGAATTCCCCAACACTTTCATCCGCTTTCTGCTCAGTGGTGATTAAGTCCACGCGACTTGTTTCCCACTCTAAGTTGGATCTGTACCGTTCCAGGAAGATGTTACTGATCTGTTCCCAGGTGTGGCAATCCGCAGGCTTGACCCTCAGAAACCATCGTAACGCTGAACTTTTGAGCGTATGCTGGAAGTGGTCGGCCATTTGCTGGAGGGTTGTGTGAATGTGTGCCCCAAATTTTGTTTGTTGGAATTCACGCGAGTTTGAAGACATCCGAGTTATTTGAAAAACGGAGTCGCCACGCCATTTTGATTACCTCAAAACTTTGAAAAAAAGGTTTTATGGGTTCGGAGGTTAAGTTACCCCTTGGGAAGAACGTTTGGCGTTCACCCAAAGTGCCTTGCCGGAGCAAGTCTCCCGAGATTTCATTAATCGTGTTTGCTTGCGTGCTTTCTTTGTGTGCATGTGTTTGAGAGTAAAAAGGGGGAATGTCCCAAGTTATCTTCCGGACATACAAACCATTTGTTGGTTGTTGCTCGGGATTTCTTGGAATTTATGTATTTGGGATTATGATCCCGTCCTCATCTTGTGACTTGTGATCATCGCATTTTAACCTCGGGACCCTCGGGACTTGCGTGATCGAGAGAATGACTCTCTTTTGGTCAAAGATGAGGTTCTTTAGGAAGGAATGTCCTTAGCCCATCAATCCTACGCTTTAAGACGGTCGAGCTCGTATAGAGGCTTCATACTCATTCTTAAGCGATAATCGGAGATATAGGGTTCAAGGTTATCCTTTTCCTAAAGAAATCATGAACCTTTAATGGAAGGAACGATGCAAAGATGAGAACTTTTACACCGGTCCGTTCCAAGGTTGGGGAAAGGGAAATGCATGATGAAAAAATGACTCTTTAATGAAAAGATGACATTTTGGTTTTAGCAAATGATGATTTTTGATTGAAAGAAATAATCTTTATTGCAAATGATGCATAAAGATAGGATTTTTATGCAAATGATGCATTGAAAAAGGGTTTTGATGCAAAGGATGCATTTTTATTAAAAAAGATTTGATCTTTATATGCAAATGATGCATAAAGATAACATTTTTATTGGAAAATAGGGATTTTAGGTGCAAAGGATGCACCTTTATGAAAAAGACTACATTTTTATGACAAATGAGGTCTTAATGCATGCTAAGGGAAGGGGTGATAAAGAAATGATCTTTATGAATAAATGCCAAGTCCCAAGCAAGATATATGAATGCAATGAGCAAGTATATCAATTAAAATGCAAGGTTAGGGCGTGCGAGGTTACCAATCGTTTCCTTCGCTTCTTCGGACGGAGCTAGGAGGAGAGGTTCGTCTTGGGTCTTCAAGGAGGAGGGAGATGGCTTCTTGAGCTTTCTTCTTCGCCTTCTTGAGCCTTCAAAAGTGTTCTTCACGTCTTGATTATCTTGCTATGGAGTGTGTGTGTTTTTGTTGTTGTTGATTGTGTCTTGAAAATGGGTAGAGGAGGGCTCTATTTATAGGCGATCTAGATAAGGCTAATGAAGCCGTGCGGCATGAAGGCTGACGAGCTAATGCGGCCGTGCGGGCTTATCCATTGTGACTCGGCATTCTAGAACCATGCAAGGTGGCATTATTCTAGAAGCCTTCTCCTAATTAAGAAAAACGTGTTTTCTTAATTAGGAAGGCTCCCTACTGACCTAATTTTAATTTGGGGCCTTGCTCTAGGACATTTCAGGAATACTAGGAAGGTCAGGGGAATTACCGGAAACTTACGAAATGTCGGGAAAATTAGCACCGGAAGGCATGAGCAGATTTGGGTACTACAGAAGCCCTCGGCAACGTCACTTGCAAGGCGAGTGGGGTTGTCGATAGAAAAAGGATCCGATCGGCGAATGCGGACGGATTGGGTGACGAGGTGGTCGAGTGGTGAACCTTTTGGAAGGCTACCTACGTATCCGGGAGGAATCAAGCCGGGCCGTAGTTCGGAATTAGGATCGGCAGGGGAAGGAAGAAGAAAGCGGGTCTCTTGCCGGGGGAAAAGAAGAAAATGACCTAGGAGGTCAAGCAATTGATCCTGCGGGGATATGCTAGGAGTGACCCGGGTGGTCGGATATACGAACTTCTATGAGGGCGCTTTATCAGCGAGGAGTGACAAAGAAACGGGGTGACCAAAGTGGTCGAATGGGTGGACCTTTTATAAAAGGCTACCTACGTATCCGGAGGAATCGAAGCCTTGATCGTAGTTCAAGCATCACTAGATAGTTAGGAACGATGTCTAGGATCCTTGAGATTTTGACAATTCGGAGGCTGTCACCTGAAGAAGCTAGAGCTTATGGCGCTATCTCTTTATGACGGAGATAGAGGTAACTTAAGTTGGGAAACTTGAGCGTACGTCACTATTCGCGGATAGAGGTAGCACAAGTTGGAATGACTTGGGCATATGTTACTATTCGCGGATAGTGGTAGCACAAGTTGGAATGATTTGGGCATACGTCACTATTCGCGGATAGAGGTAGCACAAGTTGGAATGACTTGGGCATACTTCACTATTCGCGGATAGTGGTAGCACAAGTTGGAATGACTTGGGCATACGTCACTATTCGCGGATAGTGGTAGCACAAGTTGGAATGACTTGGGCATACGTCACTATTCGCGGATAGTGGTAGCACAAGTTGGAATGACTTGGGCATACTTCACTATTCGCGGATAGAGGTAGCACAAGTTGGAATGACTTGGGCATACGTCACTATTCGCGGATAGAGGTAGCACAAGTTGGAATGACTTGGGCATACGTCACTATTCGCGGATAGAGGTAGCACAAGTTGAAATGATTTGGGCATACGTCACTATTCGCGGATAGAGGTAGCACAAGTTGGAATGACTTGGGCATACTTCACTATTCGCGGATAGAGGTAGCACAAGTTGAAATGACTTGGGCATACGTCACTATTCGCGGATAGTGGTAGCACAAGTTGGAATGACTTGGGCATACTTCACTATTCGCGGATAGAGGTAGCACAAGTTGGAATGACTTGGGCATACGTCACTATTCGCGGATAGAGGTAGCACAAGTTGAAATGACTTGGGCATACTTCACTATTCGCGGATAGAGGTAGCACAAGTTGGAATGACTTGGGCATACGTCACTATTCGCGGATAGTGGTAGCACAAGTTGGAATGACTTGGGCATACGTCACTATTCGCGGATAGAGGTAGCACAAGTTGAAATGACTTGGGCATACTTCACTATTCGCGGATAGAGGTAG
The DNA here is from genome assembly GCA_022495995.1 of Adenophora triphylla var. japonica. Classification (NCBI taxonomy): domain Eukaryota; kingdom Viridiplantae; phylum Streptophyta; class Magnoliopsida; order Asterales; family Campanulaceae; genus Adenophora; species Adenophora triphylla. The sequence goes on along the minus strand of JAFEMH010001726.1, from coordinate 151,860 downwards.
CACAAGTTGGAATGACTTGGGCATACGTCACTATTCGCGGATAGAGGTAGCACAAGTTTAGAGTTACGACAATTCGGAGGTTGTCACCTAGTGTTATCCCGTTATAACGGAATTAACGGAGGTGGCCGGCAGAATAGAAGCTTGATTGCTTCATAGATAAAGGGATATTTTACGAAAAGATGTTATCTTGTTTAAAAGATAACGAAAATTGCATGCCCAGTGGAAGGTCCGGGCGGGATTGTAATTTACGCTTTCGGAAAGCGAATGAGGCCGCCCGGCATGAGATGGAGAAAAAAGGAGCCGTGCGGCTAGAAGCTGTTTTTCAGTTATTTAAAATCGAGATTTGAACGGGCCATTGGCATTGCATTGCCGCCCACTTCAGCCGAGAGAGAGAGAAGAGAGAGGTGAGATTTCTTCAACCCTTTTGCTTCTATCAATTAAATGGATCCGGAGGAGCAATCATCTAGAGGCAAGCAGAAGAAACATCTCGGCGGCCGCTCGGAGGAGGAGAAAGGAGCTCGTTCGGACGGAGAGGAAGTATGACTTCCTTACGCCTCCATCGGAGCTTTACGGGGAGAAGGGAGCATAAATCAACGAACCCGCGATCGGTTGGGGTAAGCATTCTCATTTTGCTCAAATCCGATGATTTTGCTTGATTTTTGAATGATTTAGGGCTTGACCCGAATTTTAGGATTTTGAATGATTTTTTTGAATGATTTTGAGATGCATGAACAACCTATGAGGCTAAGAATGTGCAATGTGCAACTTGTTTGATGAAAAATATGAGAATGACTCACTTTTTTCTCGCAAAATGAAATAAGAATGAGAATTTTTCTAAATGAGACGAAGTTCTTGCCTTGTGCTAGAACTAGGTCAAAATTCTGATTTTCAATGAGAAAACACGATTTTGGAAGATGAAAATGATTCATGCATGCCGTTTCATTTGAAAAATAATGCTTATGTGCAAAGAATTGTGATTTTGTGCTTTAGGAAAGCAACGTGCTTAAAATGACGTGTTTCAAATGATGAAAGTCACGTTTTTATGCAAATAATGCTAGAAAAACTTTTGTGAATGCTTTTCTTTTGAAAAATATGTGCACTTTTGAATATACGCATGCTTTTGAAATGATATGAAGGACTGACACTTCTTTTTTGTTGTGCTTGTCTACAGGAGAACAAGTCTAGAGGACCATCGGAGATTGCAGTGAAGCTTTGGCGAGAGGATGCCGGATTTTGAGAAGAATGGGGTAAATCAGCGGTGAGTGAGGAGCTCTTGCGCTTTGGATGCATTTGTAGAGGCCATTGGCGGGGGTGTTCACATCACCTCTAAGAGCAAGGGCTTGGTCCGGGCCCTTTACGGGAGTTACGGTGGGACGGTACACATAGCTTTCACAGTGGGAGAGGGCGACGGTGACTCTGGCTGATTTCCACGGCTATTGCGGCCTACGGTTCACCGGGAGGCCCGTTTGGAGAGACCACATTACAGGCCAGAGGAGTTCCAGGCTTTGGTAGGGTTTGAGCTGATTCCCGAGGGTTGGGGATGGAGGCGCGGAACGTCGAGGTGGCGATCCCGAGCGCATGCGGGAATTTTCTTTGCTAATGATGTGGCTTACTTGCCGGCGGTAACTAGAGCATTCATATGGTTGATGCTATCGGTCACTATCTTCGCCAGTGCAGGACGCTAGCTATGACTTGCCTCCTCGACTCTCTGGAGGATGTGGATGGGATAGGGACGGTCTCTTGGGGAGAGGCCGGGTTGGCGGAGCTCTACTTCTCGTTGGACATGTACGGTCGGAACAAAGTGCTTCCATGGGTGCTTCTCATTTGCCCTTGAGGTAGTCTCTTTTCTTTTCTCTTTTCTCTTTTAAATGTCTTGAAACTTTTTATGAGAGAGAATGACCCTTTTGATGTTTTGAACATGCGGGCTGGTTTTGCGAGGTGATCGGGTTCTTCCCTTGGAACCGGCGAGTGATGTCACCATCTTCCCTGCTATGGTTATTTGGAGGAGATGCGAGAGATAAATTCACGGGAAGACCCGGATTACCTTCGATTACAAAATGGTGAGGCCGAGTCATCAACGAGGATGGGCACGACGGAGTGGACTTCTACCCACAGGGCGGTATCCAGGAGATCTTCTTTGGGAGAGGCCGTTGAGGCGACGAGGCGAGAGGAGGTGGCTCTTTGGGGCGACATGTGATGTCATTTACTTGGGGGACCGCTTCTCGAGCGGCATGGTCATGTCCCTCCATTAGACGCCATTACTCCTTCGACCCTCCGGCACGGATGCTACGGCCCGGGGATTGGCCGAGGATGAGATTGCCGGGTACCGGGCGGGCGTGGGCGAGAGTGCTTGACATGGACACCCCCTACTGCTTTGTGTTTGTGGAGCGGCGCACGAGGACGCCACGAAGCTAGTGAAGGCGGCGGTCACTCGGGGGATATGGGGAGGATGAGCTCTTGACCACCGCCGATCCCTCCTGGCATCTGTCTATGTGATCCATGGAGTGCCGAGGAGGATGAGGATACTGTCCCGATGCTAGGGAGCCCAGTACACCTTGCTTTGATAGCCTTTGTAAGTGTACTCTTAGGGTCTTATTCCCTTTTTAGCTTTGATTTTGCTTTTGCAATTTTACGAGATTTTACGAGATTTTTCTCTTCTTTTTCTCGGAGTTCCGGCTCGCACTTACGATAGGTGGTCGGGCGGGAATAGGGGCTGGAAGGACATGTGCCGGTCTCTTACGAGGAAGGCGCTGCGCTTCGAAGGCGGCGGCGGATGCGCGGGAGCACAGGCGCAGAGACGGCACGTCGGGAGCACGGCGTCTACCTCATCGGCCTCGGAGTACTCTTCCCGGTGCCATGCCTCGGGGCGGGGACCATGGCCCGACATTCTGTGCAGGCGGGCGTGAGTACGGGCACGATAATGTCCATTTGTCGGCGTGGGCGACCGGGGGAGGACTTGATGAGGAGGCTAGCATTTACGGTGAGTAGCGATGAGGAGGAAGAAGAGTCGGAGGCCTAGGAGGTCTCTAGAATAGGTTTGGAACGAAAACAAACAATGAACAATTTTTATGCACACTTTGTTTATTTTTTGCTTTATTTGGGCGCCGATGGGCGAAAACATTGTATTTACATTTTATTTACTTTTCTAATTTATGCTTTCTCAATTTGCATATTATCGAGCCTTGGGGCGACTTTTTTGCTTGGAATTGGAAATTTGGCGGGCCAAAATGATTTATAATGGTGTATAAATGCTTGAATGGCTTACGGATATGTTTTATGTACGAGGTTTTGGTTGAAAAAGTGGGGTGAAAACTCCACTTGGGCAGCAACTTTGGTTGCTGCGGAATTTTCTATGAGAGGGCTAATGTGGCCGTGCGGCATGGCCTTGAGGGCAAATGAAGCCGTGCGGCTCACGGTTAATGCGAAATTTGGTTATTTTACGAATAAAAGCAAGGCTTGGCCATTTCATTTCATTTTCCCTCTAGACTTGTCCCAATTGTTCCCGAGCATATTTTGGACCGAAAAGCACCATCTTTGAACACTGCGATGGAGAAGCCCGTCAAATTGCAAAGGGGAAGCAAGACCATTTTCTATCCGGTCTTCAATCTTGGGCGAGACATAACTTCCAAAATCACAAGGAATTTACAGCGATTCTTCCTTCAAGATCAAGTCTTTATGGCATTTGAGGGATGCACGGGACAGTCCCGGGATGTCTCGTTGGCATGGCAACGGGGAGTTTAACGAGTTCCGGTTAACCTGGAGCGGGCCAGTTAACGGATTTCGGTTAACTTTCTGACGGATTTGGACGATCCGGATTTGGGTACTTACAGTGCCATATATGATTGGAAAGCTCTCGGCGAGAACTAGATTGCAAGGATGTTCACGCAGACCACTTTGCATGACAAACATGTCCGCACGGACCATTTTGCACCCAGACATCATAATTACAAAATCCTCTTAAAGCCCACGATATTCCCTTAAATCCGAGAAAACCAAAAATTTGGTTTTCCCAGAACAAGCCGCGCGGACCATTTTGCAGTTTTTCCAAGCCTATAAATAGAGGGCTCCCCCTCTCATTTTCTTCACACCTCAGTTCTCTCATCTCTCCCCCCAGCCTTCAGGTTCTCCCTCTCAGCCCTTAGAGGCAATCCCGGTCCCTTTCGGTTCCCAGGAGCCTTGAGCCCTCCCGAGGTGCTCAGAAGCCTGTCGAGCCTCGAGACACCTCGAGATGCTCCCAGGCCGCATCCGGAAGCCTGCCGGTCCATTTCGAGCCATTACGATCCGTCCCGAGGCATCCCGGTCCATCTCGAAGCTATGTCGGACAATCCAGGCATCCTGACGCAAGAACCTTTGCGTCTGACAACCGACAATCCAGAGGCATCACGGCGCACGGCTGAACCTGCGCCGAATCCAACCAACAATCACGAGGCACGCCAGAACCCTTTGCCCGAGTCTAACCGGCAATCCCAGAGTGCCGAACCTGCGCAGTCTGACCGGCAATCCGAGGCACGCCGAACCTCTACTCGAGTACAATCGGCAATCCCGAGGCACGCCGAGACTCTGCAAGTACAACCAACACTCCCAGAGGCACGTCGAATCTCTACCCGAATCAACACGTCAAACTCAGAGGCACGCAGAGCTTTGTCCGCGAGACACCAGGTACATCCGAAGCAATCCCGGTCCATCCCGAAGCACTATTCACACTCAAACACTATTCCCCAGCGGAAGATAGACACGAACCAACATTGGTAAGGCCTCCTTCCAAAAATATTTCAATTAATTTCAATACGTAACATACAATGTAGACATCATATTCAGCATGCATTTTTAAAAGCACATACACACACACACAACTTTTAAAGAAAGAGGGGTATCGAAAGACTCGTGTATATGAGGTGACTCGGGTGAGCTCTGGTATTATCTTCCCGAGGCGTAACCTGACCTCCGAACTCAAAATCTCATCACACAAAAACTTTCTTTAAACAAAGCATTTTCAAATGTTATGGGCTATATCAAAGCAGGCGTGGCAACTCACAAGCAAGCGCATTTGTAAGTACCAAATCGGCTCATGCCTTAGGTTAAGTTTCGGCAATTCCCTGGACTTTCTAAAGTTGGGAGCAGTCGAGGAACTGTTCAGAGCTTTCAGAGGGTGAAAGGATTACTTGGAATTAAAAAACACGTTTTCCTTTTATGCAAAAACCCTTCTAGAAAGGCCACCTTGCATGATTCTAGAAAGATCTTTGAGTCGCGGGGATAATGCCGCACGGCTGCATTAGGAGGAACTCTGGCCTACGGCTTCATTGGCGATTTCCGGTACTTTATAAATAGAGGCCTCCTCTACCCATTTTGATATACAAAAAATTCCAGCACCCAGCTCTACCCAAAACATCTCCACGAAAATCGGAAGGCGAGAGTGCCAAGAAGCCACCTCCCTCCTCCTTGAAGCCTCCAAAAGTTGGTCCCTTCACTGGCGAATTCCAAGAGAAAGAGGTCACCACCATTGGTAACCTCTCACCCCTTATCTTGCATTATACTTGTTTATGTGATATACTTGCTCCTTGCATTTACATATTGCTATATATTGCTTGGTATTTGGTATATTGTTTTTTAAAGATCATATCTTTAAACATATAAAATCATATTCCCCTCCCCTTTGCATCCTTTGCATTAACATAATCATCTTTTGCTCATAAAAATGTAGTCTTCGCATTAAAGGTGCATACTTTGCACCTAAAAATCTCTTTTTTACATAAAAATGATATCTTTATTCATCCTTTGCACTTAAAAATGTAGTCTTTACATTAAAATTGCATCCTTTTGCACCTAAAACCCATTTTCATGCGTAAAGATGCATCCTTTGCATCAAAAATCATTTCTTTACATAAAAATTGCATCCTTTGCATATAAAATGCTATTTTTCCACATAAAAATGCATCCTTTGCATAAAAATCATTTCTTTACATTAAAAGGCATCCTTTGCAAACAAATAGCATCCTTTGCACCCAAAATGTCATCTTTTCATTAAAAATGTCATTTTTATCCTAAAACATGCATTTTCCTATGTCCCCATTGGTATCCTTTGGAACGGACCGGTGTAAAGATCCTATCTTTACATAGTTTCTTCCATTAAAAGTGTCACAATCTCTTTAGAAAGGGATAAACCTTGAACCCTATATCTCCGATTATCACTTGAGACGAGTATAGTAGTCCCTACACAAACTCAATCATCTCAAGATGTAGGATTGATGGGCTAAGGACACTCCTTTTCTAAAGAACCCCATTTGGACTATAAAGAGAGTCCTTCTCTTGATCACGTAAGACCCGAAGGTCCAAAGCGATGATCACAAGTCAAGATGAGGGGCGGGATCAAAATCCCGAACACATAAAATCCAAGGAATCTCGAGCGATAACCAACTAAATGGTTTATACGTCCGGAAGATAACTTGGAACATTTCCCCCCCCCCCTCTTTTTAACACCTGCACACAAGAAAGCACGAAAAATGGAATCTTGGGAGACTTGCTACGGCAAAGGCACCTTGGGTGAGCTGACGATCCGTTCTTCCCAAAAGGGTAACTTAACCTCAGAACCCTAAAAACCTTTTTTTCAAAGTTTTGAGGAAATCAAAATGGCGTGGCGACTCCGTTTTTCAAATTAAACCGGATGTTTTCAAACTCAAGTGAATCCAAACTAAACACAAAAAAATAGAATTTGGGCACACATTCACAGTTTGGCGACTCTGCTGGGGAACTTCCCAAAGGAGAAAAGCTTTTATTTTCAAAATAAAAATGATACCGGTATATAGGTGGAAACCACTAACCTTCCTATATCGCTCCACTAACCCGGGGCTTGGGATAAAGGTGGTCCTAACAATCCATACCCGGTATCCACTTTGAAGAAAATAAATAAAAGAAAGCTTTTCCTTTGAGCGGGTTAGACTCGTCACGGATTCCATTTATCGTGCTTGCTTTCTTTCCTTGCATTGCATTGCATATTGCATCTTGGGAGTTGTGCATACTACGAGCAGGGAAGCATCTTTGAAGGCGAAAGGTGCCTAAAATGTTCGAGGAGCAACTTTGAAGCTTGCAAAGGAGTGGAACTGGAAAATTGATCCATGCGTGTAGTGAACTAATCCTCCTGGATTACGATCGGGCGGCCTCATTGTGGCAATTCCACCGAGGACAAAATTGAGATTGTCGCGGCTTAGGCGGCTTGGGCTATTCGGTTCAAGGCGGCCGAGCACTAGAAAATTCGTGCCTTAAGCATGTTGCATTTTTCCCCATCTAGAAAAATCATTCCTTTTTAAAACACATTTAGAAAATCTCTGTTTTAACTCAAAAGAACATTTTTTAGGAGACCGCACACTACGCGCACCTTATATATCTGTACACTTTGCACGCGCGTCCCTTAAGCCGGGGTGGTTGTTCGATTGCGATCACGGGACTGACCTTACGATTCTCCGGGCGCGCACGAGATTCACCCCAGCTCCCGTGGCGGCTAGTGTCGACCTGATACGGTCCGTGTCCACGTTTCAAAAAATGACTTTTGGTTGGTTTTTGGTCTAGTCCGTGTCATATAGCCCGGTTGCATATCCTCGTAATGGTCGAAGCCTTAGTTCTAACGGAAGTCAAGGTCCTTCGGCGCAAGCGAGAACTCACGCCAAAATTCCAGACTGAGGAAAAATTGGTAGAACCTTGACTCCGACATTGACTTTGACCTTGACCCGCACAGAATGCGTAAGAGTCGAGACCGAGTCCATGCCAAAAATCCAAAGATCTTTTCGCTCAAGCGAAGCTCTGCCAAAATTCCGACAAGGAAAAATTGGCAAGATCTTGACCCGGCATTGACTTCGATTTTGACTCACGCCTTTGCGTATCATGCGAAGTTCAATGTGACCTTTGTGTCATCCGGCTTTTGCTGCCCAGGCCCATGCCTATTATCTTCTCGAACATTACCGAAAAAGTTAAAAGCGTCATTCGCGCAGCCAAACTCATAAGAAATTACATTAAAAGTGAAAGAGCGAGACTTTCCAGTGTGCCTTGACTATAATCCGCATCGCTCGTGCGTTAAAAGTTCCTATGACTCGCTAGACCCGTTAGGAACGTTCTTCTCTCTCGGTCGTTGGGATCCGCGTGCCCTAAGGACCCTCGCCTTGGGTGTCCACCACAGGAGGTCGAAATACGGGTGGAATACGAGGGGCTTATAGACGTAGTGACGGAACCCAGCTGATTCGGGATCTAGAGTAGTTGCGAAAAGAAGGGCGAGAACCCTTTTCCAACCAAATAGAAATTAATAAAAGACAACTTTGTTTTAAGTAAGCTGGAAGATTCTTAATTTGCATATTGCTTGAGCCTTCGGCTAAACACCTACCAGAGTCTAAACCTCTCTATCCACTTTCCCGCGAGTGAAAGAAGTGGGGTGAGAACACCGGGTCGGGCTTGTTAGCGCAGAATTCTCGAGATAGTTCGCGGAGAATCCTCGGTTTTGTCGAGTCCCGAGAGAGTCGGAATGGCGATTTGGTAGCAGGTGGTGGTTTAGGGTAATGGAGATGACTGAGGGAAGAAGAGCTAGCCTATAATCAATGCCCTCCTCCATCCACATAAGATCCTTTGCAGGACACACCACTTTCAGATCCTTACCGGCATCCCCGGCCCAGTCGGGGTCAGCGCCCTCGCCTCCTCATGAAACCCCGAAGCTTTGTTCCCTTCCCGGCGAGAGAGCAACGCCATAGCTATCCCAGTCCTGCGGCCTCTTTGCATTACCCGTAGGACTCTTTCCCTCCTTCCAACCTAATCCAATCTCCTTACCATGAAATTCGATTACCCGGCTGACCTTTCTAATTTTGTCCAGCCTTTGTGAAGAGTCGATCGAAAATGAGAATAGGAATGGATGGATTCTGAGTGATGATGACAGGTTCAGGTAGAAGGAATGAACACAGGAGTCGACGAAGTGAAACCCGAGAGGGCAAGATGAAGTAGAAAACCACAGAGACTGGGATGGGAGATGGTATCACTTCAAAGTGTGTACGTAGCTTTGTGTGAAGGCTCGGAAGAGAAAAGATGCGAGCTCGGAGAGGCGGCGTGTGAATTCCACATTCTAGAATTCAATACTCCTTACAAAGACTTGGTCGGTGAATGGAGGAACTTGATCGAATCTTTAGTGAAAGAGGGAAGTGGGCTCCACCCGCGATCTAGAACATATAAAGCGTCATTGAGGCTAAACCCCGTCGGGAAGAGTAGACTCCATTGCGGTGCTAAAAGTCACCCACTGAGACCTTGTACGAAGAAGAGTGTATGGACGCCACGGAAAGAGTCTTAAAGTTTGAAGTGACCCCGGTCCCCTTCATATCCTATGATGGCGATTGATGTTTTCTTGGTGATTCCCAAGTAAGAGGAAGAGTCAGGGATACCTCTTATATGGCGCCAAGTGTCCCGACACGCTTTGTTTGCCCTCATTGGTCATCGAGTCAAGATGGCGGTTCTCCACGAGAATTCTTGTAGTGATGCGAGGAAGACACGGTCGAAATGCCGGAAGGAACAGTAGAAAGGTGGTTAGCCCGGAAAAGGTGAAAAGCCCGAGAAAACCTTCTCGACGGTAAAGAACGAGGAACGCCGCCATGAGGTTTGACCTACCGAAATCCCTTCTCGATGATGGAATTTCCCACTTGAGAAAGTGCTTGGCCAATGTCGAGATGCACGTGGAAGGCTAACCCACAGAAAGGAGGGACATGCTTGGCGGTGATGAGAATGTGATCCCACTTTGCTAAAAGGTTGCTAGGTCCCAGGATAAAGCCATTCGCCGGGCTCAAACCCTGAAAGTGATAATTCTTGTTGCATCTTTGACCTTGAAAAGCTGAATAGGCCATCCAGGCTCGAGTGGAAAGGATGAAGGCTGAAATCGGCGGTGTTAGCTAAACATTAAGTGAGAAAAGGCGAAAGAAAGCCATTAACACGGGATCGGGTCGGGAAAATGCTGTGTCCGGATCTTCTTGTCAATCAGTTAATGCGAAGTTGGCCACATACGCCGGCAGAGCCCGCCTCTTACTTTGAAAGAGGCATGAGAATCCTCCGAGGAATGATGACTCGGGAGAAAAATCTAATGTCTATGTGATGACTTCGGTGCAGACCGAGATGAGTGTTGGCCAAGGGTGACAAAGAATTATCACTTTCGGGGTTTGGAGCCTGGCGAATGGCTTTCTCATCTGGACCTAGCAACCTTTTTAGCAAAGTGGGATCTGCATTCCTCATCAAACGTGTCCCTCCTTTCTCTAGGGGTTAGCCTTCGGCATCTCTGACATTGGCTAAAGCACTTTACGAGTGGGAAATTCCATCATCGAGAAGGATTTACTGCGAGAATTCGAACCTCATGGCGGGTTCTGTTCTTTGCTTGTCGAGAAGGTTTTACGGGCTTTTTGACACGGGCTAACGGCACTCCTCTCTTTTCCTTCGGCATTTTATTGTGTCTTCCTCGGTATCGCTAGTAATTCTCGTGAGAAGCTGTCATCTTGACTACGATGACCAATGAGGGCAAAACGAGGTCGGGACACTTGGCGCCGTATAAGAGGTATCTGGACTCTTCCTCTTACTTGGGAATCACCAAACATCATTGTGTCATTAGGATATGAAGGGGACCGGGGGTCACTTCAAACTTTAAGACTCTTTCCGGGCGTCCATACACTCTTCTTCGGGACAAGGTCTCGGGGGTGACTATGATGGAGTCTACTCTTCCCAGACGGGGTTTAGCCTCGGTAGCGCTTATATGTTCTAGATCGGCGGGTGGAGCCCTTCCCTCTTCGGCTAAAATTCGATCAAGTTCCTCCATTCATGACCCGAGTCTTTGTAAGGAGTATTGAATTCTAGAATGTGGAATTCACACGCCGCCTCTTACGAGCTCGCATCTTTTTCTCTTAGAGCCTTCAGACTACGAGACACACTTTGAAGTGATACCATCTCCCATCCCAACCGTGGTTTTCTACTTCATCTTGCCCTCTGGTTTCACATCGACTCCGAGTTCATTCCTTCTCTTGGTCATCATCATTTGTAAAATCCATCCATTCCTATTCTCATTTTATTGACTCTTCTGGGCGTTGACAAAATTAGAAGGTGAGTCTTGGAATTTCATGGTAAGGAGATTTGGATTAGGTTGGAAGGAGGAAAGAGTCCGTGGGGTAATGCGGAGGCTGCGTGGTAGGATAGCTATGGCGTTTGCTCTTCTGGAAGGGACAAAGTGGGTTTCATATGAGGAGGCGAGGGTGTCGGGACCACGACGGCGGGGATCTTGTGGGGCCCCGAAAGGGGTAGTCATGGCAAAGGATCTTATGTGGATGGAGGAGGGCGTTGATTATAGGCTAGCTCTTCTTCCTAGTCATCGATTACCCAAACCACTTGTTTTCGGTCAAATCGGCCATTAGACTCTACGGGTGACAAAGGCGAGGATTACAGCGAACTATGGGAATTGCAACGCTAACAAGCCGCTGACCCGGTGTTCTCACCACTTCTTTCCATTTGCGGGAAAGGGATAGGAGAGGTTTAGACTCGGGGTAGGTGTTTAAAATTTGAAGAGCTCAAACAATATGCAAATTAAGAATCTTCAGTTTACTTAAAAGCAGTGTCTTTTATTAATTTCTATTTGGTTGGAAAAGGGGTTACGCCCTTCTTTTTCGCAACTACTCTAGATCTGAATCGGTGGGTTCAGTCACTCACGTCTATAAGCCCCTCGTATTCCACTGTATTTCGACCTCCCGGGGTGGAGCGGCCCGGGCGAGGTCCTTTAGGGCACGCGGATCCCAACGGCCGAGAAAGAACGTTCCTAACGGGTCTAGCGAGTCATAGGAACTTTAACGCACGAGCGATGCGGATTATAGTCAAGGCAATCGGGAAAGTCTCGTCTTTCGGCCTTAAAGAATTTTTGGCGAGTTTCGCTTGCGCGAATGACGTTTTAACTTTTCGGTAATGTTCGAGAAGATAATAGGCATGGGTCGGGCGGCAAAAGCCGGATGACACGGTGTCACATTGAACTTCGTTGCATACGCGGTGCGTGAGTCAAAATCGAAGTCAATGCATAGGGTCAGATCTTGCCAATTTTTCCTTGTCGGAATTTTGGCGAGCTTCGCTTGAGCGAAAAGATCTTTGGATTTTTGGCATGGACTCGGTCTCGACTCTTACGCATTACGTGCGGGTCAAGGTCAATAGTCAATGTCGGAGTCAAGGTCTACCAATTTTTCCTCGTCGGAATTTTGGCGAGTTAAAACTGCGCGAAGGACCTTGACTTAGTTATGAACTAAGAGCTTGACCATTACGAGGATATGCAAGCTGGGCTATATGACACGGACTAGACCAAAAACCAGCCAAAAGTCACGGTTTTTTGAAACGTGTGACACGGTGTGCATTGGTCGACACTAGGCTTGCCATGGGGAGTTTGGGGTGAATCCGTGCGCGCCGGGAGAATCGTAAGGCTGTCCGTGGCTGGCAAGAACAACCACCCGGGTTTAAGGGACGTGCGTGCAAAGTGTACAGAGGATATATAAGGTGCGCGTAGTGTGCGGTCTCCTAAAAAATGTTCTTTTTGAGTTAAAACGAGATTTTCGAAATGTGTTTTAAAAGGAATGATTTTCGGGATGGGGAAAAAATGCAACGGTTAAGGCACGTAAATTTTCTAGTGCACAGTCGAGTCTTGGGCTTGAATAGCCCCAGCGCCCTAAGGCTGCCGAGATTAATCTCAATTTTGTCTGGTGGAATTGCCCCTGATGAGGCCGCCCGTCGAGAATCAGGGGAGGATTAAGCGCGTGCGAGCTGCATGGATCAATTTTCGAGGTTCCACTCCTTTGCGGTTTCGGGTTTGCTCCTAGAACATTTTAGGCACCTTTCGGCTTGACATGCTTCACATTCGGAGTATGCATAATTCCCAAGATGCAATATGCAATGCAAGGAAAGGAAAAAAAAGCAAGCACGATAAATGGAATCCGTGACGAGAGTCTAATCTGCTCAAAGGAAAAAGCTTTCTTTTTATTTATTTTTTCGAAAAAAATAGATACCGGTACGTGGGATTGTTAAACTACCTTTTATCCCAAGCCCCGGGTTAGGGAGCGATACAGGAAGGTTAGTAGTTTCCACCTATATACCGGGTATCGTTTTTATTTTGAAAATGAAAGCTTTCTCCTTTGGAAAGTTCCCAGTAGTCGCCAAGCGTGAATGTGTGCCCAAATTCTATTTTTTTGTGTTTAGTTTGGATTCACTTGAGTTTGAAAACATCCGGTTTAATTTGGCTTGAATTCGCCACGCCATTTTGATTTCCTCAAAACTTTGAAAAAAAGGTTTTTAGGGTTCGGAGGTTAAGTTACCCTTTGGGAAGAACGGATCGTCGTTCACCCAAGGTGCCTTGCCGTAGCAAGTCTCCCAAGATTCCATTTTTCGTGCTTTCTTGTGTGCATGTGTTAAAAAGAGGGGGGGGGGGAAATGTTCCAAGTTATCTTCCGGACGTATAAACCATTTAGTTGGTTATCGCTCGAGATTCCTTGGATTTTATGTGTTCGGGATTTTGATCCCGTCCTCATCTTGGACTTGTGATCATCGCTTTTTGACCTTGGGTCTTACGTGATCAAGAGAAGGACTCTCTTTTATAGTCCAAAATGGGGTTCTTTAGAAAAGGAGTGTCCTTAGCCCATCAATCCTACATCTTGAGATGATTGAGTTTGTGTAGGGACTACTATACTCGTCTCAAGTGATAATCGGAGATATAGGGTTCAAGGTTTATCCCTTTCTAAAGAGATTGTGACACTTTTAATGGAAGAAACTATGTAAAGATAGGATCTTTACACCGGTCCGTTCCAAAGGATACCAATGGGGACATAGGAAAATGCATGTTTTAGGATAAAAATGACATTTTTAATGAAAAGATGACATTTTGGGTGCAAAGGATGCTATTTGTTTGCAAAGGATGCCTTTTAATGTAAAGAAATGATTTTTATGCAAAGGATGCATTTTTATGTGGAAAAATAGCATTTTATATGCAAAGGATGCAATTTTTATGTAAAGAAATGATTTTTGATGCAAAGGATGCATCTTTACGCATGAAAATGGGTTTTAGGTGCAAAGGATGCAATTTTAATGTAAAGACTACATTTTTAAGTGCAAAGGATGAATAAAGATATCATTTTTATGTAAAAAAGAGATTTTTAGGTGCAAAGTATGCACCTTTAATGCGAAGACTACATTTTTATGAGCAAAAGATGATTATGTTAATGCAAAGGATGCAAAGGGGAGGGGAATATGATTTATATGTTTAAAGATATGATCTTTAAAAACAATATACCAAATACCAAGCAATATATAGCAATATGTAAATGCAAGGAGCAAGTATATCACATAAACAAGTATAATGCAAGATAAGGGGGTGAGAGGTTACCAATGGTGGTGACCTCTTTCTCTTTGGAATTCGCCTAGTGAAGGGACCAACTTTTGGAGGCTTCAAGGAGGAGGGAGGTGGCTTCTTGGCACTCTCAGCTTCCTGATTTTCGTGGAGATGTTTTGGTAGAGCTTTGGTGCTGGAATTTTTTGTATATCAAAATGGGTAGAGGAGGCCTCTATTTATAGGCAGTCTGGAAATGCCAATGGGCCCAGGTGTGGCCAGGAGTTCCCTCCTAATGCAGCCGTGCGGCATTATCCCCTGTGACTCAGCATCTTTCTAGAATCATGCAAGGTGGCCTTTCTAGAAGGGTTTTTGCATAAAAGGAAAACGTGTTTTTTAATTCCAAGTAATCCTTTCACCCCTCGGAAGGTTCGGAACAGTTCCGGAATTGCTCCCGAACTTTAGGAAAGTCCGGGGAATTCTTAGGAAACTTAGCCGGAAGGCATAGGCAGATTTGGGTACTTACGAGTGCGTTTGCTTGTAGAGTTGCCACGCCGTTTTGATATAGCCCATAACATTTGAAAATGCTTTGTTTAAAGAAAGTTTTTGTGTGATGAGATTTTGAGTTCGGAGGTCAGGTTACGCCTCGGGAAGATAATACCAGAGCTCACCCGAGTCACCTCATATACACGAGTCTTTCGATACCCCTCTTTCTTTAAAAGTTGTGTGTGTGTGTATGTGCTTTTAAAAATGCATGCTGAATATGATGTCTACATTGTATGTTACGTATTGAAATTAATTGAAATATTTTTGGAAGGAGGCCTTACCAATGTTGGTTCGTGTCTATCTTCCGCTGGGGAATAGTGTTTGAGTGTGAATAGTGCTTCGGGATGGACCGGGATTGCTTCGGGATGTACCGGTGTCTGCGGACAAAGCTTCGGCGTGCCTCGGAGTTTGATGTGTTGATTCGGGTAGAGATTCGACGTGCCTCGGGAGTGTTGGTTGTACTCGGGCAGAGGTTCGGCGTGCCTCGGGATTGCTGATTGTACTCGAGTAGAGGTTCGGCGTGCCTCGGGATTCTTTGGTTGTACTGCGCGGAGGTTCGGCGTACCTTGGGATTGCTGGTTAGACTCGGGCAGTGGTTCGGCGTGCCTCAGGATTGTTGGTTGGATTCGGGCAGAGGTTCAGCGTGCGTCGTGATGCCTCGGGATTGTTGGTTGTACTCGGGCAAAGGTTCGGTGTGCGTCGGGATGCCTCGGGATTGTCCGACATAGCTTCGAGATGGGCCAGGGATGCCTCGGGACGGATCGGTGGCTCGAAATGGACCGGCGGGGCTTCCGGATGCGTCGGGAGCATCTCGAGGTGTCTCGGGAGTGCTCGACGGGGCCGGAGCACCTCGGGAGGAGCTCGAAGGCCCGGGGGAGCCGAAAGGGGCCCGGGATTGCCTCTAAGGGTGAGAGGGAGAACACCGAAGGGTGGGGGAGAGATGAGAGAACTGAGGTGTGAAGAAAATGAGAGGGGGAGCCCTCTAATTATAGGCTTGGAAAAACTGCAAAATGGTCCGCGCGGCTTGTTCTGGGAAAACCAAATTGTTGGTTTTCTCGGATTTAAGGGAATATCGTGGGCTTTAAGAGGATTTTGTAATTATGATGTCTGGGTGCAAAATGGTCCGTGCGGACATGTTTGTCATGCAAAGTGGTCTGCGTGAACATCCTTGCAATCTAGTTCTCGCCGAGAGCTTTCCAATCATATATGGCACTGTAAGTACCCAAATCCGGATCGTCCAAATCCGTCAGAAAGTTAGCCGAAATCCGTTAAGCGGCCCGCTCCCGGTTACTTGGAACTCGTTAAACTCCCCGTTGCCATGCCAACGAGACATCCCGGGACTGTCCCGTGCATCCCTCAAATGCCATAAAGACTTGATCTTGAAGGAAGAATCAAGCAGTCCCTTGTGATTTTGGAAGTTATGTCTCGCCCAAGATTGAAGACCGGATAGAAAATGGTCTTGCTTCCCCCTTTGCAATTTGACGGGCTTCTCCATCGCAAAGTGTTCAAAGATGGTGCTTTTCGGTCCAAAATATGCTCGGGAACAATTGGGACAAGTCTAGAGGAAAATGAAATGAAATGGCCAAGCCTTGCTTTTATTCGAGAAAATAACCGGCTCGAGACAGGCTGTGAGCCGCACGGCTTCATTTGCCCTCGAGGCCATGCCGCACGGCTACATTGGCCCTCTGCGAGAAAAGTACTGCGGCAACCAAAGATTGCTGCCCAAGGGAGTTTTCACCCCACTTTTCAACCAAAACCTGTACAAAAACATATCCGAAGCCATTCAAGCATTTATACACCATTATAAATCATTTTGGCCCGGTTTATTTAATTCCAAGCAAAAGTCGCCCCAAGGCTCGAGATAATATGCCAAATTGAAAAAGCATAAATTAGAAAAGTAAATAAAATGTAAATACAATGTTTTCGCCCCATCGGCGCCCAAATAAAGCAAAAAATAAACAAAGTGTGCATAAAAATTGTTCATTGTTTGTTTTCGTTCCAAACCTATTCTAGAGACCTCCTGGGCCTCAGACTCTTCTTCCTCCTCATCGCTGCTCGGCTCGTAAATGCTAGCCTCCCTCATCAAGTCCTCACAGTGGCCACGTCGGACAAATGGACATTATCGTGCCCGTACTCGGCCAGTGCTCCCGGAATGTCGGCGTTGGGTCCCGCCCGAGGCATGGCCTTTGGAAGAGTACTCAGAGGCCGATGAGGTAGGCCATTGTGCCCCAGACGTGCCGTCTCTTGCGCCAGAGCTCCTGTGCATCCATTGCCGCCTTCGAAGCGCGAGCCGGCTTCCTCGAAGAGGCCGGCACATGTCCTTCCGGCCCTATGCACGACTGACCCTATCGTAAGTGCGAGTGGAACACGAGAAAAAGAAGAGAAAAATCTCGGAAAATCTCGAGAAAATTGCAAAAGCGAGAAAATGCGAAAGCTAAAAGGGAATAAGACCCTAGAGTACACTTACGGTGCTATCGGGCGGCAAGGTGTCTTTGGGGCTCCCTAGCATCGGGGACGGTATCCTCATCCTCCTCGGCACTCCGTGGATCACATGGGACGGATGCGCGGGAGGGATCGGCGGGTCGATGAGGCTCATCCTCCCCGTATCCACGAGTGACCGCCGGCTTCACTAGCACGTGGCGTCCTCGGGCGGCTGCTCCACAAACACGGCGTAGGGGTGTCCATGTCGAAGTACTCCTCTGCGACGCACACTGCTGGTACTGCTTCGATCTCATCCTGGCGAATCCACAGGCTGTAGCATCCGTCTTTGGAGGGTCGAAGGAGTAATGGCGTCTAATGGAGGGACATGACCATCTTTGCCTCGAAGCGGTCCCCAAGTAAATGACATCACATGTCGGCCCGGTGAGCCACCTCCTGCGCCTCGTCGCCTCAACGGCCTCTCCCGGCCAAGATCTCGGATACGCCCCGGGGTAGAAGTCACTCCGTCGTGCCCATCCATTGATGGTGGCCTCACCATTTTGTAATCGAAGGTAATCGGGTCTTCCCAGTGAATTTATCTCTCGCATCTCCCCTCCGGCGAACCATAAGCGGGGAAGATGGTGACATCACTCTCTTTGGTTCCAAGGGAAGAACCCGATCACCTCGCAAAACCAGGCTGCATGTTCAAAACATCAAGGGTCATTCTCTCTCTCATAAAGTTTCAAGACGAGGAAAAGAAAAGAGAAAGAAAGGAGACTACCTCAAGGGCAAATGAGAAAGCGATCCATGGAAGCGGCTTTGTTCATTTGTACATGTCCAACGAAGTAGAGCTCATGACCCGGCCTCTCCCCGAGAGGCCGGTCCACTATCCCGTCCACATCCTCCGAGAGTCGGGGAGGCAAGTCATAGCTAGCGTCCCGAGAATTGGCGAAGATAGTGGTGATAGCATCAACCATATGAATGCTCTAGCCGAGTGGCTTTGGCGGTCACATCATTAGCGGCAAAATTACGCATGCGGTTACGGGCCGCCACCTCGGCGTTCAGCGTCTCCATCCCCGACCCCTTGGGAATCGGCTCAAACCCTACCAAAGCACAGGAACTCCTCGGGCACATGTGGTCTCTCAAACGGGCCTCCGGTGAGCGTAGGCCCGTAATAGGCTGTGAAATCGGCGGGAGTCATGTCGGCTCTCCCGGCTCGGGTGAAAGCTATGTGTCTTGTCCCACGAGGAACTCGAAAGGGCTGGACCAAGCCCTTGCTCTTAGAGGTGATGTGAACACCCCTGCCAATGGCCTCTACAAATGCATCCGGGCCGGTAGCCCTCACTTGCTTAGGATTTACCCCATTCTTCTCAAAATCCGGCATCCTCTGCCAAAGCTTCACTGCAATCTCCGATGGTCCTCTAGACTTGTTCTCCTGTAGACAAGCACAACAAAAAAGAAGTGTCAGTCCTTCATATCATTTCAAAAGCATGCGTATATTCAAAAGTGCACATATTTTCAAAATAAAAGCATTCACAAAAGTTTTTTTTTTCTAGCATTATTTGCATAAAAAAAAACGTGACTTTCATCATTTGAAACACGTCACTTTAAGCACGTTGCTTTCCTAAAGCACAAAATCACAATTCTTTGCACATAAGCATTATTTTTCAAATGAAACGGCATGCATGAATCATTTTCATCTTCCAAAATCGTGTTTTCTCATTGAAAATCAGAATTTTGACCTAGTTCTAGCACAAGGCAAGAACTTCGTCTCATTTAGAAAAATTCTCATTCTTATTTCATTTTGCGAGAAAAAAGTGAGTCATTCTCATATTTTTCATCAAACAAGTTGCACATTGCACATTCTTAGCCTCATAGGTTGTTCATGCATCTCAAAATCATTCAAAAAAATCATTCAAAATCCTAAAATTCGGGTCAAGCCCTAAATCATTCAAAAATCAAGCAAAATCATCGGATTTGAGCAAAATGAGAATGCTTACCCCAACCGATCGCGGGTTCGTTGATTTATGCTCCCTTCTCCCCGGGTAAAGCTCCGATGGAGGCGTAAGGAAGTCATACTTCCTCTCCGTCCGAACGAGCTCCTTTCTCCTCCTCCTGCGGCCGCGAGATGTTTCTTCTTGCTTGCCTCGGTATGGGATTGCCCTCGGATCCATTTAATTGATAGAAGCAAAAAGGGTTGAAGAAATCTCGAGATTCTCTCTCTCTTCTCTCTCTCGGCTGAAGTGGGCGGCAATGCAATGCCAATGGCCCGTTCAAATCTGATTTTAAATAATGCGGAAAAAACAGGCTTCTAGCGCGTACGGCTCCTTTTCTCCATCTCATGCGGGCGGCCTCATTCGCTACGGCGAAATTACAATCCACCTTTGGACCTTCCACTTGGGCATGCAATTTTCGTTATCTTTTAAACAAGATAACATCTTTTCAGAAAATATCCCTTATCTATGAAGCAATCAAGCTCTATTCCAGTCGCCTCCCAGTTAATTCCGTTATAACGGGATAACACTAATTGTGACAACCTCAGTGTCGGAACTCTAAACTTGTGCTACTCTATCAGCGAATAGTGACGTATGCCCAAGTCATTCCAACTTGTGCTACCTCTATCCATCCGCGAATAGTGAGTATGCCCAAGTCATTTCAACTTGTGCTACCTCTATCGCGAATAGTGACGTATGCCCAGGAAGTCATTCCAACTTATTGCTACCACTATCAGCGAATAGTGGCGTATGCCCCAGTCATTCCAACTGTGCTACCTCTCATCAAAGCGAATAGTGAAGTATGCCCCAAGTCATTTCAACTTATTGCTACCTCTATCCGCGAATAGTGACGTATGCCCCAAAGTCATTCCAACTTGTGCTACCTCTATCGCGAATAGTGAAGTATGCCCAAGTCATTCCAACTTGTGCTACCACTATCCGCGAATAGTGACGTATGCCCAAGTCATTTCAACTTGTGCTACCTCTATCCGCGAATAGTGAAGTATGCCCAAGTCGATTCCAACTTGTGCTACCTCTATCCGCGAATAGTGACGTATGCCCAATCATTTCAACTTGTGCTACCTCTATCCGCGAATAGTGACGTATGCCCAAGTCATTTCAACTTGTGCTACCTCTATCCGCGAATAGTGGCGTATGCTTCCAACTTGTGCTACCTCTCATGAATAGTGAAGTATGCCCAGTCATTCCAACTTGTGCTACCGCGTCACTTCGAATAGTGGCGTATGCCCAAGTCATTCCAACTTGTGCTACCACTATCGAATCGAGTGACGTATGCCCAGTCATTCCAACTTGTGCTACCACTATCATGAATAGTGAAGTATGCAGAATCATTCGCTAACTTGTGCTACCTCCGCGAATAGTGACGTATGCCCCGAAATCATTCCAACTTGTGCTACCCTATCCTTTATCCGCGAATAGTAACATATGCCCAGTCATTCCAGCTTGTGCTACCTCTATGTGAATAGTGACGTGCGCTCAAGTTTTCCAACTTAAGTTACCTCTATCTCCGTCGTAAAGAGATCCTAGCCCACTTTCCTCTCTGTCGGTGTGACACAAGGATCCTCTGGATCATCGTTCTAACCTAGAGGTCCCAGTGAACTACGGCTCAAGGCTTGATTCCTCAGGGATACGTGGTAGCCTTTTATAAAGGATCCGGCCCGTTCGACCTTTGGTCACCTGTTTCCTTGTTTCGCTCCTCTCATAAGCGCCCCTCATAGAATTACCGAGATATCCAGACCACCTGGGTCACTCTCTATATCCCCGTAGGATCAATTTGCTTGACCTCCTAGGTCATTTTCTCTTCTTTTCCCGTGACAGTTTCTCTTCTTCCTTCCCCAGCGGATCCTAATTCGAACTACGGCACGGCTTGATTCCTCAGGGATACGTAGGTAGCCTTCCAAAGGTTCGGCCACTCGACCACCTTGGTCACCCAATCCCCGTCTCGGCATTCCGAGATCGGATCCTTTTCTATAACCCCGCTCGCCTTGCAGTGCAGTGACGTTAGCAGTAAAGTACCCAAATCGTATAGTTAATTTTCCGACATTCGGTAATTCCCGTAATTCCCAGGACCTTCCTAGTATTAGAATGTCTAAGCAGTCCCAAATTAAAATTAGTGGTGAAGGGAGCCTTCTAATTAAGAAAACACGTTTTCTTAATTAGGGAGAAGTTCTAGAATAATGCCACCTTGCGTGGTTCTAGAATCTTTGAGTCCTGAATGGATAAGCCCTTGTGTTTGCATTAGCTCGGCTTGCCTCATGCGCAGCGGCTTCATTAGCCTTATCTCAGGCCTTGCTATAAATGAGGCCCTCCTCTGCCCGTTTCAAGACACACAATCATGACAACAAAAACACACACACTCCATAGCGGTATAATCAAGGCGTGAAGAACACCCTTGAAGGCTCAAGAAGGCGAAGAAGAAGCTCAAGAAGCCATCTCCCTCCTCCTTGAAGACCCAAGGCGAACCTCTCCTCCTAGCTCCGTCCAGAAGAAGCGAAGGAAACGATTAGTAACCTCGCACGCCCTAACCTTGCATTTTTAATTGATATACTTGCTCATTGCATTCATATATCTTGCTTGGGACTTGGCATTTATTCATAAAGATCATTTCTTTATCACCCCTTCCCCTTAGCATGCATTAAGACCTCCCATTTGTCATAAAAATGTAGTCTTTTTCATAAAGAGTGCATCCTTTGCACCTAAAATCCCTATTTTCCAATAAAAATGTTATCTTTATGCATCATTTGCATATAAAGATCAAATCTTTTTTAATAAAAATGCATCCTTTGCATCAAAACCCCTTTTCAATGCATCATTTGCATAAAAATCCTATCTTTATGCATCATTTGCAATAAAGATTATTTCTTTCAATCAAAAAATCATCATTTGCTAAAACCAAAATGTCATCTTTTCATTAAAGAGTCATTTTTCATCATGCATTCCCCTTTCCCCCAACCTTGGAACGGACCGGTGTAAGGTTCTCATCTTTGCATCGTTCCTTCCATTAAGGTTCATGATTTCTTTAGGAAAAGGATAACCTTGAACCCTATATCTCCGATTATCGCTTAAGAATGAGTATGAAGCCTCTATACGAGCTCGGCCGTCTTAAAGCGTAGGATTGATGGGCTAAGGACATTCCTTCCTAAAGAACCTCATCTTTGACCAAAGAGAGTCATTCTCTCGATCACGCAAGTCCCGAGGGTCCACGAGGTTTAAAATGCGATGATCACAAGTCGCAAGATGAGGACGGGATCATAATCCCAAATACATAAATTCCAAGAAATCCGAGCAACAACCAACAAATGGTTTGTATGTCCGGAAGATAACTTGGGACATTCCCCCCTTTTACTCTCAAACACATGCACACAAAGAAAGCACGCAAGCAAACACGATTAATGAAATCTCGGGAGACTTGCTCCGTGAGAGCACTTTGGGTGAACGCCAGCGTTCTTCCCGAGGGTAACTTAACCTCCGAACCCATAAAACCTTTTTTCAAAGTTTTGAGGTAATCAAAATGGCGTGGCGACTCCGTTTTCAAATAACTCGGATGTCTTCAAACTCGCGTGAATTCCAACAAACAAAATTGGGGCACACATTCACAACGGCCAAATGGCCGGCCACTTCCGGCATACGCTCAAAAGTTCGGCGTTACGATGGTTTCGAGGTCAAGCTGCGGATTGCCGCACACAGGAACGGATCGGTAACATCTTCACAGGCAGTGGATCCAACTTAGAGTGGGAAACAAGTCGCGTGGACTTAATCACCCCGAGCGAAGCGGATGAAAGTGTTGGGGAATTCTACAAGAGATGGAGAATTTGGAAACTCTCAGAGATCATGGAGCCGCTCTCGAGACGAACAGTGCGGATCTTCAAGTCCTGCTTAAGACCGTCCATCGAACTCTCATCGGTAACAATTTCTTCCCGAGATCTCGGAGCCATGGTAAATGCCGGCTCACGGTTCGAGAAGGATCTCAAGGAAAAGTTGGCTCTTGCACGGCTATACGAGTCTGCTCAGCAGTTGCATTCAATCCCTGCAGGCCCCGTGAGGGAAAGATACGTTTGTCAACTACGTCCATCGGGGACAACGGTCGGGTAACGAAACCCGAGTCCCGCAAAGCAACAATTCTACTCGAAGCGGCATGTCGTACACTTCGACAAGTTGGACATGCCAGGAGCAAGATCTTTGGAAGGGTTAATCGGAGGGTCTCCTTAAGCCCGTTGCCAATTACAAACCCAAAGTTCCCGTAGCCAATGCGGACAAGAGCAAATCTTGCGCCTTCCATCGGTATCACGGCCATACCACGACAAGCTGTTTGGGGTTACGATACGAAATCCAGGAACTTGATAGAAGAAGGCAAGTTAGAGCGCCCCGTGGGCCCAATACGATCGGGAATCCCTTCCAGAACAATAACGGCGTGAATTCCATTGAGTGGGTGCCCAAGAAGAGTGCCACGAGAACCCGTTTCTCCGCCTCTCTCAGTTGGATCCTCCTCTAATGTCCACATCGGCTACGATGTTTGCGGCCTCCTCACTTTGCACAGGTACGAGTCTCAGCTGTCAGGAGCAATCCTCAGAAAACGAGAAGAAGAAATCCTCTCAACGGCAAGGCGAGAGAAAGATACGAAGTTTGGAGATACCGGTGTAGGTACACTTGGAGAACCCTTCGGGAGGTTCGACTACTACGTCTTGTACTCCGGCCCGGTCCTCTTTGCCTCCGGGCCATGCGGCTTTAGAGCAAACGGGGGTGGGAAAGCCGAAAAGTCCATTTGAAACCGGAGTTCGAGACCACAGGACACGGGAATACCTCGAGATCTTGGTAATCTTCTTGCCCGAGTCGGAAGCCTAACCCTCCGCGGGATCGGCCAAGATTCAATTTGTCCGGCAGAGCTCGGACCGGCAAAAGGAAGATCAAGGTCGGCTTGGCAATCGCACTCGATCAATGTGCTAACCAAGGGCGGCGGCCGCCGCGGGCGGCCTCAACACACTCACGAGGTTCCACGAAGGCTTTACCTCGCAAGAGGAAGACGAGGAAACGGATGGGTGGATGACTCTCCTTCTACGGATAGAGGCAGAGATCTACGACTCCGCCTATATGGCGGCATGATCACGTTACGCGGCGAAGACTTACCGAGAGACGCCTCGGGGCACAACGAAGCTGCATGCATCACTCTCAAACTCAACACCATATCACTCCCGGAGTATTGGTAGATAACGGGTCAGCCGTTAATGTCCTCCCTCTCGGCATGATGCGAGCTCTCCGCATCCATGAAAGCCATACGATACCGTCTACTCGGACTATCAAGGCCTACGACAGCACGTCTCATCCCATCCAAGGGACGGTGACTCTGGAACTCTGGTTCGAAACCCAAATGGTGCCAGCAAAATTCCACGTGATGGACATTCCGTCCGAATTCACAGCTCTATTGGGACGCCCTTGGCTACACCAAATGAAAGCCATAGCTTCCACTCTCCATCAGTGCGTCAAGTTCATTAACCGGCGGGGAGATCTTGAAGTCATCCGAGGATAGTTTCCTCATAGGAAACGAAGCCGAGAACGAGTGGCAGCGTGTCGCACTCGGGCAGGGGTTACCTCCTTCGAATCAACCAAGGGACTGCGGGGCAAATCTCATCGAGAATCCCTCGAGTCGGAGATGCCAACTATGTAAACGTACTCGAGCGGGCGAGACCACAGAGCGATCCGATACATCAAGTTCAAGCTGTCGTTTCCAACATTTGGAGGCGGGTGGAAGGAAACGGCGAACATCGCCATGATGCGGGCACATAAACCCCCTGTCTCCGCTCGGAGATTCATCGGCATTCTTCAAACTCATTCTACGGCCTGCCAGTGAGGAGATCTTTGTAATAAAGGTCGACAAGTATCGTCATACTCATCTCGGGATGTATGCATGGAAGTCGTATGGAAAGGTCCTCTACGAGGGATTCCCCTCTAAGCCTTTCCTCTCGAAGCATGGGAGTACGAGATTTTCCTAGTTTGCTCCAACAGCGCAGCCGGGCAATACGTCCCTACACTGGATTGAGCGATCGAGATGACGATGAATCTGGACTCTCGGAGTCGAGGACGCGCGGACCCGCAAGCGGACCTCTGCATTCACATGCTCGGTTTTGAGGACGGAACTCCTTCCGTCGGGTCACCTACGACGAGGTTCCAATACCATGGAAATTGTCAAGCTCAATGTCCGATGCAGGCGGCTATCAGATAATTGGAAGCACGTGATTCACGCGGCGAGGAATCCCTACGATCAAGTAAAGGACGGCGACTTCGTCAATATCATCTATTCCGGATATCTGATGAAGCGAGGATCCGGTCCTTGTTATCGGTCTGCAACACCAAGGTCACCCTTGATGGCATTGCTCATGGTAAACGAGGCCTTGGCAGCGAGCTCGAGCTCATCCCTACTTCAGTACCGGCCCGGTGGCAGGCCCGTGCCGTCGGTCAAGCTTATACCCTCAGCGCCGCGAGGCGAGGGAACGGCGAAGGAGACCAAGCTCCTCACCTGCTACAAGTCGAGATCAACCTCGGGAACGCTTACGGCGGCCGCCCGAAAACATCTGCGAAAGTCTTCCCCGCAAGGCGAGTCGGCCTCAGAGCACGGGAAATGACCACCTCGGCATCAACATGCTTCGGTTCGATTCTACTCCCGGTCGTCGCGGCCCCGGATTCGAGACATCACGCGGTCGTTGCTAGCTTTGATAGACTTGGCGATCGAGCGAGATCACGAGACCGTCAACATTGCGAGAATTCAATACCCCCGTGGGTCAATCAGCGAGATATGGGCAAACTTCTTGGTGATCGAGATCAAGGAAGGCCGCATGGAATGTCCCGATCCGACTTCCTTCGTCAATGTAATCCAAGTGTTCCCGCCGTTCGGCGATTTGAATGTAATCACGGTTACGGACACTAGCCGAGACGATGCGCACCTACGGAGGCTGCCTAGGTCTCGCAAGGAAAGCTCTCATGGAGCTAGCCGCTCAAGAAAGTCGTCTTTGGGACGAAGACCAAGCTCGAAAAGACCTACGGGGACCGAAGCCCTTAAAGTGTCGCGGGCGGCTTCGGACGAAAGCTAGAGGCCGCTCTAGACCGGTTCGACCTCAAGAGTTTTGCTCATGGCAACTTCCACGACTACCGTCTGTTCTCATCCAACCCCTCTGCCGAGCGAGGGTGGTCGAGCGGTCCCAATGACCTAGGAGATGGAACGACACGGCGGAAGCGAATCCCGGCGCTTACCTTCCCGAGGAAAGCAAGTTCTCTGCAATGAAAGCGACGATGAAGACGATGAAACCATTCTCTTCCAAGCCGGGCATGAAGTCAACAAAACCGGACTCCCGAGGTCTGGGAGGATGGGAACGGATCATTACCGCACTCAAATTGAAAGGCCAACTCGGGGAGGAAGGTCTATTTAAAAACGGGGAGGAGGATGGAAATTCGTCTCGAGCAACTACTCGGGGAAATTCCACGGTCTACGGCCTTCGTTTACGAAGCGATCAGCGGGGACGGCAACCGGTCACATGGGCGAGATGTTCGGGAAGCCGTGTACTCACCTTGACATACCCGCCACTCGAGATAAAGCGAGAGGAGAAAACTCTCCCCGATGGAGGTTTACCTAGGCGCCGCACGCTTGATTCAAAGAAGCACGGCTATTCTCACATGGGAAGAAACGCGGGCGCTAACTCTCGACGCGAGGCTCATTGCAAGAAGGTTGATACGGGCCCGAGTGGAGGAAAACTAGCAAACCACGAGTATCGCCGGACCCGACTCGAGAATGCCTGAGTATGCTCGGCAAGAAGGAAAGGAACGCGATATATCGTGAAGAGATCAAGGAGACCGTTCGCTTGAGCCGAGAACTCTCCAACCTCCCGGAGGGTTAGCAGCGCACGGTTCGATTCGAGGCAACCATTGTTGTGCGCGACATTCGAACAAGCTGCGTCAAGCGCAGGCTACCTCCCCTTGAGAGGCACCTAAGCCGGTATCTGGGACGAGAATCCGTCAGGCTGCCCGAAGCTCAGGAATTCATCCACAATCAATGAGTTGAGGGAAGACATATGGCCCTATGCTTTACGAGGAATCCTCCTCTAACTATGGCTCAACTTCGGGCGGCTGTTCGAAGGGACCAAACACGATGTCGGCGTTCTAACCCGATCGGGTCAAATCCATGCATTACCACCTAAGGCCACCAAAAAGCCGACGGGCCGAGTGCAATCCGGCCGGCCCGAAGACGCAAATTCCTTGAAGAGGACCCGATCCTCACTCGGCTCAAGCGAGACTCGGGCGAACATTTCCCTTTGGTCTCTGCTCACCTCCTCTTATCCTCACAAGCTCAAGCTAGAGGAAAGCTGGCCCGTACCATGGTCCCAGTGGGCCTTGACCCCGGATGAAGTCATTCGAGATGATTGGCAACATCCACTATGGCAACATTATCACCTTCACTGATTTGGACCTTCCAGAAATTTGGGGCGATCACAATGAGCCGCTCTACATCACGATCCAGTGGACGGCGTCGCCTTCCGCGTGTTGGTGGACGGAGGTTCCGGAATGAATGTCTTGCCCGCCAAGATGATGGACTGCTTGATATCAAGCCCACGATCTTAAGCCTTGATCCACCTTTGTCGAGGCCTATGACTCTACTTCCGTACGAGTTCTCGGGGTTGCTACTCTCAACATACGGTTCGGCAAGCGGGTGATCCCCTTTGAATTCCAAGTGTTGGACATTCCAATCACTTTCCGGCCATCTGGGGCGTCCTGGCTGCATCAAATCAATGGCGTGGCATCCGCCCTTCACCGGTGCCTCAAGTTCATGCAAGGCAGCGAGCTAACCACGGTCTACGGCGACAGTGTCACCACAGGGGACCGGCACCAACGACATTCCGGTGTTGGAAATCAAGCATAATGACGACATGCCATTAGCTGGATTCACTCACGGAGACCTCCAAGATCCAAATATGCAACGTGGACCTTCCCTTTGTCTCACGATCAGATTCCTCCCGCCATGAGGATGATGAAACTCATGAACTTCATCCCGGGGCGGGGCTCGGCAAAGGCTGCAAGGCCCGACACCAAGTTATTGAAGTCGAGGACCACACCACGGTCCGGGGGCTTGGCTACGATGCCAACACCGGTGACATCAAGGAAGACAAAAGGCTCGCCCGCACCAAGGCGACGGCCCGCAAAAGGGGAACCTCAGACGGCACACCCAATCTCCGACCTTACGGCTTTGACCTCGCTCATTACTTCACGAGGCAGAAGCGGCGGGCGAGGGGACCGACAAAGGGAACCGACAGCGGCGAGGGGACCGGCGAGGCGAGCGACGGCGGGGGGCCGGCAAGCGGAACCGACGGGCGGGCGGGGACCAGACGGTGGAAGCGATGAAGATGAGAAAGAAGCGGGGATAGTCGACACCAAGACTACGGGAAGAATGGAACGGCTAGCACGGGACCTCAGCGTTTGAGAGGACTCAAAGCTAATCAGATAAGGAGCGTTCCTCGACATCACGGCTCTACTGGACCAAGCTGCCACCACGAGTCCGGCATGAGTACACATTCAAGGGAATCCCGAGACTTGGAGGAGCAACTCAAGGTACTCTCCATGGGAAACAAGTTGTTCGGATCAGCCGCGAGGCCACATTCGAGACAGTAAATCCAAAGCGAAGGAACCGGAATTCATAGAAGACGCTCTCGGTGGACCGGCTCTGAGTACGTTTGAAGAAGTCATGGAGTTGCCCAACTTGATCGGCGGGGCTCAGACAACGGCATGATCGCCATGATAGGGACGGCGGGAGCCAAGCCTCTCGATCCCGCACCCTCATCAAGCATCAGCAATGCAGCTGAAGAATTGGGTAACTTTCGCCGGACCCGAGGGCAAGCCGGGCGGGAGTGGAAGACAAGTGGGCCCGCACCCACATCTCCCTAAACCCGGTCTCAAACCCTGCAGTCGAGTCCTTGTCGAGTCCGATCCTACGAGTCATCCAACGGCCTTACGCAGGAGGACTATAATGTTGTAGCCAATCATGTATTCCCGTTCTTGTTTAATGAAAAGTCGACCTTTCGGAGTATCCTCTCATTGCCACTTTAACAAGCGATAAGTTAACAAACAACTTAAAAGAGCGTTAATAATTCAATTGATAAAGAAGCGAGACACATTAAGCGAACAATACATTAAAGAAGTTCTCGAGCGTGTAGTTGACCAAGAGGACAAGCCGGGCCCCAAGCTGCTTAGAAGAGGTTATGACGAAAGTGAACACAGGGTCGGTGCAAGAGCCTAAAGAGACACAAGTGGGCGGTTTCTTCGCCGATGCGAGAAAAAGAAGCCACGATAAGCCTCCTCAGGGAGTATGTTGACGTGTTCGCTGGTCATACCGGGACATGCCGGGACTCGATCCCTCAATCGTGGAGCACGAGAATTCCCTGGATCCGAATCCAAGCACTGTCAGCGAAGGCTGCGCAAGATCAAGCAGTGGTCCTTGCAAGTTAAAGAAGAAATTGAGAAAATGCTCAGAGTTGGTTTCATCGAGTGATTGAGTACCCGACTTGGCTCTCCAACATCGTGACGGTCACGAAGGCCAACGGAAAGGTCGAGATCTTTGCGTAGATTTCAGGGATCTCAACAAGGCCGGCCCTAAAGATGATTTCCCATTTGCCTAACATCGACATCTTTGGTCGACACCACGGCAAATTTCGAAGTAAAGTCCTTCGTGGACGGGTTATTGGATCTGACCAGATCAAGATGTCAGGAGGATCAGGCCAAGGCTGCCTTCACCACTCCATGGGGGGACATCTTTGTTACACGGTCATGCCGTTCGGTCTAAGAAACGGGGGGCTACTTACCGGCGGGCTGCAGCGGCCCTCTTCCATGACATGATACACAAAGAAATCGAAGTATATGTCGACGACATGATCATCCACTCGAGGGATCGGACATGCGGCACATGAGCGGATCGAGGAAGTTCTTCAACAGACTTCGAAAACACTCCATGAGGTTGAACCCGGCAAAGTGCACCTTCGGCGTCAAGCGCGGCAAGGTGCTTGGGGTACATGGTTACGAGAAAAGAGGTATCGAAGCCGATCCCGGGAAAATCAAGGCCATCATCGACATGAAGCCGCCTCGAGCCACGACAGTAAAGAGCTTCGTGGGAAGACTTGATACATCGGTCGCTTTATCAACCGGTTGACATCTCTGTGAGCCCATGTTCAAGCGAATGAAAAAGAATGCCGACATCAAATGGGACTCAGAGTGCCAAACGGCTTTCGAGAAGATCAAGACCTACTTGGTTAATCCCCCAGTGCATTGCCCGCCACATGAAGACAAGCCACTACTCACTGTATCGACGGTGAGACACGTCAATCGGAGCAATGCGCACAAGAACGAGAAAGATTCCAAGGTTGAGCATGCAATCTACTTCGTAAGCCGAAAGCTTCAAGGAAGTGAACTCGGCTACTCGGCATCGAGAAAACTTGTACCGCCTTGGTATGGGTAGTCGGGAAAGCTGAAACACTACATGCGGTCGCATTCGGTGCTCCTGGTCTCCAAAGTGGACCCCGTCAGATATCTCTTTGACAAGCCATCCTGTCAATGCGGCTAGCCAAGTGGTCATTCTTCCTGGCTGAGTTCGACATCAAGTACATGGTCGAAGAAAATCAACAAAGGGCGAGTAATGGCGAGATCGGCTTGCCGACTTCCCGAGCAGTGAACCTAAGGGTCCTGATCCGCAATTTCCGGACGATGGAATCTTTTCACTTGACAGCGCAAACCGCTGGCAACTCTTCTTCGATGGGGCAGCCAACAAGAAGGGGAATGGCATTGGAATGCTCCTTGTCGATCCCAAGGACGAGCATACTCCCATAGCCATCAAGCTGAATTTTGAAGCGACCAACAATGCAGCAGAATACGAAGCCTGTGCAGCAGGTTTGGAAGCCGCCCTCGAGCGCAACATCTTAGAGCTGGATGTATATGGAGACTCAGCATTGATCATCAATCAAGTATCCAACAAATGGAAGACGGTAGATTCCGGCCTTCAGAAGTACCACGCGTACATGGAGGAGCTCATTGCTCAGTTCAAGGACATCTCTTTTCACTATTTGCCAAGAGACAGGAACCGCTTCGCAGACGCCCTGGCAACCCTCGCCTCTCTTGTCGAAATTCCCGAAGGGAAAGCAGTAAAACCCCTCAGAATAGGCAGACGGGAAACACCCGCCTATTGCTGTGAGATCGAAAAAGAAAAAGAAACGATCGACGAACCCTGGTACAATCAAATTTACCAGTACCTCCAAAACGGAGAAGCTTCCTTCACAAGTGAAGATGGAAAATACAAAGAAGGGATCAAAGCCAAAAACATGATGGCATTAAAACGCCTGGCATCCCATTTCGTCATTCTGGGGGGTATGTTGTACAAGAAGCGCCACCAAGGGCCACTCCTTCGGTGTGTAAACAAAGAAAAAGCCAGCGAGCTAATGAACGAAGTTCACAACGGAACCTGCGGTCCGCACATGAACGCCCGAGCATTGACACAGATCATTCTCCGTATGGGATACTATTGGATATCAATGGAAACAGACTGCATCCAGTTCGTCCGAAGCTGCGACAAATGTCAACGGTTCTCCAACCTCAATCACATCCCTCCTCATGAACTCTATTGCATGACTACGCCATGGCCTTTCGCCACATGGGGAATCGACGTCATCGGCAAGATCACTCCTCCAGGGAGCAATGGTCACGAGTTCATTTTAGTCGCAGTCGACTACTTCACCAAATGGGTAGAAGCCAGATCGTACAAGGTACTGAATTCTAAGAAGGTGGCCGAGTTCATCCGAGAGAACATCATGTGCCGATACGGAGTGCCCAACGAGATCATCTCCGACAATGGGACCCACTTTGAAGGAGATTGTGACCAACTACTGACCAAATTCAGAGTCACACGTCACAGGTCTTCTCCTTACAGACCACAAACCAATGGTGCAGTAGAGGCAGCCAACAAGACTCTCGCCATGATAATCAGAAAGATGACCACCAGAGGTCGGGACTGGCCCGAAAAGCTACATCTAGCCCTTTGGGGATACCGAACATCAGTCAGAACCGCCACAGGGGAGACTCCGTTCGCACTTACCTACGGAATGGAAGCGATGTTACCCGTGGAATTAGAAATTCCATCCCTCCGAGTCCTCTTGGAAAATGGGATCAATGAAGTCGAATGGCTACAGAGCCGTCACGACGAACTTGCTCTACTCGACGAGCGCAGATTGAAAGCCATGGAACACACTCGAGCCTACCAGAGCAGAATGGCACGAGCATTCGACAAGAAAGTCAAGATCCGAGACATCAGAGAAGGCGACTTGGTGCTAAAGGAAAAGCCTCCTACGCAGACCAATCCCCTCGAAAAGTGGGAGCCTACCTGGATAGGACCGTTCGTGGTACAAAGAATCTTCTCCGGAGGAGCCATGAAGCTAGCAGACTTGGACGGAAACCCTTTCGTTAACCCCGTGAACGGAAGCAAGCTCCGCAGATACTTCATTTGAGGAAGAGCACGAGTCAACTCACCTTCCCCATACACCGTCCCCCTCAGTAAATTAAAGTGCTAAAAGAGTAATACCCAACTGGATACATTCCCGCTAATGATCCAGGTAAAAAAATAGGGTCGCACTTCTTTTGTCTTTGTTTTTCTCAAATTCACCTAAAAGTGTCGAACTACGGTGACCTGAGCCCCTTAGTCCAATTGTAAAAGGGGAACGTAGGCAGCCATCTTTGGTTCGGTCTAAAAAACAAAAAAAAATACAATAAGCATCAATTGCTTGTGTTTCGAAAAACTCTTTTCATTTAACCTACAAATTCATAACGGTTAAAACATTCTTTGATGAGTTCAAGCACGGTCAACTCTTGACTCGCTACACGCTAGCAAAACTACAATAAAACATTAATCAATTAATGTGTCTGCAATGACAATGGGTGGATACTCTGGACAGCAAGGTCAACCTAGTTTCCCGTACTAGGTCCTTCATCCTTCTTCCCCTTCCCTTTTCCCCGGCGAGTGTTCTTCACCTTCGCAGGAAATATTCCGGTAGGCCTTCTACCTGGCTCAGGGACCCTTCCCGACGCCTCCGTCAAGCCTGTGGCTGTCAACACAGTCCTTTCTCTGGCTCTGTCTCGAGCCGCCTCGCTTCGAGCCATCATCATAGTGCTTTGATTGGCCTCCCGATCAGCACTTGCCACATAATCAGCCATGGCATCGCCAGTACGATTCCCAGGGTTAGCCCTCGCTTCTGTCCTCCTCAAGGTCGAGTCCAGGTGATCAACACCCAACAGCTTACTCCGTCTCCACAAGATAGCCATCTGTGTCTCCCCATACACTCTTCGTACAGGTTCAGATACTGCGTCGACAGAACGGTGCCCTCTCTCCGGTGAAAGAGAACCCTGGCAGGAAAGGACGTATATTGCCACCACCGGGTGATCAGCAATAGCGTCGAAGGATCCTCCATCCGCAGAGATCCCACCTCAAAAGTAGCAGCATAACTCGGATCGATCGGTGGCACTGCTCCGGCCCATCTTGCCGCAGAACCAATGATGGAATATAGAAAGACGTGAGACGGCCAGGCACTCTGACGATCAATAGACCCTCCTGAGCGGTCCTGCAAGTCTGTAACTTCCAATGGGGAACCCACCATCGCAAGTGATGCATGCAAAGTCTGGCCATCCAGAGCTCCAGCTCAGCCTGATTGCCTCCTATCACCAGAGGACGTCGCGAGAAAGACCAAGCGTCACAGGACATTGGCACCTCAGGCATCATCTGCAGCCTCTCCCTCAACCACATGGTCAGCATAGCGGGACTCCCTCCCCACATGTATCGGGTACCGGTCGCCATCCGGCCTATGCCCAGGAACGTCTCGCCCAAGACCAATGGCACGATGTCTCCTCCACTCCGGCACTGCCTCACCAGGTCCAGTACACTGTGATGGCACACACCCAGAGACGTGAATGTGAACAGAGTAGCAATCGCGCACAGAGCAAACGCGTCCCACGAAAAGACGCTCCCCTCAACTCCGGCAAATCTCTCGGGCAGTCCCGAAATGTCAACGTAATCGGTATCCTGTACCAGCATCCCGCATGCTTCTCCAGCCGAGATACCCAACAAAGACACTAGCTTCTCAACAGTGGCCATGCCACCAGCATACGGAAGAACTAGCTGTTCCGTCTCAGGTCCTCCCAGAATGGCCCGGAAATCTTCAAACGTAGGAGTGACTTCGTTGTACGAAAAGCTGTACACGTTCCTCCTTACGTCCCAGAACCGAGACGCGGCTCTCAAAAGATCCCAATCTGGCATGAGCTCCTTCAAAGCCCAAACAGATTTAATCCCGTAACAGCCTTCGAAAAACCTTTTGTTCTGCCTCGTGTGGTTCCGTACCCACGACTGAAAGTTGTCCAAATATCGCTCTTGCATCCGAGATGATAACTTGGGAAAGGGAGCCATGTCAGAAGGTGAAGAAAACCTTAAGAAAGGGTAAAGAATTCAGCCAGAATGAGCAAAAACAATGCTCAGTTCTTACAAATTGCAAAGCTGAAACTGCAATTTAAAGAATATGGAAATTCAATTCTAGTCGTGGGACTCCTCTGCGGTTGACTTGGCCAACTCTGCAGCCAGCTGCCTTAAAGTTGGAAACATTTCCAAACCATGCCCTGTTCACTCCTATGAAATCTGCGTGCCTGCCCCTGATTTCATTCAACCAATGTCAATATCCCTTTCGCCCCGGGCTCGTGCAACAGTGCAAATAATTAAAAATTAGTGCATACATGCTTAATTTTTGACCCGTTCAATTTTTAATGCATTTCTCCTTTTTATTTATTTTTGATTAACCTATTTGCTTATTTGCGAAAATAGCTGAAGGTGATCCACAGAATAAATATGCGAAATACGGAGTTCCGCCCCACGGGCGCCTTTTTGCAAATACAGTTCAAATAAAAAATTTGTTCCTGACAAATACATGCATTTTGTCTAAACAAAGCAGCAAAGAAAGAAAGCGATAAAAAGGGGACTAATCGAGTCTGCTCGTCATCCGTACACTCGACGTCTTTGCTCCGCCGCCGCCAGGATCTTGTCGCAAACGAGGAACTCGCCAGAACTCCTCCAGCCGGGAATAGGCAAAGGGCCTCCTCGAGTACGCGAACTCGAGGACTCCCCCTCTCGCGCCCGAGTGCGCGAGAAGAAGGAGCTCCAAATCCAGCCGTTCCGCCCGCGAGCGGCTAAACCCCCTGTGTGAAGTCCTCCCACCAGTTGTGGGAGCGGGCGAACCCTCGGCCTAGACGGCCCCCGATCGCGGACGTCCACGCTCCTCCGGGAGGCGCACCGCATGAACTCCACGAGCCTCTGGCGTAGGCGGACCACCCGTCCACCCGGCCTCGCTGGCCTCATTGTACGTACGACCGGATACACTGCGAACCAGGAAAATCATCGAAAGCGAACAGAAAGTACGGATGCATCATGTGCGAGAATGCTACTATCAAATGCAGAAAATCAAAAGGTGCTCACCCAGAGAAGCATTGGGGTCAGCCTGTATCGTGGTCTCGGCTCAGCGGAGCGGGATCACAAGTCGCTGCGCGAACCGTCCAGCCCCTCGTACGCTAGCCTAGCTTGCGGGACAGGAAAATTTCGAGGACCTCCAGGGACCTCGCCCTCTCTATGCTGCACCTGCGGGCTCCTCGGCCTCATCCTCAAGAAAACATCATAGGCGGCCCCCGCTATGATGTACTCGGTGAAATACACACCACGAAGGTACCCCTCCGGCTCGTCAATCGGCACCTCCAGGGGATGCCTGCATGTACAGAGGAGGATCCACCGGCACCAATGGAAGAGACCCCTGCCTATGCTGACGGGTCACCCTCTCCCCCAAATACATGGCATCACAGTGAAGTCCCACCAGGAGCTTCCGCCGCCGTGTAGTCTCGCTGGCAATCTGCACCGCGACATGATCAAACCTGCTCCACCAGGTCAGCTGGATCCTCTCGGAAAACTCCAGGTTCAGCGCCAGAGATATCTCCTCGTATGACACTCGAGTGCCAACTCTCGAAGAGACCGCCCTCTTCGCCTTCTTCTGCCAAACCAGCATGGCAGGGAACAGGGGACGGTACGGCTCCTTTATGTCCCAAGCTGCGGGCTGAATACCTCGTAGCACCAGACTGCCAAGAGAATGGAAAGTTATGTCAGCTACAAAGCAGATACATACGAGTACATAAAAGAGGCAAGGAAGAGAAAAAGCACGTAAACTTACATCCAAGACAGGCGTGAAGCAGCTAAATGAGTGCTCCTCTCCCCGCGAGAACCTGTCCAGAGAGTGGTAGAGCTCGGCCAGTCCAGCCTCCCCCCACGCAAACCCCCTCACGGCATCCAAGTCTACCAGCGACCCGAGCAGAGGGAAGTGACAAGACGTGTCGGAAGTCGGGAACAAAGTCGCTGACAGCGCAAACCAAAGGAACCCTCGAGCCAGACGCTCCGCGGTCATCCACTACAAGGAAAACCGGATTTAGAGACGGAAATTTAGAGACGGACGGAATTCGTAGCTAATTTGGCGACAGATTAGAGACAGAACCAAAAATCAGAGACGGATTCGGATTCCGTCTCTAAATTAGAGACAGATTAAGATTCCGTCTCTAATTCAGAGACGGAATATGAATCCGTCTCTAAATCAGAGACGGAATCCGAATCCGTCTCTAAATCAGAGACGGAATCTGATTCCGTCTCTAAATTAGAGACGGATTCAATTTCCGTCTCTAAATTTTAGAGACGGGTTTTGTATCCGTCTCTAAAATAGAGACAGATTCAGAATCCGTCTCTAAATTAGAGACAGATTCAGAATCCGTCTCTAAATTAGAGATAGATTCAGAATCCGTCTCTAAACTTTAGAGACAAATTTTAATCCGTCTCTAATTTAGAGACAGATTTTTGAATCCGTCTCTAATTTAGTGACAGATTTAACATCTGTCTCTAAAATTTAGAGACAGATTTAGTATCCGTCTCTAAATTTGACTTTTCTTCTATATACTTTCATTTGTTTAGTTTTTTTTCTATCTTTTTTTATATAACTTTTTCTAAAAAAAACCACTAATTAACAAAGGCTAAAATATTGTTTTCTAGTCAATAAAAATTTTAAAAAAAATAAAAAATAAATATAAGGTAGTCCGTCCCTCTTTTGACTTTTCTTCTATATACTTTCATTTGTTTAGTTTTTTTCTATCTTTTTTTATATAACTTTTTTTAAAAAAAACCACTGATTAACAAAGGCTAAAATATTATTTTCTAGTCAAAAAAAATTTTAGAAAAATAAAAAATAAATATAGGGTAGTCCGTTCCTCTTTTGACTTTTCTTCTATATACTTTCATTTGTTTAGTTTTTTTCTATCTTTTTTTATATAACTTTTTTTAAAAAAAACCACTGATTAACAAAGGCTAAAATATTGTTTTCTAGTCAATAAAATTTTTTTAAAAAAAATAAAAAATAAATATTGGATAGTCCGTCCCTTTTTGACTTTTCTTCTATATACTTTCATTTGTTTAGTTTTTTCTATCTTTTT
Organism: Adenophora triphylla var. japonica; assembly: GCA_022495995.1. Lineage (NCBI taxonomy): Eukaryota > Viridiplantae > Streptophyta > Magnoliopsida > Asterales > Campanulaceae > Adenophora > Adenophora triphylla. Next base: position 113,976 of record JAFEMH010001726.1, on the reverse strand, counting down.
ATATATAACTTTTTCTAAAAAAAACCACTAATTAAAAAAGGCTAAAATATTATTTTCTAGTCAATAAAAAATTTTTAAAAAAATAAAAATATATGGTAGTCCGTCCCTCTTTTGACTTTTCTTCTATATACTTTCATTTGTTTAGTTTTTTTCTATCTTTTTTTCTATAACTTTTTTTAAAAAAAAAACCACTGATTAACAAAGGCTAAAATATTATTTTCTAGTCAATAAATTTTTTTAAAAAAATAAAAAATAAATATAGGATAGTCCGTCCCTCTTTTGACTTTTCTTCTATATACTTTCATTTGTTTAGTTTTTTTCTATCTTTTTTTCTATAACTTTTTCTAAAAAAAAACCACTGATTAACAAAGGCTAAAATATTGTTTTCTAGTCAATAAAAAAAATTTTAAAAATAAAAAATAAATATAGGGTAGTCCGTCCCTCTTTTGACTTTTCTTCTATATACTTTCATTTGTTTAGTTTTTTTCTATCTTTTTTTATATAACTTTTTCTAAAAAAAATCACTGATTAACAAAGGCTAAAATATTGTTTTCTAGTCAATAAAAAAAATTTTAAAAAATAAAAAATAAATATAGGGTAGTCCGTCCCTCTTTTGACTTTTCTTCTATATACTTTCATTTGTTTAGTTTTTTTCTATCTTTTTTTATATAACTTTTTTTAAAAAAAACCACCGATTAACAAAGGCTAAAATATTGTTTTCTAGTCAATAAATTTTTTTTAAAAAAATAAAAATTAAATATAGGGTAGTCCGTCCCTCTTTTGACTTTTCTTCTATATACTTTCATTTGTTTAGTTTTTTTCTATCTTTTTTTCTATAACTTTTTCTAAAAAAAACCACTGATTAACAAAGGCTAAAATATTGTTTTCTAGTCAATAAAAAAAAATTTTAAAAATAAAAAATAAATATAGGGTAGTCCGTCCCTCTTTTGACTTTTCTTCTATATACTTTCATTTGTTTAGTTTTTTTCTATCTTTTTTTATATAACTTTTTTTAAAAAAAACCTCCGATTAACAAAGGCTTAAATATTGTTTTCTAGTCAATAAAATTTTTTTAAAAAAATAAAAAATAAATATAGGGTAGTCCGTCCCTCTTTTGACTTTTCTTCTATATACTTTCATTTGTTTAGTTTTTTTCTATCTTTTTTTATATAAATTTTTTTAAAAAAAACCACTGATTAACAAAGGCTAAAATATTGTTTTCTAGTCAATAAAAATTTTTTTAAAAAATAAAAAATAAATATAGGGTAGTCCGTCCCTCTTTTGACTTTTCTTCTATATACTTTCATTTGTTTAGTTTTTTTCTATCTTTTTTTCTATAACTTTTTCTAAAAAAAACCACTGATTAACAAAGGCTGAAATATTGTTTTCTAGTCAATAAAAAAAAATTTTAAAAATAAAAAATAAATATAGGGTAGTCCGTCCCTCTTTTGACTTTTCTTCTATATACTTTCATTTGTTTAGTTTTTTTCTATCTTTTTTTATATAAATATAGGGTTTAGGGGTTTGGGTATAGGGTTTAGGGTTTAGGGGTATAGGGTATAGGGGTTTGGGTATAGGGTTTAGGGTTTAGGGTTTAGGGTTTAGGGTATAGGGTATAGGGTTTAGGATTTAGGGTATAGGGTATAGGGTTTAGGGTATAGGGTTTTGGGGTTAGGGTATAGGGTTTAGGGTTTAGGGTATAGGGTTTAGGGGTTAGGGTATTGGGTTTAGGGGTTTGGGTATAGGGTTTAGGGCTTAGGGGTTAGGGTATAGGGTTTAGGGTATAGGGTTTAGGGTTTAGGGTATAGGGTTTAGGATTTAGGGTTTAGGGTTTAGGGTATAGGGTTTAGGGTATAGGATTTATGGTTTAGGGTTTAAACCCTAAACCCTATACCCTAACCCTAAACCCTAAACCTTAAACCCTAAACCCTATACCCTAACCCCTAAACCCTATACCCTAAACCCTAACCCCTAAACCCTAAACCCTATACCCTAACCCCTAAACCCTATACCCTATACCCTAACCCCTATACCCTAACCCCTAAACCCTATACCCTAAACCCTAAACCCTATACCCTAACCCCTATACCCTAAACCCTAAACCCTATACCCTAACCCCTAACCCCTAAACCCTAAACCCTATACCCTAACCCCTAAACCATAAACCCTATACCCTAACTCCTAAACCCTAAACCCTATACCCTAACCCCTAAACCCTATACCCTATACCCTAACCCCTATACCCTAACCCCTAAACCCTATACCCTAAACCCTAAACCCTATACCCTAACCCCTAAACCCTAAACCCTATACCCAAACCCCTAAACCCTAACCCCTAAACCCTATACCCTAAACCCTATACCCTAACCCTAAACCCTATACCCTAACCCCTAACCCCTAAACCCTAAACCCTATACCCTAAACCCTAAACCCTATACCCTAACCCCTAAACCCTAAACCCTATACCCTAATCCCTAAACCCTATACCCTAACCCCTAAACCCTATACCCTAACCCCTAAACCCTAAACCCTATACCCTAAACTATAAGCCCTAAACCCTACACCCTAAACCCTAAATCCTATACCCTAAATCCTAAATCCTATACCCTATACCCTAAACTCTAAACCCTAAACCCTAAACCCTATACCCTTATACATTATTAAATTATTATTAATAAATTTAAAATAATTAAATTAATGAGTATTATTATTAATTAATAACATTATTATTTTTGATATTATGTATTATTACTAGATATTATTAATATTATTATTAATTCTATAATAATAATTACTAATATATTCAATTATATAATTGAAAATTAACAATAACATCATTATTAGTCTTATTATTAAGTATTATTACTAATTACTATTTTCTTTAAAGATAAAATTATTGTTATTGTTAATAAGTATTTTTTTATAATTTATTAATATCAATTATTACTTAAGTATATTAATATTTCTTAGAAGTTTAAATTATTAAATTATTATTAATGAATTTAAAATAATTAAATTAATGAATATTGTTATTAATTAATAACATTATTATGTTTGATGTTATGCATTATTACTAGTTATTATTAAAATTATTATTAATTATATAATAATATTATTATTAATTATATAATAATAACTATTAATATATTCAATTATATAATTGAACAATTAACAATAACATCATTATTAGTCTTATTATTAAGTATTATTACTAATTATATGATAATGTTATTATTCTTGATATTAGGCATATTACTATAACTAAAATTTTGGATAAATCAAATAAAAGCATGTAAATATTTTAGATAACTTTTTGTAAATTTCAGTAATAAAAAAAATCTAAAATATTTTTTCCTATTCAATAAAAAATAATAAAAATTTCTAATTATTATTAATACTATTATTAATATTATTACTGATTATATAATTAATATTAATATTAATTAATTAATTAATTATATAATTAATAATTTATTAATAAATATTATTAATAATAAATATTATTATTCTTAATATTAGACATAAATATTTTAGTTATTGTATAATATAGTGTGAAATAAATATAAGTACGTGTGATGTGGCATTGTTTGATTGGATTTTAAAATTTCACGCGGATTATGGCCAAAGCAAGATCCTACCGTTCATAACAACAAATCAAATGGCCCATATTAATCCACACAAACCCATTTATCCCTCTCCCTATTTCTCTCTCTCTCTTCATTAGAAAGCACGGCTCTCTCTCTCTCTCATTTCCTTACCGTCTCCTTCGTTCTTTCAGCCTCCGCCTCCGCCTCCGCCATCGCCATGGCCATCCAGCTGCAGCCTTCGCCCTCCGTGACTCTCTCTATTTCTCTCTCTATTTCTCTCCCTTCAACAAACACTAACAGCCTCCCCATTTATCTCTTCACATTACGCCGCCACCACTACCATTCCCTCTTCCTCTCTCGTCTCCGGCGACGGCAACGGTTCGTATTCCGTCTTCACCACAGATCTGGTATGAAAACACTCCGTCTCTCCCTCTGTTTTGATTTCGCACTTTTGTTTCTTCATCTCTGTTTTGATTTGGCACGATTTCTTCATCTCTGTTTTGATTTCGTTTTGATTGTTGGTGGTGTGCAGTGGTTACGGTGGTGAACGGTCGACGGGGATGCCGTGGTCGCTGTTTTGATGTTGGTAAGGACAGCAGGAGTCGTTTCTTCAACAAAGTTTTTATTTCGATTTTGATTTCGTTTTTAATTCTTCAATCTCTGTTTTGATGGTGGTTGTGAATGTTGGTGGTTTGATGTGGTTGTGTGATGGTGGTGAATGGTCGACGGTGGTGAATGGTCACGGTGGATGGCGGTGGTCGCTGGTGGTGAAGATTGAAGACGGATTTGGGTAGAAAAGAAGTTGAGGGGGGCAAAGTGTAACTTTGAATTGTCAAGGACTGATTTAGAATTAATAAAATTAAGGGGCTGATTTGAAAATAAAAAAAATTAAGGGATTGATTTGAGAATAAGAAAAATCAAGGGACTGATTTAATATATATTTAAAAATAAATACTAAAATATTTTAAATATATATATATATATATATATATATATATATATATATATATATATATTTAAAATATATTAGTATATTTTTTTTTAAAAAAAATTGTCAATTTAGCCACGGAAATATCCGTCGCTAAAATTGTTTGAAAATAAAACGAGTATTTAAATAGAGACGAAAAATCTGTCGCTAATCCGTAGACGGTCATATCTGTAGCTAATTTAGACACGGACATATCTGTCTCTAATTTAGAGACGGACATATCTGTCTCTAATTTAGAGACGGCCATATCTGTCTCTAAATTAGAGACGGACATATCCGTCTCTAAAATAGCTACAAAATAGCGACGCCCAATTTAGCGACAAACCTGCACCCACGGAATAGCTACGGAACAAATCCGTAGCTAAACACGATTTAGCTACGGAATCTTCATTTTAGCTACGGAATTTGCCGTAGCTAAAATGGATTTTCCTTGTAGTGATCCTCAAGGACCCAGCCAGATAATCGGCGACCCCTTCCCTCAAATGATTCTCCATCAGCCTGTACCGAATGCCTAAGCCCCTGGCATCGGTAATATCAAAACCCAAAGCAGCCTGCATAACCGCTCCGGGTGTAACCATCAACCCACACCCGCCGTGTTGCCGTAAGTCGGCAACCCGTGATAGCGGCAAAATCCGTGGGAGTCACCGTCGCCTCCCCATCTCGAAATGGAAAGTGTGGGTCGTATCCCACCGCACTCGCTCGCCGCGACATACATGGACTCGCCCTCGGCGTATCACTATCGCAGCCGCGACTGATAAACCCGGCCAACCCGGAGTCAATCACCAACCGTCGTGGACTCCTCTCTCCCTCTCGAGCCACGTCCGGATAATGCCCCACAATGCTCGCACCGCCTCAAAGGCACCCCGACTCTTACGGTTATGAGTACTAACCGTCCCTCGTCCCTGCAGACAAACAAGACAGAAGCAACGTCAACAAAATGCAACAACGCATGTCAAAAGGATGCAATGCAGATACGGTTCTCATTCATTTCCTACGTATATTCAAATCATTTCGAAAACTCCGTCGAATCCGGAACTTTCAAAATCTTTCGAAAACTCCGTCGAATCCGGAACTTTCAAAATCTTTCGAAAACTCCGTCGAATCCGAAACTTTCAAAACATTTCGAAAACTCCGTCGAATCCGGAACTTTCAAATTCTTTCGAATTTTTCGAAAATTTCGCTCCGTCCCGAATTAAAGCTACTTTAATTTTGGAAAATGCATTTAGACATGGAATTTTGCAACCAAAATTTTTATGTCATTTACCCATGATGTCAATTGAACTACATCCTAGTCAATTTCGACAAATGTTCATAGCAAAGTCAAAAGCCCCAATTCGGGCACCAAAATCCCTAAGTAAATTCCTAACAAATTTCTAACATTTAAAGAATGCACATTCTTGAAATTAATGGAATTTATAGGGAACTTACGTGTCTTTCGATCCCTCCCTTGGAGTTGTGGCGGTCCCTCGCCGGATAAAACTCCGCCGGATTCAATGGAAGAGTGGTGGTTCGAATGGTCCGAACCAATCGAGTTCTTTCGTCGTCGGTCCTTCCGTGGCGAGCCATTGGTCCTCCTTCATCCTCCATAGCGAATTTCCCTCACAAATTCGAGCAAACCTTGCAATTTGGGTTGGATTTCTCTCTCTTTTCTCTCCTCTCTCGCCGGCAATAATGGAAGAAAATGGCCATTTTCTTCCCGGCCTCGGCATTTAAAAAGATTACGGAAAATCGGTAAAAGTCCGACCTGACTCTTTGCGCACGAGAATAATTTTTGCCCCTTTTGCCCCTCAGCTTTTGGCAATTCCAATTTTACCACTTTTGGCCCCCGAAAGTGTAAAATTTCCCCCAGTTAGACATTTCTAACGCCCTATCCCCTGAGGATAAATCAAAGTTAGTTCTCACTAACGCCGTCTCCCCGACGTTAAATTCGATCCGCTTGACGTTTGACATTCAAACGTTCAACCATGTCTCCGGACATTTCAGTTACTATTCCGTCTCCCGACGTTAAAATTTAATAATGGTCCTCACCATTAAATCCTCAATCGCGACCTTTCACGGTCCGATTCCAATCCTCAATCGCGACCTTTCACGGTCCGATTCCAATCCTCAATCGCGACCTTTCACGGTCCGATTCCAATCCTCAATCGCGACCTTTCACGGTCCGATTCCAATCCTCAATCGCGACCTTTCACGGTCCGATTCCAATCCTCAATCGCGACCTTTCACGGTCCGATTTCAAGTCTCAATCGCGACCTTTCACGGTCCGATCTCAAACATTCAATCCCGACCTTCGCGGTCCGACCTCCACTCTCTTATCGAGACCTTCGCTAGTCATCTCTCCGGCAACAGCAATAAGCCCGAACCCCAAGGCACGAACGCCTTGCAAACAGTCATCTCACCGGCAACAGCAATAAGCCCGAACCCCAAGGCACGAACGCCTTGCAAACAGTCATCTCACCGGCAACGTGCAATAAGCTCCGAACCCCAAGGTACGAACGCCTTGCAAACAGATCATCTCACCGGCAACGACAATAAGCCCGAACCCCAAGGCATGAACGCTGCAAACGGTCATCTCACCGGCAACGGCAATAAGCTCCGAACCCCGAAGGCACGAACGCCTTGCAAACGGTCATCTCACCTAAGCAATGCAATAAGCCCGAACCCCAAGGCACGAACGCCTTGCAAACAGTCATCTCACCGGCAAAGCGCAATAAGCTGAACCCCAAGGCACGAACGCCTTGCAAACGGCCATCTCACCGGCAACAAGAATAAGCCCGAACCCCAAGGCACGAACGCCTTGCAAACAGTCATCTCACCGGCAACAGCAATAAGCCCGAACCCCAAGGCACGAACGCCTTGCAAACAGTCATCTCACCGGCAACAGCAATAAGCCCGAACCCCAAGGCACGAACGCCTTGCAAACAGTCATCTCACCGGCAACAGCAATAAGCCCGAACCCCAAGGCACGAACGCCTTGCAACAATCCCTCTTCGGCAACAGCAATAAGCCCGAACCCCAAGGCACGATCGCCTTGCAACAATCCCTCTTCGGCCATCCTCGTAAGCCCGAACACCTTTTCACTTCAGCAAGTGAACACTCATCTCCCCGGCCGCCAGTCGTAAGCCCGACCGTTCCACCTCAGCGGCAGCAGCAATAAGCCCGCACAACAATCCCTCTTCGGCCATCAAGGTAAGCCCGAACGCTCATCCTCAGATAAAACCGGCAATAAGCCCAAAGACACCCAAGGCACGAACGCCCTCGTCAGCATCGCAACTCCGGTTTGAGGCGCCACACGCCCTCGAAGGTTTCAGAAGTCTCAGTTTCAGACGCCTCTCAATAGTCTCCATTCAGGTTCCGATACCTCGCGAATGGTCTCCTCTCAGGTTCAGACGCCTCCTAACAGTCTCCATTCAGGTACATGTACCCCGCGAATGGTCTCATCCAGGTTCAGACGCCTCCTAATAGTCTCGCTCAGGTCAAGGTCCCCATGCGCGGCCCTTGCCCCTTTTCGAACTACGATCGGCTTGATTCCAGCTAGGGATACGTAGGAATCCTTTTCGCTAAGGGTCCAGCCAGCTGACCGCCCAGGTCTCTTTCAAAGTAAGGCATCCCGATTTGGATCCTTATCTTTTTCAACGACCCCACCTCCTTCGGAGGAGACGTCGGCGAGGGGCTAGCTTGTAAGTACCCAAATCCGGATCGCCCGAATCCGTCGGAAAGTTAACCGAAATCCGTTAAGCGGCCCGCTCCGGGTTAATCGACTCGTTAAACTCCCCGTTGCTTAGTGCCAACGAGACGTCCGGGAGGCTGCCAGTGCATACCGAACAAGTCGAACCGTACTTAGCACGTGACATCTCACGTAAAAGTATGGCTTTCCCGAAAAACGCATTTTCCGGCACTTCCTGGGCGTTTCGGACATTTCCCGGTTTGTTATTTTAAAACGGACAAAACCGGGACCGGGGACGAACTCCCATGCAGGGTGAGTCATGGACACGTGTCCAAAGATGCCACGCCCCCTCGTCACCTTTCAATCACAAATCAAGTGAAAAGACCAAAATGCCCTGGTTTGCAAGCCAAGTCCGTGGGACTCACTTTGTGCACATTTTCTGAAATTGCCAGCAAGTCCTTCAAATTCCCAAAATACCACAAAACCCCCTGGATTCAGGCCAAGTCCGTCCGGACTCCTACTGCAAATTTCACCTATAAATAGAAATGGCTGTCAAAGCCAAATGGAGAGGATTTTTACACCAAAAATCACCACCCCCCACGGTCCAAACTGGTTTTCACCCCTCCCGAGCTCCCGTTCTGTCTCGATTCGCGTAAAACCTTCGTATTTCGATCAAATACGCACCCTACATTTTCGAAACAACCTTTCGAATCACTTTCCGTGTCCCGTACACACCTCCCGAGCCAAAGGAGTCGACCCTAGCCATAGGTATAACTCCCTCTCTCTAAATCTCCCGTTCCGTCTCGGTTTACGCGCCAGTCGCGATAACTGTTTCGAACGTCGTTATCAAAATGTAGACGCCTCCGTCTAACGGGGTCCGATACGTTTTAGCCCCTCGATCCTCTTCTCTTTCCGTAAGAGAAGTAATCACGGGTTAAAACGGCGTTCCGACCCCGTTCCGTTTACTTTTTATGTCATTTACAATTCCGAGCCGTTTGGCCTCGTTGATCGTCATTTACAATTCCGAGCCGTTTGGCCTCGTTGATCGTCATTTACAATTCCGAGCCGTTTGGCCTCGTCGATCGTCATTTACGAATCCGGATCGTTTGATTCCGTTGACACCGCTTTAAATACTATCATTTACAAGTCCGATCCGTTTGGATTGTGATAGTATTTACTTTTCAAAGTCCGAGTCGCAACCCGATTCGTTGATCGCATGTCATTTAATACGCATTTTTCCCGTAAAAATCGTTAACAATGTAATGCCCGGTTTTAAAACCGGAGTTCGTCCGTCGAACTCTCTTTCAAAAATGCGCGAAATGACGTTCGGCCTCCGAACGCTCATCTTCAAACTACAAACCACCATTTGACACTTAAAATCATTTAATACGCATTTTTCCCGTAAAAATCGTTAACAATGACATTCCCGGTTCAAAAAACCGGAGTTCGACCTTAGAACTCCTTTTCAAATTCAAAATCGACGTTTGCCACTCAAACGCTCATTTCAACTCAAAGTCGACGTTTGCCACGCAAACGCTCATTTCAACTCAAAATCGACGTTTGCCACGCAAACGCTCATTTCAAACTCAAACCGACGTTTGTCATTCAAACGCTCGTCTTTTCAAAAGTCACCTAATCAACGTTTGTCATTCAAACCAAGATTAAGCTTGTCATTCAAGCCCCCATTTCAAAAGACACACACACACACACACACGATTTCGAGAAAGGTAGAAAGACTCCTCATGCGAGGCGTTTCGGGCGATCTCGTCATACTCTACCCGAAACGTAACCTGACCTCCGAACCTAACAATCTCTGGTACAAAAAAGCTTTTTACTCGTTTTTGCTGCCAATAAAAATGATCCCCTTTTTCAAAAAGCCTTTTCCTAAGTTTTTGCTACCAATAAAAACGACACCTTTTCACAAAAGCCGTTTCTCAACGTTTGGGCTCAAAATACAAAAACCGCGTGGCGACTCCTCATTTTGTTCCTTCCCATGAAGCGAGGTCTCAGACACCAACCCCTCCGCGAAAGACAACCGCCTTTTCCGCGCCCCCCGCCCGCGCGCGAAAAAGATCGGGTAATTTCACACCCGCACAATCACCACTAGACTATCCCATGGCATCACCAAACTCAACCCAAAGTATGCCAACCAATCCCTCCTCACCTCTCCCATAAGCCTTCCCACCACCACCAAACAAGCCCTATCCATTCCTCATTGGCGTAACGCCATGATTGAAGAGTTCCAAGCCCTAACCCGTAACAACACTTGGTCCTTGGTTTCACCCACCTCAGCCCATAATATTTTCGGATGCAAGTGGGTCTTTCGCGTCAAATACAACCCCGACAACACCAATCAGAAATATAAGGCCCGACTTGTAGCAAAAGGTTTTCACCAACATTCCGGTGTTGACTACACCGACATATTCAGTCCCATTGTCAAACCAGCCACAGTTCGGCTACTTCTTTCCCTTGCCACAACCAACCATTGGCCCCTTCGCTAACTTGATGTCAACAATGCCTTTCTCCAAGGTACTCTTTCTGAAACTGTTTTTATGACACAACCCCCCGGATTTGAGGACTCCACCAACCCGTCCTTTGTTTGTCGCTTGTCAAAAGACATCTATGGTCTCAAAAAGGATCCCCGGGCATGGTTCCAAGAACTCAAAACATACCTCACCACATATGGCTTTCACCCCTCCTTAGCCGATCCCTCTCTGTTCATCTTCGACAAATCTCCATCCCCAATTTATCTACTAGTCTATGTCGATGGCATCATTATCACCGGACCTTCTCCCTCGCAGCTTCAGTCATTTATCTCCAACCTATCCAACCGATTCTCCCTCAAGGACCTTGGTCCCCTGTCCTACTTCTTGGGTGTTGAAGTCGTTCCTAACCAAAATGGTCTCATTCTCTCCCAAACTAAATACATCCATGACCTTCTCACCCGTCACAATATGATTGACTGCAAACCGCTTCCCACTCCCATGGTAGCAACACCACCTCTCACATGGTCCACTGCCACTCTAGCTATTGACCCTACCTCCTATCGTGCTATTGTTGGTGGACTCCAATACTTATCATTCACTCGTCCCGACATTGCCTTCTCAGTCAACAAACTTGCACAATTCATGCAAAACCCCCAATCTCCTCACTGGGTTACACTGAAGCGTCTTCTACGCTACCTCCATGACACTATGCACCTTGGCCTTCAGATCTTTGCAAAGTCCCCCCTCTCTTCATGCATTATGTGATGCGAATTGGGCTGGTGACAAAGACGATTTCGTATCCACCTCAGGCTTGCTTGTCTATCTGGGCAAAAATCCGGTCACTTGGTCTTCTCGGAAATAACGTGCCCTTGCTCGATCCACCATTGAAGCCGAATTCCGGGCAATCGCTGACACTACAGCTGAACTCACTTGGGTTGGGAACTTACTTACTGAGCTTGGGTTTCCATCACATGCAACACCTGTAATTTACTGTGACAACCTTGGTGCTACAACCTACTCTGTACATCCGGTCTTTCACTCCCGAATGAAACATGTGGCCCTCTCATTCCACTTCGTTCATGAGCAAATTCAGTCCGGTTCTCTCCGTGTGCAACACATTGGCGGTTCGGATCAACTAGCCGATGTTCTAACAAAACCACTGCCTCGTATACGCTTCCAACATCTTATATCCAAGATTGGTCTTCTCTACGGATCGTCCATCTTGTGGGGGCGTGTTAAGAATGAAGATATAGAGGACACTGAAGGACATCAATCCATGGCTAGAGTTACTGCACACGAGGCACCCGCCTCAGCTCAAGCAAGGCGCCCTCCTCAACAGCAACAACAAACGGACATAGCCTCTGACACTCAAGCGCTCGCCTTGACAGAACCCAAGAGGCTGCCTCAGCATGACCCAGCCTCGGCCAAGGTCACTGGCCCTCATCCAGCCTTATGCGTCCGCCTCAAGGCAAGCCTCCCTCGGCCATTGAAACTGCAAGCCAGGCGCCCGCCTCGTCATGGCCCAGGTGCCCGCCTCGGGGTTCGACCAGTTCCTGTTCTGACTTGGATTCCTGCTGAACTTTCCTAATCTACTTCTCCTTATTGTATTTGGTTTATATTATAATATACATAGATTAGGAAACAATATCTTCCTTGTAAAGATGGGATTCTACAATCCTTGCATAGTTAGGACTCTTCCATTGTAATTATAAATATTGATCAATTGTGAATAAACAAGCCAAGGCTTCTCATTATTTACAATTACTTGGTACACATACTTTCTTACAGTTCAACTGAGATGCGTAACAGGAAAAATGTAAGGCTATTACACTAAACACTGATTAGTAACCCAAGCTTTGGTTAAGATACAGTTATGAAACCATGCTTTTAAATCTTGGCATTCTTAACTAGTCTTAGGCTTCGTTTGTTTGGGGGAAAATTTTCCGCATTTTTCGGTGTTTGTTTCGCACCAGAAAATGTTAGTCAAAAGCATGTTTATCTTATTTTCAGGAAAACATTTTCATTTTTCGAAAAACATTTTGCTGGAAATCATTTTCCGAAAAATGTTTTACGCTAAACAAACGGAGCTTAGGAAAAACAATGTGCATATAAGGGGATGAGAATAATTACCTGGCTTGAAACCAGATCATCACTACAATTTACCAGTTAGATACACAGGACACACCCACAGATCCCCAAGATAGATATTCATAAAAAACAATTCATGCCTCTTTATGCATCAAATTTGTTATTCTTGGTATCGCATTAACTTTCAAGTTTTTCTTTTATCCCTTTTGGAGAAAGTAAGCACAAAAACATAGCAGGATAATTTCAACTGAATCATTGCTATCAAATATTATAGGTCCGTGATTGTTTTTTTTTGCAGAGGTAGCTGAAGAATATCTTTGGGCTGAATCTGGGGGTCCTGGCTGCTACTTAATCTTCTTTGACTGCAAGCTTCAACGATCCTTCAAACAAACAGGCTAAACGACAATTTATAACCATCAAACCAGGTTTTGATTATGTAGCAATATCATGCCAAGCTAAACGTTCTAACCACATAAAAAAAGTTAATAATTTTTAAAGAAATGAAAGTATATAATAGAAAAAAGAGGGACGGACAATAGCATTTACTTTTTTTAATTTGAATAAATAAAACTATTTGAGATGTTATTTAGTAGGAAATTTTATACAAAAAGTTATATCAATATTTTAAAAGAAATGAAAGTATATAATAGAAAAAAAGAGGGACGGACAATAGCATTTACTTTTTTAATTTTTTTAATTTTTTTTTTGAATAAATAAATCTATTTGAGATGTTATTTAGTCGGGAATTTTTTTACAAAAATTTATATAAAAAAGGTTAACAATTTTTAAAGAAATGAAAGTATATAATAGAAAAAAGAGGGACGGACAATAGCATTTACTTTTTTAATTTTTTTTAATTTTTTTTGAATAAATAAAACTATTTGAGATGTTATTTAGTAGGGAATGTTTTTACAAAAAGTTATATAAAAAGTTAATAATTTAAAAAAAATGAAAGTATATAATAGAAAAAAAGAGGGACGGACAATATATAGCATTTACTCTTTTAATTTTTTTTAATAAATAAAACTATTTGAGATGGTAGTGGTTGGTCTCTATATCATTGTTGGTCTTCATTTTGATAGCAAATAATATTGTGCATCATGGGGACATTCTGGCGATCCCTAATTTTAATATGTTTGTCCCTACTTAGCTACCAACCTTTGCCATTCCCATTTGCCCCAAGTTGTTTGTCCCTACTTCAATTTATTGGTCTTTATTTTTTTGTTGGTCTTCATTTTGATAGCGAATAATATTGTGCATCATGGGGACATTCTTACGGTCCCTAATTTTAATATGTTTGTCCCTATTTAGCTACCAACCTTGGTCATTCCCATTTGCTCCAAGTTGTCTGTCCCTACTCCAATTTATTCTAGTAGTGAAGGAGAAAATTGAAAAAGAACGCACAACAACACAAGAATTGGTTACCCAGTTCCTTCTAATCAAGAAGTACGTCTGGGGCACTACCAAGCCAAGATTATTCTCAATAATCTTACAATATGATGTTACAATATGTTTATGCCATCACTTGGCTATATATAGGATATAAGAGATAACCCTAATCCTAGGTACAAGAAAGAAATCAGAAAATAGGTCAAAACAGGCCCAGATCGTAATTTATGTTGCCAAGCACGGCAGTGTCCTTTAATTGGCAAGACCGTGCCAAAAACCTGTCCGGTGGCACGACCGTGTCACTTGGACTGCACGGCCGTGTCACCCGTTGTCTGCCCCTTTTCTTCTTTTTCCTCCTATTCTTCCCCGGTTGTCTCTACCCCAACAATTTCAATGTTAGCCTCCAGTGGGTTACTCCTTTTCAACTCATCAGGTTAGATATGGTATCCTGCAACAATATTGGACCTAAATTTCCACAATGGTTCCAATCACAAGCACATATTGAGTCATTATCATTTGTGAACTCAAGCATATCAGATACAATTCCTTATTGGTTTGAGAATTTAACTTCTCGTACGTATTATCTTGATTTATCCTTCAACCTGATCAGCGGGAAATTGCCCAAATTTCAAAGGATTGTATAATATTTTCTAATTTCAAATAATAATTTGAGTGGTGGCATTCCAACGCATATATGCACGATGAATAGTCTAATAAGTCTCGATCAGTCAAACAACAAGTTTTCAGGAATGCTCCTATCGTGCTTGGGGAGCTTGGTCAATTTAATGGTTCTAGATGTGTCAAACAACAAGTTTTTGGGAAGACTCCCATCGTCTTTGGGGAGCTTGATCAATTTGACAGTTCTAGACATGAAAAAAAAAGAGCCTACATGGTCATCTCAAAGCTCGTTGGGTTCTTTGAGTAATCTCCAATCGTTACATTTACACAACAATAGGTTCGAGGAAAATCTTCCTTTATCTTTCCAAATTTTGACAGCTTTGGAGACGCTTTAGGTGTTAATTCATTCATGGGGATTATCCCTCCTTGGATCGGAGAAAAGCTATCCAATCTTAGGAGACTCAGTCTTCAATCAAATTTGTTTTATGGTGAGATCCCACTGCAGCTCTGTCATCTCACCTCTTTTAAACTATTAGACGTGTCACACAATAGACTAGCTGGAAGTATCCTTGATTGCATTGGAAATTTAACGGGCATGATTATGAATGATATTGATGCGGACGAGGATTATAACATCATTGAGAATATTTTTTCTTCTGTGAAAGGGACATGCGTCTTGCTTTTGGGATTCAGAGCGACACGTCTTTACTTTGTCATACAATGATTTGACGCCAACCATGGAGGATTTCAGAGCATTGACAGGCCTAAGTGAATCGACGACTGTAGCATTTCCCCGGGATAGAAGGTCAATCACGGAGCAATTATCAGCCTTCCTGAGTTTACCGGCAGATCAGGTAGTACCCATGATTCTCGATGATGGGACTGTAGACTTGACCCGGATGGCCAGATTACGCCTTTCTAGTCCTGAGATGTTTGATCTTTCTACATCTTTGGACATATTCATGCTGCTCACCCTGTCGGCTTATTATTTCTTTGGGCGAGCGTTCATTCAGTGGCGACTCTGCTGGGGACTACACTTTTGAAAACCTATTTTTCAAAATTAAGAGGGTCAAACTTTCATTCAATTAAACATCCAACATATCCATCTTTGTGTGCATCATTGATAATCTTTTGTGATACATGCATTTTATTGCATTATGAGACTTGTGTGCCTTTGGTGTGTTTCTTGTGGCCATTTTGTTGTGCTCTATTATTGTGCTTTGTCCCTTGCCATGGAGAGGCAGGGGCTGATTTCATTTTGCAGGTGCTGGTTCAGTGACTGATCAAGTCGTGCGACATCTCTGTTCCATGCTGTCCTGTGTCACGCGACAGGATTGGTCACTGAACAATTTCTCAGATGCTGGTTTGAGGGCAGCCCCTTGAATCAAAATTGCGCAGTTGATTGTTGTACCCCTTGTTCCCTGTGAGAGTGTGTGTGTTTTCTCTTTGTTTTTCTTTTTCAAAAAAAAAATTATAATAATAATAAATTTTTTTATCATAAATAAAAGAACATAGTCATCCGCACACTACACCACATAGATTTAAACCCTCGGGTGCGATTGACGGCATCACGGACGGCCATGAAATTCGCCTATGCTTGAGCGCCTGAAATCAAGCCTATCCCCCTAGCGCATTATAGGTGGTGCCACACTTAAAAGCTTACCCACGGTTGATTTTTTGATATAACGTTTTAATCACGCTAAAATGAATTGTTTTTGAAATTTACAATAGGCCTTTATACCTTTCCCAAAACCTTACACCTTGTGGGCATGTTGCCAATGCAACATGGTTTCACGTGGGGACATGTCACTCTCGTGATGTGTTCTAACGAGAGATCATGCCGCATTGCCACCATGCACCGACGAGAGGTCATGCCGGATTTTTCTTGGAAATTCTTCGAGAATACCCGTTATGCTGCCCAAATTTCCCCAGAAATTTGGACCACTCATCCGTCTCACATCGTGTTAGGTTTTGGTTAGGTATCATTACCTATTATTGATTTCAAATACAAAGCATTTAGTGTAATTCGAATGTTGCGTCCCTAGGTTTCCCCAAGGCGTAGATTGTGTAAATAAAGGCTTCTCCTTTCCCAACCACATTTAGGATTTAAAATACCGATTTATACTTGAACATAAATAAATTGTTTGCGCGAGTCTGTCCCTCCTTTCCTTTCCCTCTCCCGTACTTCCTCAAAAGTCTTCTTCCTCCACTACCTTATAAACCCGTATCTACCCCTGTAGCTACGGCGAGTTGGAGCCGCTCTTCTGTTCCGGGAGCTCGTCTGGTCCGTGTTGTTGAAGAAGTTCCAACAGTTTCGGGGGTTTCAGTCAATTCAGAATCAGATATGGCCGGAAATGATGATGTGTTTGCTGCTCAATCTGCTGGAGGTTCAGTTTTGATGGGTCAACCGAGTTTGAATGACATGTCCGCAGAAGAGTTGAGAATAACTTTGAAAGTTGCTTTGGCAAGGGAACGCGAATCCTGCTTGTTGGCTCAGAACGCCAAGGCTCGAGAGGAGGAAGCCCATACCCATTTTGTGGAGGCCATGCGAGCTAGAGGAATCACAGTACTCCGCCGAGAGGATGGTTCTTATGAAGAAATCACTGAAGATAGTAACAACGGGATCGGATCTGCTTCTCCCGTTCAACCTGCTCAACCCAGATACCATGCTATGCCTCCTCCCGTGAGTTATGCTCCCCGCCCGGATCGGATGCCGTCTCCGAAAATGATCGTGAATACCCAAGGAAAGGTTCCTTTCCCAATCTCTCAGACACATAGTCAAGTTGCTCAGCAGGGTTTCAGCAAAAGCGGTGGCCAACCATAGAACTTCTTTGATCTCACTTCCTCACCAACTTCCAATGCCCCAATGCCGCAAGCATAGTACGGATTCCAGTTCCAAGGAGGCTATTCCCAACCCCAGGTCAGCATGTATCAAGACAGTTATCAGTATGGTCAATCCAATCAGCAGCAAGGTGTTTTCCAAGCTCCACAACAGTAAGAATCCGGCCCGGTATCATCTATCGAAATCGAATTTGTCGGGATCGGTTCCATGACATCCCCATAATCAATCTCAGTTTTAGAGCAACTTCTCTCAGCCCGCAATGTGTTCTCCTCTCACCCAGCATCTGTATGGTTCCACCCCATATTCAGCTCCCTGTATCAGTACCGGATTTTCCACCCAAGGTCAGTTTGGATGTCAATCGGCGTAGTTTGGTCCACAGAATCCAAATGTTCAGTTTAATGGGTACGATATGTACAGGAATAGGATTCCCAGTTCAGTCATTTTATTGGACAACAACATCAGCATCCCCAGTACTTTCGGTCTTCCCTCGGCCGTCTTGCCTATCAGATTTGCCTCAGAATTTCCTGTGCCGTCTTCGACTGTGGCTCCTGCTATTCCCCAGATCCCGGGATTGACTCCGGAAGTGACAACTTTGTTAAGGCAGATGCAACAACAAATTGATAGATTGAATGTGGGTTCCAGTGGCCTCAAAGTGGTTGACCCGGCTCAAGTGACACCTCTTCCCCATAAGTTCAAGATGCCAAAGATGGATTTTGACGGCACGGCCTGCCCAAAGACTCACATAGATACCTACGTCATGACGATGGGGGGGATGGGTTGCACACTCGAGTTTATGGCTTCTCACTTTAATCTGACTCTAAAAGGCCCGACGCTCACTTGGTTTTTGGCCTTAAAGCAAGAATGCCGCTCCACCTGGAGCCAGATTACCTTGACTTTCTTGGATAAATATAGAGGAAACCTAGAGTGGCGTACTACCCGGGACGATCTAGTGGGCACAGAAAAATGATGAGTCAATCACGGAGTTCTATAAGAGGTGGAATGCCAAACTCAACGAGCTGTCGGAGCCAATCCCCCTGCAAGATCAGAAGGATATTTTCCTGTCATGTGTAAAACCTGTGTTAAGGGAGGCCATTGGAAAGGGATGGTACTCAGATCTAAGGGAAATGGTTGGAATGGGCGCCCGTAGCGAGAACAGGTTGTTTAACCTCACTCCAAGTCCAAATGCCGGCAATAATAGTGGAAGCAGAGGATTCAGGTATCGAATGACTAACCCAGTCTCTGCAATGGCACCCAAGGGAAGGGAATTGGTCAAGGACAGCAACGTCAATAACCTGCAAGGAGGAGGTAATAATGGGCATAATGGCGGAAAGTTCCAGCTGAAGCAACAGCGAAGGTTTGATGACTTGGGAATGACCACGAAAGAGGTTTATAATGGATTGCTCAGGACCGGGATGATCAAGCCCTTAGACAACTACAGTCCCCTTAATCCTAATCCCAATCTCGACACAAGAAAATATTGCCGATTCCATCAGTACCCAGGACACACCACCAATGCTTGCTTCACACTCAAGAAGATTATCCAAGGCATTGTTGATGAGAAAAAGATCTAAAAGTCCCCCGTCCTAACATCATCAGCAACCCTCTGCCCAGCAACAGCATGAACCTAATTGACTTTGGTCAAGATTATTTTGTGAATGTAATAGAGTTTGAAGAGTCTGTAATTGGCAAAGTTAGTGGTGATTGTAAGAAAGTCAATGATGATGTAACTCCTTGTTTCAATGAAAAGAAAGACAACTTTTGCTACGTCTTGTATCTTGATGATTTGTATGATTTAAATAATGCCGCCGATTCCGATGAATATGAAGAGAGTTTGGTCATCAACGCTATCTCTTCCGTGGTTCCCAAAGAGTCCCCAATCTCTTTGGAAGAGCTCAGATTAGCAGCTAACTTGGAGGCACCATTTTCCGTGAACGAGATAAGACAAGCAGCGTGGCCATACAGCACCCGCTCTATTTTGCTTACACTAGCTGAACTCGAAGAGGCTAGCAAAAAAATTATGGTTGAGAATGATCAAGAGGTTAATTTGTTGACACGGTCGGGTAGAATGTTGGGTGCAGATAGCGCTGATCCACTTGGAAAAGTCAAAGGAATCGCAGTCTCAAACCCCCAAGCCTCCCGAGATCCCTACAGATCAACAGGAAATGAAGAAATCCAAGAGGCCTGATTTTGACGCAGTTGAAGAGAACCCAGGCTGATATATCTTTGTGGTCCCTTCTTACATCCTCTTACCCCCACAAGCTAAAGCTAGAAGAGGCTCTATCTAAAACCAAGGTGTCTGTCAACGCAACTCCAGATGAGGCCTGCCAGTTGATCGGAACAGCACAGTATGGGAACATCATCACTTTTAGAGACCTTGATTTGCCTTCGTACGGTTCAAAGAACAACGAGTCTCTACACATTATCGTGCCCTTGGAGGGGCGTCGAATTCCCCATGTGTTGGTGGACAACGGTTCGGCCATGAACGTGCTTCCTGCAAAGATGTTGAGCATGTTAGACATTGATGCACATAGTCTTAAGCCCTCCAATCAGAATATAAAAGCCTACGATTCAACTTCCAGAGCGGTATTGGGGATTGTTTCTCAGAATCTGTTATTCGGGGGTAAGGAGATGGCAGTAGAATTCCAGGTCATTGATATTCCTCTCACGTTCTCGGCATTATTGGGCAGGCCATGGATACATGAGATCGGAGCGGTAGCCTCCACCCTCCACCAATGTTTGAAGTTTGTGCAAGATGGGGTTTTGACAACCATTTACGGGGATAGCGTCACTATTGGGGAGACCAGCACCAACACCATGCCGGTAATGGAAATCAAGCTTGACCAAGAAAGTCTGATGCTCAGTGGTTTCACGATTGAAAAGACGAAAGGGCAAGTCTGCACTATCGATTTAACAACTTCTTCGGACAAAATTCCTCCCGTACTGAAAATGATGAGAGGCATGAGCTACATTCCGGGCCTGGGGTTAGCAAAGCGACAACAAGGATCGTGTAAGCTTGTGATGCCGGAACCCAAGAGAAATAGGTGAGGCCTGGGATATGTTGTGACTGGAGAGGACAAAGCATATGATAAGACAGAAGCACTTAAAGAACGAATGACCCTAGCTGCCGGCAAAAGATACAAGAAGCCTGATATGTGCCCTTATAGCTGGTCTCTAAACAAGCACTTTGTCAAGGAGGATGGGGAAATGTTCATTTGCCCAGAACCAAAGCTGAGTCAGATGGAAGAGAAGGTGAAGATGATACGAAGGTTTGCCACCAGCCAGAACCCAATGAAGGAAATGTTCGTCGATGCGCCGGGGAGGCCGAGGCGTCAGCTTTGCTGCACATGAGAACAACTACCACTTTTGGGGGCCCGACTATGTCAATCAATTTGAATTGCTCTAGATGAGCCTGTGATACACAAGATCCGCGGTGCTGACCCTGTGGACATGGACGGTGATTTGGCAAATCTGTTCGAAGATCAGGGGCTGTCAGAGCCTGAAAGGGGTATGCCTACAGAGGAGGTACCTGCAGAAAGGGTTGTTGTTGCTAAGGATCCCTGGGATTTGAATGACTTTTCTTCAGATGATGATATAGTAGCCATGCTTGAATTTGAAAAAGGGCCAGTTGTGGATCCGAGCATGTTGGAGACAGTTACAGAGAGGCCGTTGTAGAATTGGACTTCATTTCAAGGATCGGTCGCCGACAGGGAGACTATGATCAAGAAACTTGGGCTCAAGCCTCGTCCCAGTCCCTCTGTGTCTCAGTTTGTCCCTCATGTCTTGAGTCATTCCCCTGAATCCCTTGTAATCGAGTTTGAGTCCTCTGATAGGTCTGACGTCCTCACGACGGAAGACCGTCATCGTGTTGTAGATACTGTTTTCCCTTTCGCTCTTAATAAAATGGTCGATCTTTCCGAGTATCTCGTGATTGCAAATCTAACGATTGAATGCTTAACCAAAAATAAGCACAAAGATTTAAAAATAATTAAGCCAGATTCAATCGAAGATAATGTAGACTTAATAGATGAACAAATTTTAGAAAATAATTCAAAGCAGGTTTGCGAGCGAAAGGAAAGCCGGGCCCAAGATGCCGATGAGATATTGACCACGGTGAACCTGGGAACAGCTGAGGAACCCAAAGAAACGCAAATTGGTAGCTTCTTCTCCGGAGTTGAGCGGGATGCCCTGATCGAGCTACTCAAAGAGTTTGTGGATGTCTTCGCCTGGTCCTACAAAGACATGCCTGGGTTAGACACATCTATCGTGGAGCACCGGATACCCCTGGATCCAGAGATCAAGCCGATCAAGCAGAAACTGAGGCGGATCAAGCCCGAGTGGTCCTTACAGGTTAAGGAAGAGATTGAGAAACTCCTGCGGGTGGGTTTTATCAAGGTGATCGAATATCCGACTTGGCTGGCAAACATCTTAACGGTCACAAAAGCAAATGGAAAGGTACGGGTTTGCATAGACTTACGAGACCTCAACAAGGCTAGTCCCAAAGATGACTTCCCCCTGCCGAACATTGACATGCTTGTGGATGCAACAGCAAACTATGAAACCAAGTCCTTCGTCGACGGCTTTGCGGGTTACAATCAGATTAAAATGGCCGAGAAGATCAGGACAAGACAGCATTTACCACTCCTTGGGGCACTTATTGCTACACAGTGATGCCATTCGAGCTGAAGAATGTCGGGGCTACCTACCAGAGGGCCATCACTACCCTGTTCCACGACATGATCCATAAGGAGATTGAAGTGTATGTTGACGATATGATCATTCATTTAAAGGGGTCAGATGGACAACATTTCATTGATCTAAGGAAGTTCTTCAACAAGCAGTGGGAGCACTCCATGAGATTAAATCTAGCCAAGTGCACCTTCGGGGTTATCCGTGGCAAGGTCTTGGGGTATATGGTCACAGAGCGCGGCATTGAGGTAGATCCCAGAAAAGTCAAGGCAATTGTCGAGATGAAGCCGCCCATAACTATCTCCGAGGTAAAGGGTTTCATGGGCCGTCTACAATACATCAGCCGATTTGTCAACCAACTGACTTCTATGTGTGAGCCAATATTCAAATTGCTGAAGAAGAATCAGGAGGTGATCTGGAATGAAGAATGCTAGTTAGCTTTCGAGAAGATCAAAGCTTATCTTGTTAATCCTCCCATCCTTTGTCCACCTCATGGGGGCAAACATCTACTTCTATACTTGACGGTCACAGATACGGCCATCGGGGCCATGCTAGCGCAAGAGAAAAAGGACTCCAAGGTTGAGAATGCCATCTATTTTGTCAGCCGTAAATTCCAAGGTAGCGAGTTGAATTACTCCGCCCTAGAGAAGACGTGTGCAGCTCTGGTTTGGGTGGTTGGAAAATTGAAGCACTACATGCTATGCCACACAGTCCATCTGGTTTCCAAAATGGACCCGATTAAGTACCTGTTTCAGAGTGACAGAGGCAGTATCTCCACCAGACTTGCGAAATGGACCTTCTTCCTAGCTGAGTATGACATTAAGTATGTGATCCGGAAAGCAATCAAAGGACAGGCTTTGGCAGATCAGTTGGCTGACTCTCCCATCACAGAAGCCCGAGGACCAGATCTCCAGTTTCCGGATGAGGGAATTTTCGTTGTAGAAAGCGGCAACAAATGGCAGTTATTCTTTGATGATGCAGCGAACAAAAGAGGTAACGGCATCGGGATGGTTTTAGTAGACCCGAATGACACGTACACCCCCATAGCCGTCAAGCTAAACTTCTCAGTTACCAACAACGCAGCCGAATATGAAGCTTGCATAGCCGGTCTTGAGGCTGCCCTTGAGCGGAATGTGGATGAGTTGGAAGTGTTTGGTGATTCCCAGCTGATAATTAATCAAGCCGCTAACAGATGGAAAACAACAGATCTGTGTCTCCAGAAGTATCATGCTTATATTGCAGAGCTCGTCGGCCAGTTTAAGGAAGTGTCATTCCAGTTCATGCCGCGAGATAAGAACAGATTTGCCGATGCACTAGCTACTCTGGCTTCTTTAGTAGAAATACCAGAAGGAAAGTCAATCAAGCCATTCAGGGTCGGAAGTGAGAAAATTCGGCGTATTGTTGTGAAATCGAGCTTGAAACCATCGATGAGCTGTGGTACAGCCAGATCTTTCAGTATCTCAAGCATGGTGAGGCATCCTTCCCTGTTGATAAAGAAGGTGATCTAAAGGTATCCGTGCCAAAATTCTGCAAGCTCTGAAAAGGCTATCAGCTCAGTATGTCATACTTGGCGACGAGTTATGGAAGAAAAGGGAAGGTTGCCCACTCCTGCTCTGCATCAGCAAAGAGAAAGCTCAGAGAGTAATGGAAGACATTCACAATGGAGCCTGCGGACCTCACATGAACGCTCGATCCCTTATGCACATCATTATCGGGCCCAGGTTACCGGATCACCATGGAGCGGTGCATCCAGTTTGTGCGGACTTGTGACAAGTTTCAGCGGTTCTCCAACCTAAACAACATCCCTCCTCATGATCTATATTGTATGACAACTTCTTGGCCCTTTGCAACGTGGGGAATCGATGTCATCGGGAAGATAACTCCATCCGGGAGCAATGGACATTCATTTGTTTTGGTCGCGGTAGATTACTTCACAAAGTGGGTGGAAGCCGCGTCCTACAAAGTGCTCACAGCTAAAAAAGTTGCTCGCTTCATAAAGGAACAAATCTTTTGCCGCTATGGAGTCCTGAATGAGATCATCTCTGACAACGGATCCCATTTTGAAGGAGAAACCGACCGGCTGCTCACCAAGTACAGGGTCAAGCGCCACAAGTCGTCGCCATACAGACCGCAGACAAACGGTGCTGTTGAGGCTGCCAATAAGAACCTTGAGCGAATCATAAAGAAGATGGCCGAGCAAGGGCGGGATTGGCCGGAGAAATTGCATCTAGTATTGTGGGGCTACCGCACTTCAATTCGGACCGCTACCGGTGCAACTCCATATGCCTTAACTTACGGAATGGAGGCCGTCATGCCCATCGAGCTAGAGATTCCATCCCTCAGAGTATTACTCGAGAATGAAGTCAATGAGATTGAATGTCTCCAAATTCGATATAATGAGCTGGCACTGCTGGACGAATGCGGATTAAAGGCCATGGAGCATAACCAGGCATATCAGAAGAGAATTGCCCGTGCTTTCGACAAAAAAGTGAAACCCAGGGATATCAAGGTTGGTGATCTGGTCCTCAAAATGAAGCCTTCCAATCAGAGCAGTGCATTGGGCAAATGGGCACCTGTCTGGGTCGGGCCTTTTATAGTAAAGAAGATATTCTCCGAAGGAACTATGCAGCTAACAGATCTAGACGGCAACCCGTTCCTGCACCCCGTCAACGGCGACAAGTTGCGGCGGTATTATGTTTGATCGAGTCTTCCCCCTCTGTATAAAAATAAAAATTAAAAAAAAGAAAAGAAATGAAAATAAAGGCGCAATAAAATTGTCCCAGATGAGACTGAAAACCTCTCAAAAGACAGTCCATGCAAAAATAAGGGACGCACCCGGTGCTAAAAGAATATACCCAACTAGACTAAAAACCCTAAAAAAGAGCGGTCTAGGTAAAAAAACAGGGTTGCACCATGTCCCCCTTCTATCTTCCCTTTCTTAAACACAAAAGTCAATTGAGTCGAACTACGGAGACCTGAGCCCCTTAGTTCTCTTTACAAAAGGCGAACGTAGGCAACCACTCGTGGTTCGGTCTAAAATGCTGCAAAATCCAAGATATTGTCAATAAGTTGAAGCTTTCAATTTTGCCAAAATGTGTTTTGATTACAGCTCCAAGGCTTTTCAAAGGTTCATTACAAGTTAATATTCTTTTTTATGAGTTCAAGCACGGCCTGCTTTCGACTCATATAACCTGCTGCAAATAAGAAGTAATAAGTTTTCAAAATTCTAACATCTATTTTGTCTGCAATAAGTAATCTAGGGATACTCATGTTCCATACAATAAATCCTTCCTTCAAAGCTACAAACAAAAGTGTCTCCTATCTCTCAGATAAAGTGTCTAGGAGCTTGTTCCCGCTCCCGAACTTGCATCTCTAGTCTTCCTTTTCCTCGGTCCCCGGGAGGTCCTTGGCCTAGGAATGTCAAATAAGTTGGTTTGAGCTCGTCCTAGCTCGGGTATAATGCGTGCCGATGGCTCGATCAGACCAGTCTCCCTCAAAGCTGCCCTAACAGTCCTCTCTTGTCTCAAGGCCTCTCTGCGAGCTATCACTTCTGGGTCATCTCTCATAGCAGCTCTCCGGATCTCTTCCCTCCGATAGTCCTCAGCAACATCACCGGTAACATCATCCGGGTTCCCCTGGGCCTCTGTATCTCTGAAGGACCGGCTGGTCGGGTAGTCTGCTCCCAAGTATTCCCGACGGAGAGCCTCTATCACCAACTGTACAGGACCCCGCTGCTCCTCATACCAGATCAAATACTCCGTGGTCAAAAATGTCATCCCTCTGGACTGTCGAAGAAGTGTCCGAGTGGGAAAGAAACCCTCCAGAAAGGATCTGCTGAAAAACTGCACAGTCTCGGGCTCGGTCATGGCCATCGAAACAGCATCAGTCGTCAGTCTCTCTCTCAAAGCCTGGACAATATGCTGAGGGTACCCATACTGCCTGCTCACCAATGATGGGACGCAGAATGAAGACACATGCAACCCTGGTAGCCTGACTACCACAGACCCATCCTGAACATCTCTCATGGTCTGTAGCCCCCACAATGGAATCCAAAAGCTCAGATCAGTAGTCCCGTACCGCGTCAATCTCATCTGCCAGCTGTCAGTGGCCGCATCTCTCAGCAGCCTGCGTGGCCTGGTCACCCAAGGCATCGCTGTCCGACCCTCTGGTAATGGCCCAATCAAGCGCAACCTCTCAGAAAGCCACAAAGATAATAAAGCTGGGCCGCTGCACCCATGAAATACGATCCTCCCCTAGCCCGTCAATGCCATGGTAGGTCTCGGCCAACAGCAATGGTACAATGTCCATCTCCCCTTGCCCAGACCGGATTTGACAAAGGTCTACGCCTCGGTCACCCCTGAGTTGCCTGACAATCTCCAACAATGCACCCGTACAGACTCCGGTATATCCACAGAAATAATAAGCCGACAGGGTGAGCAGCATGAATATGTCCAAAGATGTAGAAAGATCAAACATCTCAGGACTAGAAAGGCGTAATCTGGCCATCCGGGTCAAGTCTACAGTCCCATCATCGAGAATCATGGGTACTACGATCTGTAGAGTAAACTCGGGAAAGGCTGATAATTGCTCCGTGATTGACCTTCTGTCCCGGGGAAATGCTACAGTCGTCGATTCACTTAGGCCTGTCAATGCTCTGAAATCCTCCATGGTTGGCGTCAAATCATTGTATGACAAAGTAAAGACGTGTCGCTCTGAATCCCAAAAGCAAGACGCAGCCCGGAGCAAATCCCAGTCAATCTTCCAGTCTTTCAAGTGCCAAATGCATGGCATGTTGTACCGCCTGTCAATGACTTGCCTATGATACTTCTGATGAAATTGTAAAACTTCAACAAAATCTTGATGAAATTGATGTCCCCGGGAAGTTACTTCTCCGCTATAATGCTCCATTGCAGTTGAAAGTACAAGTCTTTGCCAAAGGAATCGCTTGTCTGTCAAGATGGGGCTGCTGGTTTCCTCCTACTGAAAGGGCAGTGTCTACAAATGAATCCTGAGCTGATTTAAAAGGGGCCTATTACGAGCTTCCCCCAGTCGCGCGACACAACTTGCCCAGCAGCCATGACATGTCGGGCGACACATCTGGTCAACAGTAGACATTTCCAATAACAACATTGCTGGAAAAATTCCTGACAGATTCGTGGATCTTAAAGCCTTAGAAGGGCTAAATTTATTTGTAAATCAACTGAATAGAAGGATCCCAAAATGATTGGCAACTTGACGTGATTGGAATCTATTTATTTATCAAGGAACAAACTTTATGGCATGATCCCTCAAAGCTTGTCCCTTTTAAGTTCTCTTAGCCACTTAATCCTCTCATTCAATGAGTTATCGGGGAGAATACCGACTGGACAACAACTCCAGACCCTAGATGATCCAACAATTTATGAAGGGAACGGTGGACTACGTGGAGCACTTGGCACGAAGAGTTGCGCAGGTAATGGTGAACCACCGCTTGCTCATGGTAGCGATGAATCAAGTCGTATATGGTTTTATGCTGGGCTAAGTCCTGGATTTGCTGTTGGATTCTTAGGTATATGTGGGGTTTTGTTTTTCAAAAAGTCTTGGAGGTATGCTTATTTTCAATTCTTTGGAAATGTCTTCATTTTGCTACAAAGGAAATTTCACACACATCAACTTTAAAGTTGGATTCAGTGTGTATGTTCTCTATCTCTCTCACATGTTGCAATAGTTATTTATGAATATAATTATATCCTCCCTATGTCTCCCAAAATGAATGTACACAAAAAATTCAAATTTGCTCTTGATTAACAGCAATTTGAAACTTTTTTGGACATTCATCTTGGGAGAGAGAATATAAATTATCGGGAAATTTACAGGAAGCATTAACAAAAGATTCTTGATTTGGAGTATAATGCAATATAAGTATGCTAGTTTAACCTAGATAACGCAATATAATTATGCTAATACCCAAATTTCCATATAATATTTTCTTTATTTTATTTGTTTGTTTCAATTTTTGATGCTTACAAACTTTCTTGATTTGACATTTTTTTTTATATTTTTTTTTCTTAATATTACAAGGACTCACCTCCATTTGTCTTGATGAAGATTTAGGGGAAGAAGCTGCTAATCACTTTATTGAAGTGAAGTTTGAAAATACTTGTGTACTTCATAATCTTGCTATGATTATGTACATTGCCTGTGGATTTTTGTATTGTAAGAAGTATCATTGAAACAAGTAATGATATTGTTTAAAACTTTTGTTTGTTAATTTATGTGAAGATGTAAATCCTACTATAAATGATTCTAAATTAGGCATATAATGTTTAACAGTATAAACCGAGATACGAATATGGGCTTGCCCGGGTCAGGCCCAAGTGGATTGGGCTATAAACATAATCCATCTTTGAGTTACGAGAGACAACAATGGGCTTCCTCGGCCTCGTACCTCGTCATCAATAAGGCCAATCTAGGCCCAACAAGCAAGCAAAATATGCCCCAACTATGAGGGCCGAGGAGACCTCCCTCGTATGCCGAGATCGCCTCCATAGAGGACGAGGTGCCTTCCTCGGCCTTTACGTTATCAACGGGCTCTCTACGTTACTTATTCTTTCCCCGATTCATCATGGACCGAGATGGTCATGAATGACGAGGAGAGAAAAGTTCGCACCTCGACATATCTTCATATGTCGAGAAACCAAAATCATTCTCCTCGGCATTTCGTCATATGACGAGGAGGCAAAGTCATGCATCTCGGCATTTCTTCATGTCGACTGAGATTTATATGACGAGGAGACAAATTCATGCATCTCGGCCTACCTGCAAATGACGAGATAAGGAAATTACTCTCCTCGGCTTACCGACAAGCAGTTACAACAATCCTAGTCAAACAAGGATTCAGCAGTTACAATCTTATCAGAATTGTAACCACCTCCTACAATTCAGATCAAATGAGGACTCTCTAACAGATATAATCCTCCTAGGATTATACCTTATCTCTTTACAGTCCAAGTTCAACATGGATTCTGTCAATCCATCCCTATAAATACAAGCCATATATCACATTATTTGGTACGTTACTTTTGATATTCCGAAACTCTGTCAATTTAGTTTCTCTCACCACAAAACCGTGAACTTACTCTCACGCCGGAGGGCCTTCGCCGGTGAAGCCCCGGCTTAGTTTACGTGTTTTGTCTTATTTTCAGGTTAAGCAATCGCCGGAGCAAACGATCGCTTGGATTTGGGCTGAATTGACGATTTTGGCATCATCAATTGGTTCCATTACCGGGAATCGACTCAAACGCCCTTTGTTTGGCCTGGAAAAAGCTCGCTTGAAGCCAGATTTCTTGTCGGATATATTCTTGATTTGATCGGAAATCGCTGCTCTGTTTTGCTCTGTTTTTGGTTCGGTCGGAATCTGCAAATTTTCGTCTGAAGCAAACGTTTTGGCCAGAAATTTTGGGGTCACTAAAATCGCACTTGCAATTTTGTGTTGGCGTGCTGAATCTGTTCCATACTTTGGCTGGAAATCTTGATCTATTGGAAAATCGCTCGTCTGGAAATTTTATGTTACAATTGTTAAATCGCAATGGAAGACGGACGATTCACAAGTGTTACCGCCGAGGAGCAGACCCAAACGAACGAGGTCCAACCTAACACCGAGGTGCTTCCTCCTCTACCTCAGCCCGAAGGACCACCTCCCCTAGGCCAAGACTCTCCGTTCTATGGGACAGCTAATTGCCGAGGGGGCAGGTGCAAACCTTCCTCGTATCACTCGTCCTCGAGGGAAGTGAACGGGGAAGCTGAGAGCACCCAGCCCTTCGACCGACGTACCTTGTTGCATAGACAAATGGAGACATTGCAGAGAATTTACGAGACCCAAGCTGCTCTACTGCAATTGGACCCAGATAACTCCATGGTCGAGTTCATTAGGCCGTCAAAGACAGGTGGCAACTCTCGTGGAAGGGAAACGGGTGAGCGACGAGATCCTTCCCGTGATCCTGCTGTACCACCTAAGCAGGTCCTCCGAGATGCTCCTCGTCCTCGGCCTCGACATCAGGAAAACGACAAGGTGATAGACATGAGGATCCAATTGAATTCTAAGGAACAGGAGGTAGATTCGAGAGACTTGAGGACGAGGCTCAGTCTGTCCAAACGTTTATCCCCTCCTCGTCTCGTCATGACACCTCGTCGTCCTGACTCTCCTCGGCCTTGGCGAGATTCTCCTAGACCTCGGCGAGACTCTCCCCGTCCTCATCCGTTTGCAAGGCCGAGGACTCCCCAACCATACAGAATGGTACTGGGTGGCTACGAGGCGAAACCAAGGCAAGACAAAGCACCCTCTAGACGAGGAGACAACCGTCGTAATGACGAGGAGCATAGTAGGGTGAATGGTCACCCCAGAGATAAGTCCCACCGTAGCTCCCAACGCAGTACTCACTCTAGCACTGAAAAGGGAGTGGAAGCTAGACAATGGGAACTCTTGAAACAAAGGCTTGATGACATGGATATGGGAAAGAAAGTTGAGGGAGAGGACTATGACTGGTCCACCCGTCCGTTCTCCCAGAGGAGAACTGATGCACCACCTAATCCTCACTTTAAGGTCCCGAGCTTTGAAAAATATAACGGAACCCAAGACGCGAAGGACCACGTGCAATGTTTTGAACAAACCATGAACCTCCTCACTAAAGCTGATGACATGATCTGTAAAGCTTTCGCGAGCACCTTCTCCGGAACATCCTTGACCTAGTTCCGTGAGCTGAAAAAAGGTTGCATCGATAGCTAGAGAGGCATGAGGAGAATGTTCTTGGACCACTTTACCACTGCTGGAAGGAGGAATAAGAGGTTGACTGACCTTGCCAATATCGAGCAAGGGAAGAATGAGACCACTCTCAGTTATTACAATCGGTTTCGAACCATGGCGGAACAAGTGGAAGAAAGCCTCACTAATAGAGAGGTAATTGTTTGTTTTAACTCCGAATTGAGATCCCGTCCCCTCATTTATGAACTCTCTGCCTGAGAACCTAAGTCCAAGGCTGATTTGTACAACGTGGCTTATGCCATTGCCATGGCTGAGGATAAGAGCAAGAAAAGGGGATCCGACAAGCCAGAACCAGAAGCGGCTGGCACTCGCCACACTTCCAATGACAATGGGAATGGTAAGGGATCCAAGGGGAAGAATAGAACAAGGAGTACTGAAAAGCCTGAAATCTTTACCCCTCTTACTAAACCCATCACTGAGATCATGCAGCTAGTAAACCTTCCCCCACCTTGTCCTCTAAGAAACACCCCAAAGTTCCCTCGCGACCTTTTAAATTCTGTGATTTCCACAAGGACCATGGTCACAACACTGAAAGGTGCATCGCTCTCAAGCGCATGATCCAAAGGTGGTTTGATGAGGGAAAACTCGACCGCTATGTCATGAAGAAAGATGGAAAGCGGAAATGGAAGGAAGAGGAAAGTAAAGATGATGATAAGAGCGAGGATGGAGAACAGAGGCCTCCTAGGGCCAAGCTGCATGTGATCCGAGAAGAGATAGTCTCTACTAAACAGCTAAGGAACCAGATCCATGAACTAAGCAAGGTATACCACGTTCCTGCTTGGGTTCATAAAGCGGAGGAGGTCATTAGTTTTTCTCCTAATGAATTGGCAGGAAGCCGTGCTGCCCGCGAATAACCCTTGGTGATAAAGGGTCGAATTGATAATGTGGAATTTGAAAGACTGCTCGTTGACACGGGGGCCTCCCGTGATATTTTGTACTACTCGGCCTTCCAACTGATGGGCTTAAAAGACACCATGCTGGAACCTTATCATGGAAGGTTGGAGGTTTTCACCAACCAAAAAGTTGGTGCTAAGGGAACTGTTGAGCTGGAACTTGAAATTGGCGAACATCCCTTCCGATCCAAGGCTACTGTCACTTTCGTAGTCATGGATCTAACAAGTGATTATCATGTTATACTGGGCATTCCAAGTCAAGCAAAACTTGGGTTGGTCGCCTCCCTTCCTCACCAACGGATCGAATTTCCTACTCGTGCTGGGATTGGATGTGTGAGGGCGACCGCCAAGGACTTCTTGGAGCATGTCGTGCAGAGCCGGAAGAAATCCAAAAGCGTGGAGATAGACACCCCCGAAGACAATATCAAGATCTCTAAGTCCTTGAAAATGACCCATACCAGCTCTAGGATGAGATATATTCGTGAGGTACTGGATGAAGAGCCTACGGTCCTAGAAATTGCAGCTGACCAAGGCATAGTTCCGTCCGTCTCTGAGGCAGATCCCGTTCTCGTCAACGGCCAGAACTCGGGGGCCAACAATGACTTGAAGATAGCCAATCTGACCGACGTGGATGAACTAATGGAAGAGGAAGGCCTCAACGCGAATGATAATGAGGGTAGGAGGATTAGAGAAATTATCATCGAATCCCTGGAATTTCGAGACGGTCCTGAAATGGAGCCTGTGGAGGAACTGGAAGAGGTAGTCATCAATCCTGACTATCCTGAACAGAAAATCAAACTCGGGGCCAGCTATCCCTAGAAGAGAAGGAAGAAATCATCTCCCTCTTGAAAAATAGTCTCGACATCTTTGCTTGGAGAGTTGAAGACAAGAGGGGGATCAATGAAGAAGTAGCCCTCCACCGATTGGAAGTTGATCCATTGACAAAAACCTTCTCACAAACAAGGAGAAATTTTGCAAGGGACAAGGAGGAAGCTATTAAAGAAGAGGTGCAAAAATTACTTAGCGCCAGAATTATTCGAGAAGTAAAATACCCCATTTGGTTGGCCAATGTGGTAATGGTAAAGAAGCAAAATGGGAAGTGGCTAATGTGCATATATTTCACTGATCTTAACAAAGCCTGCCCTAAAGACAGTTATCATCTCCCCAGAATTGACAAGTTGGTTGACTCCATTGCCGGACACCAAACTCTTAGCTTCCTAGATGCCTATTCAGGCTATCATCAAATTAAAATGGCGGAAGAGGACATCGAGAAAATGGCCTTCCAAACACCGGAGGGAAATTATTGCTATGTTATGATGCCCTTTGGGCTAAAAAATGCGGGTGCCACGTACCAATGCATGGTGAATCAAGTATTCGACGCACAGATTGGTCGCAACATGGAGGCCTATATTAATGATATGGTCATAAAGACCAAGGAGGGCAGACACGCCCCGAACTTGGAAGAAACAATAAACAATCTTCGAGCCAATAACATGAAGTTAAACCCAAGCAAGTGTGTGTTTGGGGTGACAGCGGGAAAGTTCCTAGACTTCATGGTATCACAAAGGGGAATAGAGGCGAACCCTGAGAAGATCAAGGCCTTAATTGACATGAAGGAACCTACCAACATCAAGGAGGTTCAAAGAATAAATGGAAGAATAGCGGCACCGGGAAGATTCATCGCCAAATCCGCCGAAAAATCATTGCCATTCTTCAAGGTATTGAAGGGTACCAAGAGCTTCTCCTGGACTCCCAAATGCTCCGAGGCATTCCTCCGGTTGAAGGAGTACTTGGGTTCCCCTCCCTTGCTTAGCAGTCTGATTACCGGTGAGATGATGTATGTCTTCCTAGCTGCCACAGATCATGCAGTCGCAGCCGTTCTTGTTCGAAATGATGAAGGAACTCAGAAGCCAGTCTACTATGTCTCTAAGGCATTGTCAGATGTGGAGAGCAGATACTTCAACGTAGAAAAGATAGCGTACGCACTAGTTATTGCCTCAAGGAAACTACGTGCCTACTTTTCTGCGCATCCCATCACTGTGTACACCAATGAACCATTGAAGAAGATCCTGCACAAATTGGATGGCTCCGGACGTCTCCTTAATTGGTCTATCGCTCTTACTGAGTTTGATATCACTTACCAACCAAGGAAGACCCTCCTGGCACAGCCCTTGGTTGACTTCATGGTTGAGACCGCCTTCATGGGTGAACACCTCCCCACTTCCCGTAAGCAAAACACTTCGGAAGAAGAAGAGTCTCCCATCGAACTCCCGTCCAACTGTTGGGTCTTGTACACGGATGGATCGGCTACAAAGGAAAGAAGCGGAGCTGGAGTTGTACTAGCAAGTCCGGAAGGAGAGTACACCATGCAAGATATCATCCGATTCAAGTTCCCTGCCTCCAACAATCAAGCCGAATATGAAGCTCTAATATTTGGTATCGAGTTGGCTTCCTTCTATGGAGCAACTAAGGTGGCGGCATTCTGTGACTCCCAACTTGTTGTCAAACAAGTGAAGGGAGAGTATAACACCCAAAATCCCACCCTTACCAAATATAGAGACCTTGTCCTAGATATGACAAAGAAGATGAAATTTTTTGAAATCAAATAAATAGGCAGGGAAGACAACCAAATCGCAGACGTTCTATCTAAACTAGCGACTATGGATGTGTCTAAGTCTAAATCCAATCCATACGTAGTTTTTGCTGAGGAACATGCGTATGAAAGATTACAAATCATGCTCCTAGATGGAGAGGAGAGATGCTGGATCGATGACTACATAGACTACATCGAGAAGAGCCAACTCTCGAAAGATGAAGCACAAGCCAAACTTATCAAGAAAAGGTCACCAAGGTTCGCTGTGATGAACGGAGTCCTATACCGAAGATCTTTCACTAAGCCCCTGCTGAGATGTGTCTACCCCAAGGAAATTGAGAACCTCTTGGCTGAAGTACATGAAGGCATCTGCGGCGGACACCCGGGGGCCAGAACCTTAGCTGACAAGATCATCTCGCTAGGTTACTATTGGCCAAACCTGAGGGAGGACGCGCACACCTATGTTAGAAAATGTGATAAGTGCCAGAGGTTCTCCGACATTCCCAGACTACCAGCAGTTGAGCAGACACTTGTAATACCTATGTGGCCATTTGATATGTGGGGATCGACATCATCGGACCCTTCCCTCTCGCCCGAGGCAACTGCAAGTACGTGATAGTAGCTGTTGATTACTTTTCCAAGTGGATAGAAGCAAAAGCATTGGCCAAGATAACGGAAGAGAACGCAATCAACTTTGTCCACGACTACATCTGGTGTCGATTTGGCCTCCCTCACACAATTGTTTCTGACCATGGACTCCAATTTTCTACGGCATTTACAATGGAGCTGGCAAGGGTAAAAGTCCGTCATGCAAAATCATCCGTAAGTAGACCTCAAGGCAACGGACAAGCAGAAGCTGCTAACAAATTGGTCCTAACAGCCTTAACTAAGAACCTTGAAGGACGTGAGGGCAGATGGTTGGACGAACTTCCCCTAGCCTTATGGGCTGTTCGCACAACCACTCGGGGGACCAACCGGGGAAACCCCATTCGCACTAACCTTCGGTTCTGAGGCTATGGCACCAGTTGAGATGGCCATCCCTACTGTGAGAAATTCCCATTATGATGAGCAAGTCAACAAGGTTAATATGCTCCTAGACCTAGACCTTATAGATGAAAAACGACTAGCTACACAGATGAGGATGGTAAACTACAAGCAAAGGACCAAGGCATACCATGACAAGAGGGTCATCAGAAGAGTATTCCAAGTAGGTGATTGGGTACTTAGAAAAATTGAAGCAACTGATCGGAAGGCAGAACAAAACAAGCTCTCTCCAAATCGGGAAGGTCCCTATATTATAACTCAAGTCATTCGAGAAGGGACCTACAGATTGAAGACTAAGGAGGGGAAAGAGCTCAAGCATCCATGGCATTCTGACAACCTTCGAAAGTATTATCATTAGTATTTTACTTCTTGTAATAGATTAGTTTCCAATTATTAGTCTTTTACCTTTTCAGCATGGTAGGATTGCAGTTCGATGTAATCAAATTTAGTTTATGAAATTTACTTCTTCAGACATGCAAAGCAACTGCCACTACTAACACATGAAGACGAGGATCCTATCCACGACTCTTCTACACACGGAACAACGAGGACCCTTCCTCGGCCTACAACATATCAAAGTCGAAACAACTACCTGAATGAACGCTCGCCCAAAAAATTTGCTTTTTGATGATGAAAAAGGAGTCGCCACGCCATGTTTTAAGGTACACTTTTGAAAAACGTTTGAGAGAGAAAATGGGTTCGGGGGTCAGGTTACGTGTTGGGAAGAACCGAGAGTTCACCAACACGCCTCGTCCGTAGACGAGTCTTTCTAACTAAACATCCAAGTAATCCAAAAATGTGTGCAAACAATAATAATGAACAAATGTGATAAACCATGAATTTTATTGATTTAAACTGAGATCTTACAACTTGTGAGCCATTTGGTTAGGGAGGCCACGTCCCAATTATAACAGATCAGAACAAATTACAAAGGAAATGGATCCCTGCAAATGGACAAGATGTGTCGTGTGACATATAGCATGCATGGCTAGATGTGTCGCGTGACACAGGATCTAACCAGAAATGATGTGTCGCGTGACACATGGTGTCCATCTGCAGAGACATACAGATTTGAATACAGAAGCACCAACAATCAAAAACAGATCCAATTATTTAATCAATTCAGCTTCGAAATGAACAATTAACAACAGTTCAACCAAGGGGGTGTGGATATGGGTAGATCCACACTCCCTTGGGAATACAAAACCAATTCCAACAATAATCAAACTATGAGCATTCAATTATACAAATCAACGATGTTAAACAGAGAGATTGCGATCGGGGTTCAGTAATCAAGACAGATGGAGTCTGATTACTGAACCCAAGGATGATAGAATGATGGAATTATGAAAGTAGCAAAGGAGGAGAGAGAGAGATATGGAATTGAGGGGTTACCCTTGATGATTCCACGAATCCTATACCAAGGCTAGTATAGAACTCTTCTACAACTGCTTCTGGAACTGGTTGAACCGAGGAGAGGTGCTGAAGATGAATCCAAGTGTTGGTGGGTGAATTGGATTGAATTGGGGGGATTGAAGGTAGATTTGGATGAGAGAGAGAGAGAGGTGTTTGCAGGGTGTGTTTTATGCTCCAATTTTGGCAGAGTAACAGTATGTGAAAGTTCGGATCCATTTCTGAAAGGGGTAGGGTCTTATTTATAGGTTGCAGTTGATGGTCACAAGGTGTCGCACGACCTTCTGTAACCATTTTCCAAGCCTCGATTTGTCGCGTGACACAAGGTGTCACCAACCGTTTTTGGTGCCAAAACCAGTTTCTGGAACATTCTGAGATAATACCCAAAAGGTCCAAAACAAGTTTATTCCCTGCAGGTCCTTTAGCATGAGTAAAGTACTAAAAAGTACTTCCTTCGCAAGAAACTTATGAAATGTTTCCGGAAGTCTCGGAATAGACCGAGAATTTACCAAAATGCCCCTTAATGCAATTTTATCATATTAAAATGCATCTAAAAGGGTAGCGAATTGGATTGGCGTACTTACAGAGCCCCTCGGCAACGTCACTTATGGAAGAAGTGAGGTTGTCGATAAAATAAGATTCAATCCCAATGAGCGTCTAGGGATATGGCAGAGGGCTGGACAATGATCTGATGAGATCAGATGGCTGGACCTTTGGAGAAAGGATTTCTACGTATTCCTAGGAGGGAATCAAGCCAAATCGTAGTTCGGAGGGTGAGAACGCGTGACCAAGAGAAATGGATGGCTACCTCGGAGCGAGGACGTGTAGCCGATGGAATGGATGGCTGCCTCGGGGCGAGGACGTATAGCCGATGGAACGGATGGGTGCCTCGGGGCGAGGACGTATAGCCGAAGGAACGGATGGCTGCCTCAGGGCGAGGACGTATAGCCGATGGAATGGATAGCTGCCTCGGGGCGAGGACGTATAGCCAAAGGAAAGAATGGCTGCCTTGGGGCAAGGACATATAGCTGATGGAAAGGATGGCTGCCTCGGGGCGAGGACGTATAGCCGATGGAAAGGATGGCTGCCTCGGGGTGAGGACGTATAGCCGAAGGAACGGATGGCTGCCTCGGGTCGAGGACGTATAGCCCATGGAAAGGATGGCTACCTCGGGGTGAGGACGTATAGCCAATGGAAAGGATGGCTACCTCGGGGCGAGGACGCGTAGCCGATGGAACTTGACTGTTAGGGGAGTCACCCGAAGATTTGACTGATGCTTTTAGGAAAGTAATTGAATGAGATATGCTTTCATACCTGTGTTGTGCTTACCTGTAGCTGTCGGTAGGACTGATGTTGCTGCTGTTGATCGTGAGAGGTTGTAGCTGCCGGAGGGTCTTATGCCATTTTTGTTGATGAATTGCTGGTTTGTCGAGTGCGGGACAGTCTTTGTTGACGGTTGGTTGACTTTGGGGTCATGAACTTTGTTTGAACGGATTTTTTTTGTTGATGCTTTGGCGACGGGGCCGATGATACTGATGGACATTGCTGGGGAGACAGACAGGTTTGGGATCCTTGTCTCGATTCTGCTTTGGGGGGGCAGTCATCGAGGTTTGGTGATGCTCAGTTGATTGCTGTACCTGCGGGGAAAACAACACTCAAAGCACTATATCTGACTATGCTACTTTGTTAGCAAAGATTGAACTATGTTAGCTTGTTTGCACGACTCCATCCGCTCCAGGAACGGGATGATGATTGAACGAAAGAAATGTTATTATATTGAAGGGTCGGCTTTGCCGAGGCTTGTACATGAGATGGTGGAGATGTATCGAGTGAGTGTGTATGGTGATACATATGATGTAGTAAATCCTCTCCCGTACGTTTACATGTGAATAGATCTGTGAGAATGGGAGGTGTATTGCAGCGACAGTGAGTCGGAGGGTTCACCCAACACGCCTCGTCCGTAGACGAGTCTTTCTAACTAAACATCCAAGTAATCCAAAAATGTGTTCAAACAATAATAATGAACAAATGTGATAAACCATGAATTTTAGTGATTTGAACTGAGATCTTACAACTTGTGAGCCATTTGGTTAGGGAGGCCCGTCCCAATTATAACAGATCAGAACAGATTACAAAGGAAATGGATCCCTGCAAATGGACAAGATGTGTCGCGTGACACATATCATGCCTGGCTAGATGTGTCGCGTGACACAGGATCTAACCAGACATGATGTGTCGCGTGACACATGGTGTCCATCTGCAGAGACTTACAGATTTGAATACAGAAGCACCTACAATCAAAACAGATCCAATTATTTAATCAATTCAGCTTCAAAATGAACAATTAACAACAATTCAACTAAGGGGGTGTGGATATGGGTAGATCCACACTCCCTTGGGAATACAAAACCAATTCCAACAATAATCAAACTATGAGCATTCAATTATACAAATCAATGATGTTAAACAGAGAGATTGCGATCGGGGTTCAGTAATCAAGACAGATGGAGTCTGATTACTGAACCCAAGGATGATAGAATGATGGAATTATGAAAGTAGCAAAGGAGGAGAGAGAGAGATGGAATTGAGGGTGTAAGTACGCCAATCCAATTTGCAAACTTTTTTAGGTGCATTTTAAATGATAAAATTGCACTAAGGGGCATTTTGGTAAATTCCCGGCCTATCCTGAGACTTCCGGAAATGTTTCACGAGTTTCCCGCGAAGGAAGTACCTTTTGGAACATTATTCATGCCAAAGGACCTCTTGGGAATAAAACCTGTTGGACCTTTTGGGTATTTTCCCGGAATGTTCCAGAAACTGGTTTTGGCGCCAAAAGCGGTTGGACCACCTTGTGTCACGCGACATCTTGAGGCATGGAAAGTGGACGCGTAAGGTCGTGCGACACACTGAGGTCACCAACTGAAGCCTATAAATAAGACCCTCCCCTCTCGAAAAGGATCCCAACTTGAGCCTACTGTCACTCTGCCAAATTTGCACTGTGACGAAACTCCCAAACACAACCCTCTCTCTCTCCTCCCTTCAACCTACCCAATTCCTTCCTATCCAAGCCCCTTTCTCAAGCCATAGCACTTGGACCCCCTTGTATCAATCCTTCCATATCAGAAGTGACGAATTGAAGGGTTACAGATTCGACTAGATACAGGATTCGTGGAATCATCAAGGGTAACGATCCTCCAAACTCTCTTCTCTCTCTCTCTTGCTTAATTTCTCATAATCCTAGCATTTACTGCGTTTGGATTCAGTAATCAGATCCTAGCTATTTGGATTACAGAATCCCAATCGCAATCTCTCTATTTAACTTGAATAATTCGTGCAATTGAGCTTCTATTGTTGAATATTTGATTGAATTTGGTGTTTGAACCCCAAGGGGGTGTGGATCTACCCATATCCACACTCCCGGGGTCGATTTGGTGTTGTTTCTGTATTTCGTTCGTAATTTAGTTAATCAATTAGATCTATATAGCTTTCTGTTGATTCTGTGTTCATCCTGTTAAGTTTCTGCAGATGGCTTATGTATGTCACGCGACACCTTCGTCTCCAAGTGATCCTGTGTCACGCGACATATATGGTCACTGGTGCGACGTGTCATGCGACATACATGACCTATTTGCAGAGACCTCGTTCCTTTGTAATCTGTTTTAGATCATTTGTATCAGGGATGTGGCCTCCCTAAATAATGGGCTCACAATCTGTAATTCTCGTTTCATAATTAATAAGATGCATTTTACCACACCTTGTTTATTATCAATATTTGCACACACTTTGGATTTATTTGGATGTTTGATTGAAAGACTCATCTACGGACGAGGCGTGTTGGGTGAACTCTCGGTTCTTCCCAACACGTAACTTGACCCCCGAACTCATGTTTTCTCTCTAAAAAAAAAAGGTTTTCAATGTTTCCTCTTAAAACGGCATGGCGACTCCTTCATTTTCACGAAAAACAAATTTTCGGGCGAGCGCACATTCAGTGGCGACTCCGCTGGGGACTACACTTGAAAACCTGTTTTTCAAGTGTTAAGTGGGTCAAGCTTTCATTTAAGTTGAACATCCAATACATTCACTTTGTGTGCATTATTTGATGATCATTTGTGGTTCATACATCTTGTTGATTATGAAACTTGTGAGCCCTTTGTGCTTGTGGTCACTTGTTGTGCATTAGTATTTTGTGTTGCTCTTGCTATAGTGGAGCAGGGGTTGATTTGATGATTGCAGAGTTCTTTGGTTCGGTGACCATCCAGTGTCGTGCGACACCCTTGTCTCTCGGATGTCCCGTGTCACGCGACAAAGGGTGGCCACCGAACGTAACATCGAAGACCGGTTTGAGGGCGATCCCTTGGATCAAGCGTGACTCAATTGATTGTTGTTCCCTGTATCTCTTGTTGTGAGGGTGTGTGTTTTCCTTTTTTTTTTTTTGTTTCAAAATAAAAAAAAATAATAATAATAATTTTTTTTTTGTTTTTTTGTAAATAAAAGAATATAGACATCCGCACACTACATCACTTAGACTTAGAACCCTCGGGTGCGATTGACGGCATCGCGGACGGTGATGTACGTCGCCTACGCTTGAGCGCCTGAAGTCAAACCTAACCCCCTAGTGCGTATAGGTGGCGCCACACATTTAACCTTACCCACGGTTGGTTTTGATACGATGTTTTCATTACAACTAAACAAATTGTTTTTTTGAAACATATCGTAGATCTTTATACCTTTCCCCAAAACCTCGCATCTTATGGGCATGTTGCTAATGCAACATGATTTCACGTGGGGACATGTCACTCCCGTGACGTGTTCTAAACGAGAGATCATGCCGCATTGTCAACGTGCACCGACGAGAGGTCATGCCGGATTTTTCTTCGAAATTCTTCGAAAAAGACCCGTTATGCTGCCCAAATTTCCCTAGAAATTTGGACAACCTCTCCGTTCCATAATGATGGTAGATTTTGGTTAGGTATCATGACCTATTATATATTTCAAAACAAGGCGTTTATTGTAATTTGAACGTTGCGTCCTTTTAGGCTTTCCCAAGGTATAGTTAGCATGAATAAAGGCTTTCCCTTTCCCAACCGTACTTAGGATTTAAAAGACACCGATTTATACTTGAAGATATATAATTTTTTGTTTGTGCGAGTCTGTCCCATTTCTTTCCCTCTCCCGTTCCTCAAATTCTTCCTCCGATGCCTTATAACCAATCCTTTTTGTAGTAAGGAGAAGCGACAAGTTTGGGTGCGTGCTCTGTTGCAAGGAGGGTGATCAATCAGTCCGCATTTCCAAACATTTGCAATTTCCTCCAAGGTTCCTGCATATCCTACTGCTCAAGGATGTCTGGTGCAAAAGATGTGTCATCCGCTCAGTTTGGAATCCCTTTTGCTTCGGGTCAATTGGATATGAATGATTTGTCAGTAACGGAATTACGAGCTGCCCTTGAAGCTGCCATGATTCGGGAATGCAAGGCCCTACTGCTTGCCCAAGTCGCCAAAGCCCGAGAAGAAGAGGCTCACTCACGATTTGTTGAAGCAATGCGCATCCGAGGAGTTACAGTGATTCGTCATGAAGATGGATCATGTGAAGAAATCATCAAAGCCAGCAGCGTTGAGAATGGAGATGGAAATGTAATAAAAGGGTTGAATGAAGATAAACAGGATAAGTTTCTTTCCCCAGTACCTCTTGTGGTCCAGGCTCCGGTTGAAGATGAGCAGCCAATCCCCGAGTTCTTTAATGTTCCTAATCAACCTGATGTGAAGAGTCCGTACCAATCAGATTCTCGAAAATCATGTCATTATTTCACTCAGGAGGGATCACTGCTATTCCATCCCGACCAAGCTTCCCCGCAAGGAAGTGTTCCGCAATCACCAATGAATGCATACGGTTTTAGTTTGTCACCCTCGCATGAACAACCTTCAGGACCAGCTTCATATGTGACCGTTAATCAGATGTCTTTTATGCCAACTCTGAACCCTACCCTGCAAGAAATGACAATATCCGAGCCTCCTCCTTCTGAGAAAGCCCAGAAAAGAAGAAAGAGAGCTTATTGGGGAAAGGTAGGAATGCCCATGAATCAGTTTCTTAAGGTTCTAACAAGCGGAGGTTTGGTGCAACCACTAGTTAGTTATACTCCTCTCCATCACAATGGAAGCCTGGACCCAAGCAAGTACTGCGATTATCACCAATACTCAGGACATGTCACCCATGCATGCTTACAGTTGAGGATAGTCATTCAAGGACTTATTGATGAGGGAAAGATTGAACTAGGCTCTCTTGATGGTGGCAGTATCCAAGATCTCCGCCAGTATCCCCCTCGTAAGAAGCGAGAATTCGACGATCTCGGGATGTCAACCGAAGAAGCTTTCAACGGATTAATGCAGAGAGGAATGATAAAGCCACTGGAAAACTATCAACCCAACGAGACCTAATCCTAACTGGATCGTGGTAAGTACTGTTACTATCATCGCACTCGGGCATTCAACCAATGATTGTTCCACTTTGAAAGCGCAAATTCAAAGACTTGTGGATGAAGGCAGGATTGAGAAAGCTCACCCCAACGTGATTACCAATCCTCTCCAGTAATACCAATGGAGCCCAGAAGATTCCTCATAATGAAGAAGTCAGTCAGGCAGGCATCATAGGATCTTAGATTATCTATCTAGCAGATTTCGTTTTTATGTTTTGAGTCCATTGAATCCTTGTTATCAGTCTTTTATTTCAATCAAATAAAATTATTTATTTCTATTCTTGCTAGACTCGAGACATTACTTGTTCACTTACACTATGCTTAAATTGAAATAGTCTTATTCTACGTGATCACTTGTGCTGCTCACCAACTAATGCTTTGAAATGACTAATGTTGAATTAATCGGAACAAGAAAACCTGCTGATATCATTCTCCAAACTGGGGCTGATCAACTCCCCAGCTTGCATTTCCTATGCTCACATATTTTCTTTCATCCTCACCGTTCCGTTGGCTCGATAAATTTGCACGGATCTTTCTCAGAATAAGCTTAAGCAAGCGACGAAGACTTGATCCCGCTCAGACCATCCGGAAAGGACTGCGGTTGAAACCTTTCACCCATAGGAAAACCTTTACCTTACCCTCACCAAAGAATATCCCTTCATTTCAAGATCGGCATATTTGAAACCCATTTAGCCATCGCCAGAAGAAGAGGGACTATCCTTGAGGCTC
Organism: Adenophora triphylla var. japonica; assembly: GCA_022495995.1. Classification (NCBI taxonomy): domain Eukaryota; kingdom Viridiplantae; phylum Streptophyta; class Magnoliopsida; order Asterales; family Campanulaceae; genus Adenophora; species Adenophora triphylla. The sequence goes on along the minus strand of JAFEMH010001726.1, from coordinate 69,684 downwards.
CCGCGACGCAAAAGAAGATTGACCGTCTCCAAGCTCGAGAATGACGAATGCAATGATCCATTCTGGGGACTAGCTGAAATTCTTTTCTCAAAAATACAAAAATAAAAGAGATACAAAAAAAAAGAAGGAAAAAATAAAAAAAAAAAAAGAAAAGAAAAAAAGAAAGAAAGAAAGAGAGCCTAGTCCCCAGCGATTCTCTCAGAGGTGAAAGTCAAAAGATCCGGTCATTACTCAAAGAGGAGTCTCAGAGCGAATAAGGAGACAGCACGGATGTCCCTCACCACTACCTCAACCAATTCCGGCCGTCCTCTCGATCTTAGAGGATATTCCCAATACCTTGACCAATCCCAAGCCGTCCTCTCGATTTTAGAGGACATTACCATTACCATTACCCTTACCTTTGCCTTTAGCCAAAGCCAAAAGATTGACCTCTCATTCTTAGAGGCATTGAAGATGCAATCATGGATTCCCTCACCTTAGAAATCCCAAACACATACCCAAGAGCCAACCTCTCATCTTTAGAGGTTCAGCCAGCAAAAAGCCTAGCCGACCTCTCGTTTTAAGAGGTCATGATTGTTAGTACCCGGTCCGAAAAAAGTGTTTTAATGAGTACAGGGACTGAAGCGCAATTCGGGAAAATTTGGGACTAAATTGGAATTTGGAAGCTTTTTGGACCAAATTGGAATTTATGGAAAATTCAGGGACTAAACGGGAAATATGGAAATTTGGGACGAAATTGATATATAAAAATTCCTGTGATTAAATGAAAAATAAAACTCCAAAGAGCGAAGTGCAAAAGAAGTCATTAAAGTGGTCAAAATGCGACTGCAAAATAACGGGACGAAACGAATAATATTTATACCAAAATGAGGCCATTTTGCACAAGGTTGGCCGGCCATCTTCTAGGCCATTTGATTTGAGGCCAATGCGGTGCAAGACTAGGCCAGGAGAAAATTGTTAGGGCCATTCTAGGCCAATTTGGGCCCAGGCTGGGCTTTACAATATTTGGCCGATCGACCATTTATCAGCCGCCGCCAGAACCTAATTCCTAGTGCCGATCGGACCTTATTTTTAGGGCCGATCGACCCTTTATTTCGGTCCAGCCCAATTACCGAAACACTATAAATAGGGGTGCCCGGCTCCCATTCTCGACACACGAATTTCTCCGGGAGAAACGAGAATACTCTTGTTTTACCCACAGTTCTTTTTACTCTCTTCGAATCGCCCTAGATTCGATCCCCAAAGTCTTGCTACAATTGGTAAAACTCTCTTTAATATTTTGTTCTTTATTATTATTATCTTTATTATTTATTGTTTGCATGCTTAGTATATTTTAATTACTTTATCTCTTGCTTATGTCATATATGCTAGATTTAGGGTTGTTTTAATATATTTAACTATGTGATAGCCGAGGATGATCTAAGGTTTCGCCCTAAGAAACCCAATGGATCTAGGAACTATTTCTTTCCTTCCACCTTAGTTATAATTATCCCATGATCAACAATCCCCCAAGGATGAACGTTGATTAGTGCACCTTCCGAGGGCCTAACTCAAAGGTTCTAGGGTGTGATCATCAATTAATTCTTTCTCTCCCCCCCTCCTTATGCATGATCCCGTTTCTTCTATCTATTCCTGTAAACACCGCACACAACCAACACCCCACATGCTAGAAAGACCGATCCGTCGGGCAATAGGAGTGATAGCGTTTCTTCTTCTGTTGTAACTTGACCCCCGAACCCAATTACATGTTTAGCCTTTTTTCAAAGCTTTGGGCTATATCAAAGTGGCGTGGCGACTCTCAAAATTTAAACTAATATTTTAATATGGTTTAAAGCGAGTGTCACTAAATGAATATCCCATTTCGATCCGACATTTTTATGATTAATTATTTCAAACCTCCGAATGCGCGTTGCATCGGGACGGGGTATTCACAGTGGCGACTCTGCTGGGGACTGTTTTGAAATTTTTTCAAACTAAGTGGGTCAGACTTTCGTTTTCTTGTATGGTGTTGTATTTTACTTCCTTTTTCTTTTTCTCCTATTCTTAACTGCTGCATTGCATGCATGCATCTCATAAAAAAATCTTTCTCTTTTTTCCTTAAAAAAAGAATTAGACTTTTTGCCTCACACTACCACTAGAGTCCGTGTCACACTGCACAGCTACCCCTTAACCCTTCGGAGAAGCCAAAGTGCGGGAAGTGTGGTGATCATGTTGCCTCCCTTCCGAGTCTCACTTGGCCATCCACTCATCAGTGCGCTTCGGCTGCACGGTGGGAGCCTGAAATCTAACCCTTGTGTCACCCACTTTGCTAAGAATACACTCCTTGTGACCGGTTGGTTTGACGAGCTTTTTCATGTAGACAATTAATAAGGTCTTTATGTTGAGTCACTACGAATCAGTGATAAGTCAAGATCTATAGAGAGAAAAGAGCACAAAAAATTTGATTTCCTTTTAAAGGATGTGCCATGTAAGGTCGAGTGCTTGTTAAAAGATCTTGTCTTATCATAGGTCTGTAGTACTTCCCATAAATATCATCTTAAATGTCTATATGAGACGGTTAGTCGTTAGGATCCACCACTTTAGGACCTTTAGTTAGCTGCGAAAAAGGGGTATCCCTTCCAACCAAGAGTAGGTTCTATAAAATAGAGGGCTTTTTTGTAAATAAAGTGCTTAACTATCCCTCATTTCTAGGACCCTCCGAGGTCCGCTCTTCAGTTCTAGGACCCTTCGAGGTCCGCTCTTTAGTTCTAGGACCCTTCGAGGTCCGCTCTTTATTTCTAGGACCCTTCGAGGTCCGCTCTTTATTTCTAGGACCCTCCGAGGTCCGCTCTTCATTTCTAGGACCCTCCGAGGTCCGCTCCTCATTTCTAGGACCCTCCGAGGTCCGCTCCTCATTTCTAGGACCCTTCGAGGTCCGCTCCTCATTTCTAGGACCCTTCGAGGTTCGCTCCTCATTTCTAGGACCCTCCGAGGTCCGCTCCTCATTTCTAGGACCCTCCGAGGTCCGCTCCTCATTTCTAGGACCCTCCGAGGTCCGCTCCTCACTTCTAATACCCTCCGAGGTCCTCCCTTCATTTCTAGGACCCTCCGAGGTCCTCCCTTCACTTCTAGGACCCTCCGAGGTCCGCTCTTCACTTCTAGGACCCTTCGAGGTCCGCTCTCCATTTCTAGGACCCTCCGAGGTCCACTCTCCACTCTCTATTTCTAGGACCCTCCGAGGTCCGCTCCTCATTTCTAGGACCCTCCGAGGTCCGCTTCTCATTTCTAGGACCCTTCGAGGTCCGCTCCTCATTTCTAGGACCCTCCGAGGTCCGCTCCTCATTTCTAGGACCCTCCGAGGTCCGCTCCTCATTTCTAGGACCCTCCGAGGTCCGCTCCTCATTTCTAGGACCCTCCGAGGTCCGCTCCTCACTTCTAGGACCCTCCGAGGTCCGCTCTTCACTTCTAGGACCCTCCGAGGTCCGCTCTTCACTTCTAGTAGGACCCTCCGAGGTCCTCCCTTCACTTCTAGGACCCTCCGAGGTCCTCCCTTCACTTCTAGGACCCTCCGAGGTTCGCCCTTCACTTCTAGAACTCTCCGAGGTTCGCTCTTCATTTCTAGGACCCTCCGAGGTTCGCTCTTCATTTCTAGTACCCTCCGAGGTCCTCCCTTCACTTCTAGGACCCTCCGAGGTCCGCCCTTCACTTCTAGGACCCTCCGAGGTTCGCTCTTCATTTCTAGGACCCTCCGAGGTCCGCTCTTCACTTCTAGGACCCTTCGAGGTCCGCCCTTCATTTCTAGGACCCTCCGAGGTCCTCCCTTCACTTCTAGGACCCTCCGAGGTCCGCTCCTCACTTCTAATACCCTCCGAGGTCCTCCCTTCATTTCTAGGACCCTCCGAGGTCCTCCCTTCACTTCTAGGACCCTCCGAGGTCCGCTCTTCACTTCTAGGACCCTTCGAGGTCCGCTCTTCACTTCTAGGACCCTCTGAGGTCCGCTCTCCATTTCTAGGACCCTCCGAGGTCCACTCTCCATTTCTAGGACCCTCCGAGGTCCACTCTCCATTTCTAGGACCCTCCGAGGTCCACTCTCCACTCTCTATTTCTAGGACCCTCCGAGGTACACTCTCCATTTCTAGGACCCTCCGAGGTCCACTCTCCACTCTCTATTTCTAGGACCCTCCAAGGTACACTCTCCATTTCTAGGACCCTCCGAGGTCCACTCTCCATTTCTAGGACCCTCCGAGGTCCACTCTCCATTTCTAGGACCCTCCGAGGTCCACTCTCCATTTCTAGGACCCTCCGAGGTCCACTCTCCATCTCTAGGACCCTCCGAGGTCCACTCTCCATTTCTAGGACCCTCCGAGGTCCACTCTCCACTCTCTATTTCTAGGACCCTCCGAGGTCCACTCCTCATCTCTTGGACCCTTCAAGGTCCACACCCTCTACTGCGGACCGCCCTAGGTCCAGTCTCTTTATCTTGGACCATTCAAGGTCCACTCTTTGACCCTTCGTGGTGCTCTTCCTATACTATGTCCACTCTCCCAATCTTGGACCATTCAAGGTCCGCTTCTCTTCTCTTGAACCGTTCAAGGTCCACTCCTCATATCTTGGGCCGTTCAAGGTCCGCTCCTCTTATCTTGGACCGTTCTAAGTCCACTCCCTCAATCTTGGATCATCCGAGGTCCACTCTTCATCTTTTGGACCCTTCTAGGTCCACTCCCTCTACCTTGTACCGTTCAAGGTCCACTCCTCAATTTAGGACCCTTCGAGGTCCACTCTCTCTATCTAGGACCATTAAAGGTCCACCCTTCCACCTGAGACTCTTCGAGGTCCACCCCTCGTCTCTTGGACCATCCATGGTCCATTCCTCTACCTTTGACCACCCACGGTCTACATCCTTCAAGTTAGGACCCTTCACAGTTCTACCTCTTATCTCTTGAACCATCCGCAGTTTGCTCCCTTAGCCTTAAAACCATCCATAGTTTAGATCCTTTATCTCTAGCACTCTTCAGCCAAAGACCCACCTAGATCAAACCTCTCTCGACCCATATAGATCAAACCACCATCTAGGGCCTACCTAAGCCAACTTACCAAGTCCGATTAGCTCGTCTAGATCACCCTCACTTATATTTGACCAAGGATCGAGTCATCTTCCTCTCCTTTTTCACCAAACGGACTCTTTTACATTCATCCTCTCTCTTTCTCTAAACTTAACCCTGGTTGTATCATCAATCGGGGCCCCCTCGAACTACGGTGACTGAGACTCATACCTTAAATGGTAAGGGTTACGTAGGCAACTTCAGCCGGTCAAACTCAAAATTGTGGAGGTCAAATATTTTCTCAAGGATGCCTTAAGATTAATTATGAATCTAATTCAACTCATTGGTTTGACTCCGCCATATGTTCTTACAGAATTCCACATCATGTCTCTGGAGAAAAGCATTGAAGCCCTCAAAGAAGTCTCAAACATGAGGTTGGGAGTGATCAACCTCCTCAAAGACATGCATGAAATTGAGCAGCATCATTTGTCCTACATTCGGGAATACTTGAGAAGAGTTCCTCCTCTGTTCAATTCCGGGGTCCCTATCCTCCACATGCTTATGGTTCCCCTTATGGTCCTACACATCGAATTTCTCATTCGGGATACCTGCTGTAGCCACCAACCAACTAAAGGCATCAATACCCGAGAAGAAGATCAACAAGGAACATTTTGATGATTTAGGAATGCCTGTGGGTGAGTTCTTCGACATTTTGATGGGAAAGAACTTGATCAAGCCGCTCGAGAACTACAAGCCTATTAACCCAAGGGAAGACTTAGATACATCCAAGTTTTGCAGATACCACAAGTACGCTGGGCATACCACTGACAAATGTGTGCAACTGAAACGCTCAATTCAAAGATTGATCAACCAAGGGAAGACCCAAGGCCTCATTAATGAAGAAACCCTCGTACTTCAAGGAAGGATTTAGATTCATTCAGTCTTGTAGGTTCTAGTGTGTCTTTCTTACTTCCACTTTGGGCATTGGTATGTAATGTCCACTTTAGATTAGTTACTTCAATAATAAAAAAGGTCTTTCTTTCTTTTCTCTCTAGACTTGAGACATAATCTCGCATTACTTTCAAGAAGATTGTTTTATTTATAATTATCAATTGGTTGCTAATCTCACTGATAAACTCACCGGCTAATAAAGTAAACAATGAATGAATGCTTTGATTGGAGTAAACAACTCACCGTTCCTTCTTCACACACACCATCCCTATACACCCTTCTCTCATACACTCTCTCCATACTCCACCATATACTTTTCATACACTCCTTGTACACACCCTCTATGCTCCCTCGAGCATACACTTCCCCAAATACACTCTCCCCCACTTAAACATCCTTTTCATATGATCATTTATTTTAAACCCCCATTTGACCTCCTTTCCATATGGTCAAGACAAGCACAAAGACCGTTGTTGCTCATCATCAGAAAATAGCTGCTCACGCCAATGCAAGATGCAAAGGGTTGTTCTTATCCTTCGCAAGTGCTACATAAATATCAAATAGGGGCTCACCAACCCCCCAATCTCGCGTCTCCTCTGATTTTCCATTCGATCGATAAGCTTTCATTGAATATGCCCACATATCTTTCTTATGGTCCGAATATATTCTGCCTTACTTAATAAGTCGGTTAATTGAGTTTGCATTTATTTTAAATACTCTTTTGAGAATGCTATCCAGTAGCAATTGAAGCTTAAACCTCTCACCATAGGAAGCCATAACCTTATCCTCACTAAATAATACCCTTTCATTTCAAGATCGACAAGTTTTGAGACCCTAAGGAAGAAGCCCATACTAGGGGCTCCCTCGACTCACAAAGGAAGTAATCACCTCCAAGCTCAAGAAAGGCGGAATGCAAAATAAACTCATACAAGGGGCTCCCTCGAAGGGACCACCTCCAAACCCAAGAGGGAAAAGGTAAAACCATCCTAAGGCATACACTAGGGGCTATCGCGAGCAAACAAATCCGAAGGCTTTTCTCGATAAGAGGGTGTTTAAAAAAAAAAAAAAAAAAAAAAAAAAAAAAAAAAAAAAAAACCTCCATCACTCCGAAGTGAACCTCCCATCTCAAAGGTTGTGAAAATGAGACATCGAGTGAAGATCCTATCATGATCAAGTTACTGCTTGAAATCACAACAAACTCGCGAGAAGAAGCAACAAAGATTCCCTCTTGGACAAATCCCGTAAACCCATTCCAAAGTCCATCCTCTCACTTTTAGAGGATTCCATCACCACCCTTGACCTTGCCAAAATCAAAGTTAACCTCACTCTTAGAGGTCACGAAGAGGCAACAACAAGAAAATCCCTTCACCTTAGAAATCCCAAACACTCAGCAAAAGGCCCAGCCGACCTCTCACTTTAAGAGGTCATGTTAATCATCACCTAATGATCGATCGCAATCCAAAGCCCAACTACAACCGCTACCGGATGGCATTCTCAAAAGATTATTTAAAAGAAATGCATATTCAGATTTTTGAGTCACTTGTTATCCTACGTGAGCATATTACATATTCTCTCAAAAGTTTGGGAACTCGTCCTATTCTTGAAATTCGTTCATTCGACTCCTCAAACACTGTCTGCAAAAGTCTCACTGGGGCTTCGCATCCGTGCCTCTCAGCGGCACTCCGGTAAAAGCAAGGAGACACGCGCCAGGGACTACTCCCCTCGGCTTGCGAGAACAAAGGAACAAAGAATCTTCACTTGAAGGAATGAAAAAATAGAAGGGGCTATAATCAGTCAAATCCCAATTTTTTCCACTCCAGTCTTGTTTCTTCCCACTCCAGTCTTGTTTCTTCCACTCCAGTCTTTTTTCTATTTTCATTCTTTCCCATAAAGAAGATCAATGCAGTGACAGCCTGCACGAAAATTACCACCAAACAGCCCAGAGCAGCAAGCAACAACGGAACATCCTTCTCCTTCCAAAAGTCAAGCCAGATTTCACCTTCAAATCAAAACATTCATTTGTTTACCTATATAATTGGAATTTGATAAACCAATCAGTGAGGTCCATTCACGAGCAATCAAGATATAATTCTGAATAAAATAATTCTTCAAATGTCTCGACAAGTCTTCTTTTTCTACATCATAGGAAAATAGAGCCAAACACTGTCTTTCTGTCTGCAGGGGCTTCTATACACTTTTCCACACCTTGTGATGCTTATACTCTCCCAAAAGAGTCAAACCCAAAAGCGAAAGTGTCATACACGAACTCGGGATCCATTCCCACCTTCGAAAAAATGCGCCCCTGCACATATACATTTTCGAGTCTTGTCCAGCGACTGATTGACCATTGTTCGAAACGAGGGGTCGCCCCCGTGGCCGCAAGATGACTCTGTCTGCAAATAGGGATGCATTGAATCTCTCAGTGGGGCTTTTGTTAAGCTGTTCTCTCGAGGCTCTCTTCGGGTTTGCTCTGCATCATCAGCGGGGCTTCGCCATTCCCTTCGGAGTTTGCTTTGCATCATCAAGCTGGGGCTTCGCCATTCATCATCAGCGGGACTTTGCCAAGGTCACTTCATCAAACATTGGGGCTCCCCTCAACAAAAATGGATCGACTATGTGCTCTAACAAAAATCGGAGCTCCAATGAAGTCATATCTAGCATGAAGGGCATCCCTTGTCATCAAGATCATCATGTGGCAAACTCTTTGAGTTAGTTAGAAACATGATTAATCATAAGGCCTCTTTATCAAATAAACATGCTTTCAAAATACTGTCCTCCTTGGTACCTTGTTTACAAAAATCACTCTTTGGTCTCCACAAATTTTCAAACTCTTCAAATCTATTAAAAACGTATCTCTGTGACTCTCAAGATGACTCGGCCCTTATCTCTGGACATCAAACTTACCTAATCCCACCTTCTATCATCGACACTTACTCGGCCTCGCCTAGTTTAAACCAATAACCTTTCTGCTCAAACTGCCTTGTTTAGACTTACCGCAAATGTAAAACCCTAGCCTCAAACCTAGGTGACAAATATCTTTCTAAACCCTAGCCTCAAGACTAGGTGACAAATGCCTCTCTAAACCCTAGCCTCAAACCTAGGTGACAAATATCTTTCTAAACCCTAGCCTCAAGACTAGGTGACAAATGCCTCTCTAAACCCTAGCCTCATGTCTAGGTGACAAATACCTCTCTAAACCCTAGCCTCATGTCTAGGTGACAAATACCTCTCTAAACTCTAGCCTCGAAGCCTTAGGTGACAAATACCTTTCTTCAAACCCTAGCCTCAGGTCTAGGTGACAAATACCTCCTCTAAACCACTAGGCCTTAGCCGAGCCTTAGGTGACAAATACCCCTCTAAACCCTAGCCTCAAGCCTAGGTGACAAATATATTTCTAAACCCTAGCCTTAAGCCTAGGTGACAAATGCCTCTCTAAACCCTAGCCTCATGTCTAGGTGACAAATACCTCTCAAACCCTAGCCTCATGTCTAGGTGACAAATACCTCTCTAAACCCTAGCCTTAAACCTAGGTGACAAATGCCTCTCTAAAACCCTAGCCTTAAGCCTAGGAGACAAGACTCCTCTCTAAGCCTTAGCAATGATTATCCCAATCTTTTAATCGCCTGGTTCTTCGGCTCGGGAAGCCATAATAATCCGAATCAATTCACACAACTATTCTTCATCAGTAAACAGTAGCAGCTACAGTTTCCCGCATTTCAAAGGGTCCGTCCCGCATCTTCAAAGGGTCCGTCCCGCATTTCAGAGGTCTATCCTCCATTTCAGAGGTCTATCCTCTATTTCAAAGGGTCCGTCCCGCATCTTCAAAGGGTCCGTCCCGTACTTTCAAAGGGTCCGTCCCGTACTTTCAAAGGGTCCGTCCCGCATCTTCAAAGGGTCCGTCCCGCATCTTCAAAGGGTCCGTCCCGCATTTCAGAGGTCTATCCTCCATTTCAGAGGTCTATCCTCCATTTCAAAGGGTCTGCCCCATACACTTTCTCTCAGTACGCAAATCAAGACTAAACTTGGTTTATTTGCACAACACACGGAGAAATCAAGACTACACTTGATTTGTTCCATCACACACAATTTTCAAGGGGAAAATCAAGACTATACTTGAATTTCCTTTCCACACATTATCTCACAACATATCTTCACACGGAGAAATCAAGACTACACTTGATTTGTTCCGTCACACACAATTTTCAAGGGGAAAATCAAGACTATACTTGAATTTCCTTTCCACACACAACATATTTTCCCACGGAGAAGGCAAGACTATACTTGATTCTCCTTTCCGTACATCTCTCAATATTATTCGAATCGCCCTTAGATTCGATCCCCAAAGCCTTGCCACAAATCGCATCTTTGGCTTGAGACGCTGCACGTTCGCCACTCTCGGGTACTAAACGCCCACATTTTCGAACTACGACTTGGCTTGATTCCTCTTGGGATACGTAGGTAGCCCGACGTGGGTCCAGCCACTTGACCTACCTGGTCATCCTTTTGCAACCCAGCTCGAGTCCAAACTTCACATCCGCAAGCTCACCATTTCACCTCCTGAAATCCCTTTTTTCAGGACGGATCCTATTTTTTATCGTCGACCCTACTTGTCTTACAAGAAGCGTCGCCGAGGGCTCTTGTTAGTACCCGGTCCGAAAAAAGTGTTTTAATGAGTACAGGGACTGAAGCGCAATTCGGGAAAATTTGGGACTAAATTGGAATTTGGAAGCTTTTTGGACCAAATTGGAATTTATGGAAAATTCAGGGACTAAACGGGAAATATGGAAATTTGAGACGAAATTGATATATAAAAATTCCTGTGATTAAATGAAAAATAAAACTCCAAAGAGCGAAGTGCAAAAGAAGTCATTAAAGTGGTCAAAATGCGACTGCAAAATAACGGGACGAAACGAATAATATTTATACCAAAATGAGGCCATTTTGCACAAGGTTGGCCGGCCATCTTCTAGGCCATTTGAGGCCAATGCGGTGCAAGACTAGGCCAGGAGAAAATTGTTAGGGCCATTCTAGGCCAATTTGGGCCCAGGCTGGGCTTTACAATATTTGGCCGATCGACCATTTATCAGCCGCCGCCAGAACCTAATTCCTAGTGCCGATCGGACCTTATTTTTAGGGCCGATCGACCCTTTATTTCGGTCCAGCCCAATTACCGAAACACTATAAATAGGGGTGCCCGGCTCCCATTCTCGACACACGAATTTCTCCGGGAGAAACGAGAATACTCTTGTTTTACCCACAGTTCTTTTTACTCTCTTCGAATCGCCCTAGATTCGATCCCCAAAGTCTTGCTACAATTGGTAAGACTCTCTTTAATATTTTGTTCTTTATTATTATTGTCTTTATTATTTATTGTTTGCATGCTTAGTATATTTTAATTACTTTATCTCTTGCTTATGTCATATATGCTAGATTTAGGGTTGTTTTAATATATTTAACTATGTGATAGCCGAGGATGATCTAAGGTTTCGCCCTAAGAAACCCAATGGATCTAGGAACTATTTCTTTCCTTCCACCTTAGTTATAATTATCCCATGATCAACAATCCCCCAAGGATGAACGTTGATTAGTGCACCTTCCGAGGGCCTAACTCAAAGGTTCTAGGGTGTGATCATCAATTAATTCTTTCTCTCCCCTCCTCCTTATGCATGATCCCGTTTCTTCTATCTGTTCCTGTAAACACCGCACACAACCAACACCCCACATGCTAGAAAGACCGATCCGTCGGGCAATAGGAGTGATAGCGTTTCTTCTTCTGTTGTAACTTGACCCCCGAACCCAATTACATGTTTAGCCTTTTTTCAAAGCTTTGGGCTATATCAAAGTGGCGTGGCGACTCTCAAAATTTAAACTAATATTTTAATATGGTTTAAAGCGAGTGTCACTAAATGAATATCCCATTTCGATCCGACATTTTTATGATTAATTATTTCAAACCTCCGAATGCGCGTTGCATCGGGACGGGGTATTCACAATGATATCCTGAATCACCCAAAGACCGATCGAAATCCCGAAGCCTAGTCGCAGTACCTACCGGATAGCAGTTTCATTCCAGTATCGTCGAGATCTTAAAACAGATTATTGCTTAAAGCGGAGCCAAGTCCATCCCGGCTCAAAGGACCGTCAAGTGGAGATTGTGCAAATTCTATCCGTTCATTCGACGTTGCATGTGAGCATATTTCATTTCTCCTCCGCAAACACCCGCCGTGGATGTCCCACTGGGGCTTCACATCCGTGTCTCCCATCGACACTCCAAGAGGACATGTTCTTTCAACTCTCGAAATCCTAGAAGGTCCTCAGATCCCTGAATTCCAACGTTCATTCTTTTCATTCGGGATAAGCCGAACTACGGCGACCTGAACTCCTCCCAAGGAGGGGAACGTAGGCAACCACAATTGGTCCGGTCGAAATCACAAGCAGATCTCAGAAAATCCGGTCTCCTCAAGGACCATGCCCATACACTGTTCATCTTTCCGAGTTTGATTCTCGATATCAGTGGGCTTTCTTCTCAGGATTGATTGAAATATTTGCTCATATCGGCTTTGGCGGTTGACTAACCCGAACATCAATAAAGGGTTTTAAGCAGCTTTTTGATCATCACGAATAAGACAAGTTTTCAAGTGTCTCGAAAAGTCTTCTCTTGCTACATCATAGGAAGATAGAGCTAAACACCGTTTCGGTCAGCAGGGGCTTTCATACACCTTTCCCTACCTTGTAATGATTATACTCTCCCAAAAGAGTCAGACCCAAAAGCGAGAGTGTCATACAGAAATTCGGGATTCATTTCCCACCATCAAAAGTGTGCCCCTGCATGTAAAAAATCTTGAGTCTTGTCCGCTGCCTGGCTGACCACAACCCGAAGAACAACCTCATCCTGGGGCTGCAAAAGACTATGTGGAAGACTGGGGCTTGGTCAGAAGTTGGTACGTATGGTTCCTGGGGCTGTTTCTATGATATCAAGCAGTTAAGAATGGATTATGTTACAAGAGGCCTACTTCATGATGAAGCTATTGAATCTCATACTTTGGGCAAGGGAATAAGGCTTAGGGACAGTAAAGAGGTCCCTTTCTGAAAGCCTGTCAACCTGACTTATCATGTCACGCGACAAAACGTACCCTGGCTGCTTTGAGTCGTGCGACATGTTAAGTCCAGCACCAGGCATCAGTGAATTGCAATCTGATTAGTACCAGGGCACGCCCCAACTTGTCCCAAGCTGCAAACAACAAGGCATCCTGCAAGCATCATGGGGGAGGGAATCTCATCCAAAACAACATACACCTTCACCGCTCTCATATACAAGCCCAAAGCATACAAACCATTCATAATCATCCAAAAACCATTCATTCCCATTCTTCCCAAAATATGGACTCGCACAAGCAAACTAACAACTAATAATGTACTAGGTCCAATATAGATAAAAAAAAAAGAGAGAGAGTGTTTGTCTTTTCTTCCCAAAGCAGGGTGCAACAATCAAAAAGGGTCACAAATCAATCCAAGAGCTACTCCGAACCATCGTCTCCAGAAATGTAAGTATCATCCTCGGCGGAGCTGCTAGCATCATCATTTTCAGTCTCCTCGCTGTCCTCTCCATCTGCATCACCCTCCTCAGGATCCGGGCCGGCAGCAGCATCATGATAAACAATAGGGTGGTCACGAAAAAGATCGTGGGCAGCAGGAATGACAACGGTCTCAAGCTCATGAGGATCCCCTGAGATATCACTATCAGAGCTGGAAGGAGTAGGAGGACGACAAGGCGCGGTCTTAGTTCTGGGCCAATGTGTATCCCTAACAGACATATCAGTCCGGGTCCTTTTCCTATCTGGCAAGCTGGGCGTAGAATCGCCATCATCATCAGAACTTTGGGCCAAGCATCGCTCCCGCCAATGTCGATTGCTCCTCACCAACTGATCAATCATGTCCATAGCCCCGGTATAATGGCGAGCAAAACCCCAGTAAATGCCGGCTGATACCTGGTACAAGTAGACAAAAGAGAATCAGAAATCATATCCGAACAAAAAGATCAAAAGATGTAAACAGTTTAAAGCCATTTACGGATCGAGTGCCCTCAGGGAGATGAAAGTATGGATAAATCCGGCTAGTATCAAGAGTGGCCCGCCTCATGTGGTCCCCATCCTGAAAATCAACAAAAGGAGGTGGTAGGGGAGCATCCGCAACATGTCAACTGAGATGGTCCGCGGCTCGATTATCATGTCTCAGAGCAACCTGCGGCGACCTCACCCTCGTAGCCACATAAACGTCATAATTCCCATCATCCTCAGTATAATTAAAAGCAGGCTCTCCCTGGATCAAAGCGGCCACGTCATCCAGCTTCCGAGGAAACCACATCTCAGCAGGAGGATCATATGGAACTCTAGCCATACTACCGGGACCATGCTGCCTACAAACCCGCTCACCCAGATACAATGCATCTCCAGACAAACCCACCAACAATTTGCGGCATTCAGTCAGATGAAGGGCATGCTCCAAATGAACCCCAGCATATCGTCCAACCCAAGGAAATAAAGTCAAACTCCCGGGAGTCCCCCGTAAACAAACCAAAGTATCAGCCAGAGAAGCAGTCATCCGTCCTTTAGTATCAGCTGTCCGAATCTTCTGCCTTGCATCCTTCACCCAACGCTTCATAGCAGGAAATGTGGTAGCCGGATATGCCTCCCCTACCCGCCAGGCATAACAACCAATGATCTCGTAAGCCCAAGCCTGAAGATAAAAGACAGAACAGAGTCAGGTAAAGAGAAAGGGGACGGAAAGAAACGGTATAAAAAAAAGAGAGAATCAGACCAAGAGATATCTTAAAAGCCAAGTGACAGCAGTTGAAGGACTTAGCCTTCCCCCGACTGATATTATCTAAAGCCAGATATAACTCGGCCAAACCGGCCTCTCCCCAAGACAGCGATCCAACATTAGCCCAATCCCTCAGAAGCTCCAATAAAGAAAGCAAAGCCGTAGATGTGGCATTGATGAACAGCATATCCGAGAAGCCAACCCAAACAAACGCCCTAGCCAATCTCGTAGCTCTCAACTTTGTCCTCGTCGGTGTACGCCATCTCGGTGGAAAACCTAAGATTTCCTCAAGCCAACCATCTGGCTATGAAGGTCCCCGATCTCATATCCATTCCCCTTCTTGTCCTGGGGAACAAAGCCGATCAGCTCCATAAAGTAAGCCTCAGTAGGGGGCTACGGGTCAGCAATCAGAGCAGGCTCCTCCAAATATAAGGGCTCATCAGTAAAGGGCAGACCAGTAATAACAGCAAAATCATACGGCGTGATAGTTGCCTCGCCCCAAGAGAAATGAAAAGAATGGGTAGTCTCCCACCAAAATTCTCTGAACGCCTTTACCAGACCGATGCTCCTCTGTGTGCCTCGAACAGCCTTAGCCATCTCAAAAAACTGTCCCAACCCAGCAGCGTATACCAAGCCTTTCGGTGAGTGATCAAGCTCCTGACTACCGGGCAGCAAATCCCACAATCGGCCAATGACCTCCGGAGAACCCCGAGTGCGTAGCTCCTGCAGGTAAGCACATCGCAGGTATGAATATCCCAAATTTACTTGTCAAATCAATTGCATATTTCAATTCCAAGCAAAACTAGGGTTTAAACACTTTAAGCATGCATTTACAATTGCTAGATAACTCAGAGCATGCAATAGTTTTTTAGCCCAACAGAGAAGGCAAAATCAATCAATTTCTGAAAAAAAAAAGAGAAAAAAAAATCCGACTTTTCTCATTGCATCAAAAAGCGAGGGTTACAGAGATTACCTTCATTTTATTCCCCGGTGCCGAGGTATGCTCTTACAAATGCGGGTAGAAGTCTCCTCTAACAGTATGAGGGACAAAAGGCCTCTGATTCCTCAAGGCGTTCTTTCGCCGTGCGGCTAACTGAGCCTGGGTCGGAGCATTCTTGGTGGGTCGACGCCTAGGAGGCATTTTGATGAACCTAGGATGAAATCAAGCCCTAGAATCAGTCAGCAACGATCGAAATTGGGTGAAATGGTGTTCTCTTCTCGCTAGACCGTCCACCTCCCTCCAACGATATATTTCAAAATGAGGACTGTTCGCTCTTTTAAAAGACTGTTCAATGGACTTAAACGGTCGTGCGACATAACGATCCTCAAAATTCCAAAAATGCCCTTGTAATCTGATGATTTACAAATTTTGACCCCGCATGGAATATTTTGTTTTACCCTCGCAGGTACAATAATCAATTGAGTCTAAAAACTGGCCCTCACATCAAATTGAGAAAGAAAGAGAAAAAGCAAAAGGCCTGTATTCGTGATAGCCCCTGCTGTAGCTCGCCAAGAAGACCAGAAATTTCCACAACCCCAAGAAAAGAAGCCAATTCCCCACAAAGCAGAATCCCCGGCTTGATGAACAGATTCCCAGAGACCAGTAGCCTCGAGGCACAGGAAAGAAGCAAAGTCCCCAGTTTCCCAAGCAAAACCCAGGACACGAAAGAAAAGCGACAATCAACAAAGACCGTTCAACAGCAAAATCGGCAACAGAGAAGAAAGAAGTAGCATGAGACCCCTGGCAGCTACATTCATCAAACAACAAAGCAAGAAAAGTGGTATGAGTCCCTTTGGCATCCACAAAGAGCAGAGAAAAGCAGAGATAGCGTGAGTCCCCTGGCAGCTATACTTATCAGCACGGAACAGAAAGGAGATAGCGTGAGTCCCCTGGCAGCTATACTTATCAACGACAAAGAGCAGAACAGAAGAAGTAGGGTGAGACCCCTGGCAGCTACGTTTATCCCCAACAGAACAGAAAAGAGATAGCGTGAGACCCCCGGCAGCTATACTCATCCCCAGCAAAGAAGAAGAGAAGTGGTATGAGACCCTCCGGTGTCCACGAAGAGAAGCAGCAGTAGTGTGAGACCCTCCGACAACTACCCTGCATCAGAAGAAGTGGTATGAGACCCTCCGGCGTCCACGAAGAGAAGCAGCAGTAGTGTGAGACCCTCCGGCAACTACCCTGCATTAGAGAAGTGGTATGAGACCCCTGGCATCCACAAAAGACCCGTTGCAGCATGAGACCCTCCGGCAGCTACAACTCGTCAACAGCGATAGCATGAGACCCTCCGGCAGCTACTCACAAATACCAGTTGCAGCATGAGACCCTCAGGCAGCTACAACCTGGTGTGAAAGGAAGCAACTACCCAACCGCAGTAATACCGACCCCGAAAGAAGTCACAGGTAAGCACAGCAAAGGTATGAAGACACATTTCTACCCCTTTCTTGCTTGTAGTTAGTCTTGGTATTTCCGAACTACGATTTGGCTTGATTCCCTTGTTCAAGGGATACGTAGGAATCCTTTCTCAGAAAGGTCCAGCCATTAGACTCCCTGATTCACCCTTCTAGCCCGTTATCTTATCCCTCTAATGCTCATTGGGATTGGGTCTTATTTTATCGACAACCCCACTTTTTCCAAAAGTGACGTTGCCGAGGGGCTCTGTAAGTACGCCAATCCAATTCGCAACCTTTTTAGGTGCATTTTAAATGATAAAATTGCACTAAGGGGCGTTTTGGTAAATTCCCGGCCTATCCCGAGACTTCCAGAAACGTTTCACGAGTTTCCCGCGAAGGAACTACCTTTTGGAACATTATTCATGCCAAAGGACCTCTTGGGAATAAAACCTGTTGGACCTTTTGGGTATTTTCCCGGAATGTTCCAGAAACTGGTTTTGGCGCCAAAAGCGGTTGGACCACCTTGTGTCACGCGACATCTTGAGGCATGGAAAGTGGACGCGTAAGGTCATGCGACACACTGAGGTCACCAACTGAAGCCTATAAATAAGACCCTCCCCCTCTCAGAAAAAGGATCCCAACTTGAGCCTACTGTCACTCTGCCAAATTTGCACCGTGACGAATCTCCCAAACACAACCCTCTCTCTCTCCTACCTTCAACCTACCCATTTCCTTCCTATCCAAACCCCTTTCTCAAGCCATAGCACTTGGACCCCCTTGCATCAATCCTTCCAGATCAGAAGTGACGAATTGAAGGGTTCTGTATCTGACTAGATACAGGATTCGTGGAATCATCAAGGGTAACGATCCTCCAACCTCTCTTCTCTCTCTCTCTTGCTTAATTTCTCATAATCCTATCATTTAC
Organism: Adenophora triphylla var. japonica; assembly: GCA_022495995.1. Classification (NCBI taxonomy): domain Eukaryota; kingdom Viridiplantae; phylum Streptophyta; class Magnoliopsida; order Asterales; family Campanulaceae; genus Adenophora; species Adenophora triphylla. The sequence goes on along the minus strand of JAFEMH010001726.1, from coordinate 51,570 downwards.
TTCTGTTTGGATTCAGTAATCAGATCCTAGCTATCTGGATTACTGAATCCCAATCGCAATCTCTCTGTTTAACTTGAATAATTCATGCAATTGAGCTTCTATTGTTGAATATTTGATTGAATATGGTGTTTGAACCCCAAGGGGGTGTGGATCTACCCATATCCACACTCCCGGGGTCAATTTGGTGTTGTTTCTGTATTTCGTTCGTAATTTAGTTAATCAATTAGATCTATATAGCTTTCTGTTGATTATGTGTTCATCCTGTTAAGTTTCTGCAGATGGCTTATGTATGTCACGCGACACCTTCGTCTCCAAGTGATCCTGTGTCACGCAACATATATGGTCACTGGTGCGACGTGTCATGCGACATACATGACCTATCTGCAGAGACCTCTTTCCTTTGTAATCTGTTTTAGATCATTTGTATCAGGGATGTGGCCTCCCTAAATAATGGGCTCACAATCTGTAATTCTCGTTTCATAATTAATAAGATGCATTTTACCACACCTTGTTTATTATCAATATTTGCACACACTTTGGATTTATTTGGATGTTTGATTGAAAGACTCGTCTACGGACGAGGCGTGTTGGGTGAACTCTCGGTTCTTCCCAACATGTAACCTGACCCCCGAACTCATGTTTTCTCTCTAAAAAAAAAAAGGTTTTCAATGTTTCCTCTTAAAACGGCGTGTCGACTCTTTCATTTTCACGAAAAACAAATTTTCGGGCGAGCGCACATTCAGAGGGGTTACCCTTGATGATTCCACGAATCCTATACCAAGGCTGGTATAGAACCCTTCTACAACTGCTTCTGGAACTGGTTGAACCGAGGAGAGGTGGCTGAAGATGAATCCAAGTGTTGGTGGGTGAATTGGATTGAATTGGGGGGATTGAAGGTGAATTTGGATGAGAGAGAGAGAGAGAGAGAGGTGTTTGCAGGGTATGTGTTACGCTCCAATTTTGACAAAGTAACAGTATGTGAAAGTTCGGATCCATTTCTGAGAGGGGTAGGGTCTTATTTATAGGCTGCAGTTGATGGTCACAAGGTGTCGCACGACCCTCTGTAACCATTTTCCAAGCCTCGATTTGTCGCGTGACACAAGGTGTCACCAACCGTTTTTGGCACCAAAACCAGTTTCTGGAACATTCTGGGATAATACCCAAAAGGTCCAAAACAAGTTTATTCCCTGCAGGTCCTTTAGCATGAGCAAAGTACTAAAAAGTACTTCCTTCGCAAGAAACTTATGGAATGTTTCCGAAAGTCTCGGAATAGACCGGAAATTTACCAAAACGCCCCTTAATGCAATTTTATCATATTAAAATGCATCTAAAAGGGTAGCGAATTGGATTGGCGTACTTACACTACCTGACCAACATTTAAAATTTCTAACAGCCAAGACCGGGGACCCTTCCTCGGCCTACTTTCTCGCCTTCCGTCTTGACGAGGACCCACCTCGACTCAATGACTAACAGGCTCTAACAGCCAAGATCAAGAACCCCTTCTCGGCCTACTGGTTTACCTTACATCTTGACGAGGGTCCACCTCGACTCAACGACTAAAGGTTCGAACAGTCAAGACCGAGGACCTCTCCTCGGCCTGTTGACTCTGTAAGTACCCCAATCTGGATCACCCTCTTTCGAGCTCCCGGGAAACACCTCAAACTCACTCAAACGCAGTCTCGAACACCCGGAACCCTCCAAAAACCCTCCAAACCCTTCAAAAACCCTCAAAGGCCCAAAAAACCACCAACCAAACCAAGGGGGGCCTTTATGGAACAAACAAACACAGAAGGACCTTGTGGGAATTTTGCAAAAATGGGGAAAAGCATGGAGGTCTGTACGGATCTCTTTGCATGCCATAAAGGTCCGTACGGACCTTATTGCTACCAAAACTCATGATTACAGAATCCCTCTAAAGTCCACGAGATTCCCCTAAATCGGGGAAAACCAAAAATTTAGATTAGCACGGAGGTCCGTACGGACCTTCTTGCACGATAATTTTGACTATAAATAGAGGGCTCCCCCTCCCTCATTTTTCACACCATCCCTCTTCTACTCTCTCCCTAGGCCTTCTGGCTTCCCCTCTAAGTCCTTCCGAGGCACTCCCGGCCCCTTTCGGTTCTTCCCGGGGCCTTCCGAGCCCCCTTATGGTGCTCCAAAGCCTTTTCGAGCGCTCTCGAGACGCTCCCGCGCAGCCCCGAGGCACTCTAGAGGTACTTTGAGACCCCTCGTGGTACTCTGAGGCCTTACCTGGTCTTTCCCGAGGCGTCCCGGCTCTTTTCGAGTCAAACCGGCAACTCGGACGCACGTCGGAACTCTGCCCGAACGCAACCGACGATCCCGACGCACGCCGAAACTCTGCCCGAGTGCACACCCGACAATCCCAATGCACGCTGAAGCTCTATCCGTAGACAACCGGCACATCCCGAAGTAATCCCAGTCCGTCCCGAAACACTATTCCATCCTCAAACACTATTCCCCCGCGGAAGACAGACACGAACCAATATTGGTAAGGCTTCCTTCCTATACTATTTCAATACATTTCAATAAGCACTGTACAATGTAGACATCCGACACCGTATGCATTTTTAAAAGCACACACACACACACACAACATTTAAAGAAAGAAGGGGTATCGAAAGACTCGTTTTTACGAGACTACTCGGGTGAGCTCTAATATTCTAATATTCTCTTCCCGAGGAGTAACCTGACCTCCGAACTCAAAATCTCATCACACAAAAACAGTTTATTATTATTTTAAACTGATGCCTTTTTTCAATGTTTTGGGCTTAATAAAAAAGGCGTGGCGACTCTACAAAGCAAAAAACACACCGAGACACCTCCTCCAACGCAGCGAAAGATGCCATATGCCGGGGCGCGATCGCGCTGCCTTCTCGGATCCGGGCTATTTCAGTTGGCGACTCCGCTGGGGACAATTTTGTTTTTTTTAAAAAAAACTTTTAAATAAAACAAAAGACTTTTTTAAAAAAACAATGATGAGGGTCAAACTCTCATTTTACCCCTTTCTTTAACTGTTGTGTGTGTGTGCATGTGCTTTACTTTTTTATTTTACAAAAAAAAAAAAATGCATCAATATACATATGTGTACATACATTTAAAATTCTTCAAAATTTTCTATTTTACTCAGAAAAAGAATTTTAGAGACCGCACACTACTCGCAATGCTGCCTCGGTACACCGCACGCTACTCGCACTGCTGCCTCGGTACACCACACGCTACGCGCACTGCTGCCTCGGATACACTGCACACTACAACCCTTAACTCGGGGTGGTCTTAGTTGCAGTTCGTTTGGCCTTCCTACGCCTCTCGAACGCGCACGGGATCATCCCAATCATCCCATCCTAGCCAAGCGTCAACCCTGCACGTTCGACTCTTGAGTCACAATCTGTCTAGACTCGGTTGGTTTTTACCCAGTCCGTGTCATACAAGCCTGGATACATATACCATGCCCGCCATTTTCTGAGTCGAAGCTCGGAACTCAAGATCCCTTGCGCAAGCAAATCGATGAAAGGTCATGCTAAAATCTTGACCCGATCTTGATTTTCCGAAGCTACACCCAGACGATATTCCGTCCTGGATATACATCCATGCCCACATGACACCATGTCATCAAGCCTTTAATACGTCAGCCATGACGATATGACCCAGCCAACGGCTAACGTCACAGATCCCTTGCGCAAGCAAGGTAAAGAGAGGTCATGCCAAACTCTTGACCTGATCTTGACTCAGGCGCCGGCTCGGCTCACTATTCACATGGCTAATGCATTAAAACGAACATGACAGGCTCGGTCCTTAGGTTCAATTTTTTTTTCTTTTAGGCCGGTGGAAACCGCTTGCCTTATAGGACCCTCGCCCGGCGCTGTCCACCCCGGGATGTCGAAATACAGGTGCAAAACAAGGGGCTTATAGCCGCACAGATGGTCGCCACTGACCCAGGATCTAGCATAGTTGCGAAAAAGAAGAGCAATCTTTTCCAACCTACCTAGGATTCTGAGAAAACGCCGTTTTAAGTAAATTAAAACAACAAAAAAAAAATAAAAGCGAAAACGCATGTCACGTGAGCTTTCCCCCTTTTTATCCCGAAAGGCCTTCCCATGTCTAAACCTTGCCCGTCACCCCCTCCAGTGAACTGAGAGTGACCGAGAGTACCCAGGAACTATTCTCCCAGTGTCAAAGCCGCAAGGTCTAACACCCTTCCCAGCGCAGTCACTAGGGCAGTCCGTCAACTCCCCATGGCCAAGTCGGTGGATAACGACGAGGAAAACGGGACCTTACCCCCGAGAAATTTCCCAACAATGGTGGAAGTTTGGCAAGTCCTCATGGCTCTTGAGAAATGCCAAGGCGAGCAGCAAGCCTGGATCGAAGGTGCCATGCACCACTTCGGAACGTTAGCCATTCCCTGATCACACAGGACTCCCAAAGAAATGCCCGCTCCCGTAGCTCCTAAAGTCTCTCATTGTCTCCCAGAAGTCAACCTGTTGCCCTCGTACGAGCCATGCAGCTACGACATAAAGCCACACAAGACCCCCCGAGGGAGGACGTGTCCATTCAACATCCTGAGGTCCCGATACCACCGCCGAACAACGAACACATTTAGTGGGACGTCTGCGATTGCACCGCTTTCCTGGAAATGGAATTCCAAGAGGAAATGAACGAGGATCGCCCTCAAAGAAAGAAGAAGCCCTCTTCTCAACGAAAACTGAAGAAGAGATACAAATCCGATGACCCTACGGTTGGAACCCTTGGGGAACCATCAAGAAAGTTTGACTACTACGTCATCTACTCCAGCAAATCTCCTCAGCCTAGCTCTGCACAAGACCACGGCAACGTCTGCTCCATGATCAGCTGGGACGAGCTCCGCACCGCCACCAACGGCCTGAGGGTCCAGATACCTCAACCCCTGTCCTGGGAAGATCTCAAAGCCACTATTGACGCTACAACAAAAGCAATGACGGTAAATGAACTAAAATGCGCGGTATGGCCCTACTCCAACCAAGGCCCTCCCATTACAGAGATAGGAGAAACAAGTAAAGCAGCCAAGCCAGAGGTAAACGTACTGACACGTTCCGGTCAAATCCTGACGAATCCTCCACGGGCAGACAAAAGGCCAGCCATGCCTGAACCTCGAACCGACAAGGGGCCCTACGCTAAAGAAGCTGAAACCCTTGACCCGAAGGCTGAAGATCCTGTCTTAACTCAGCTCAAGCATACTCAGGCTAACATTTCACTCTGGTCCTTACTCACTTCCTCTTACCCACACAAACTCAAGTTGGAGGAAAGTCTGGCCCAGACCATGGTACCCATCACCGTGACACCAGACGAAGCGGTTCAGATGATCGGCAATGTTCATTACAGCAACATCATTACGTTCACGGAGCTCGACCTCCCAAAATTTGGGGCTGACCACAATGAGCCTCTCTACATAACAATTCAACTTGACGAGCGCCGCCTCCCTTGGGTCTTGGTAGACGGGGGATCAGCCATGAATGTCCTCCCATCCAAAATGATGGATCTGCTCGGGATCAAGACCACTGACCTAAAACCCTCAACTCAGACAATCAAAGCATACGACTCAATGTCTCGCTCAGTCTTGGGAATAGCCACCCTGAACCTGTGGTTCGGAAAGCAGATGGTCCCGACCGATTTCCAAGTCATTGACATCCCGATCACATTCACTGCCATCTTGGGACGCCCTTGGCTACACCAGATCGATGGGGTGGCCTCCACCCTCCACCAGTGCGTAAAGTTCATCCAAGGAACATACCTTACCATCATCTACGGTGATAGCATAACCACCGAAGGGACCGACACAAACGGCATCCCGGTCTTGGAAATCAAACACGACAATGACGGCATGATGCTGACAGGGTTCACAATCGAAAGCTCGAAGGCCCAGGTGTGAAGATCCCTCCCCCGATGAAAATGATGAAGCGCATGAACTACATCTCGGGGCTTGGTTTGGGGAAACGCCATCAAGGTACCCAACAAATCATCAGTATCAAGGAACAGAATACCCTCCATGGCCTGGGATACATTCCTACTCCCGAAGATGCTGCGGAAGACAAAAGAGCCACGCGGAAACGCTCCGCCAATAGGGAAAGAGGCTTGCACGCAATCTCCGATCTCCGCCCTTACAGCTTCGACATGACCAGGTACCTCACAAGGGAGACCGGCAGTTTGAACGAAGACACAGAAAAGAAAACAGAGTTGATCAACGCCAAACAAAACTGGCTGACAACCATGGACAAGCTCCAGCAGAACCTCGCAAGGTTCAGAGGCCTCAAGGCAAATCCCATCAGAAGAGCATTTCTTGATGCACCACCTCTGCTGGGACCCACAACCACCACTATTCACAACGAATTCTGGTTCGGGAAAACCCACTCTTTGGCAGAAGAACTCAAAAAACTCTCTGTCAACACCCCTGCCCCAAAACAAGTGGGACGAATCTGCATTTGAGCTGGCAATGCCCAAAACAAAAGCGGAAGACTCCGCAGACGATGCTTGGAACGAGCCACTACTCCACCAGCTCTTCAGTGAAGAAATTGAGGTGCCATACCTAATCAATTTTTTTTCTGATAACTCTATGATAGCCATGATCGGGAACGGCAACAAAAGGCCTGTCAACCCCCGCCTCCTATCAGGCTCATTGCCACTCAATAACTTGGCCACCTTCTCCGGACCTACCGCCAGCAAAAAGGACATGATCGAATAACTTGGTCTGACCCCTCGCGTCCTAGAGTCTAGTGTCAAAGCCCATTCTGAGTCCATTATCTTTGAATTTGAGTCTCTCGATTCATCTGATGGCCTCACGCCAGAAGATTACGAACTCATTGACAATAATGTATTCCCGTATGCTCTTAATGAATGCTTCGATCTTTCCGAGTATCCTCTCATTGCATCTTTAACAACTGATAAATTAACTAACACACAAACAGTTAATAATGATTCACTTGATAAAGAAGCAGACACATTAAACGAACAATACATTAAGCACATCTTTAAGCATGTTGTCAAACGAGAGAAAAACCGGGCCCAAGCTGCCGAGGAGGTTTTAACCAAAGTGAATTTGGGAACTGCTGAAGAGCCGAAAGAGACGCAAATCGGAAGTTTCTTCACCGGCACAGAGCAAAGCGCATTGACTGCACTGCTCAAAGAGTTCATGGACATGTTCGCTTGGTCTTACCGAGACATGCCCGGATTAGATCCAAACATAGTCGAACATCGGATCCCTCTGAACCCCGAGGCTAAGCCCGTCAAACAAAAGCTACGCCGAATCAAGCCAGAATGGTCTCTACAAGTCAAGGAAGAGATCGAGAAGATGCTCCGCGTCGGCTTCATCAGGGTGATCGAGTACCCTACATGGCTCTCCAACATAGTCACGGTCACCAAGGCCAACGAAAAAGTGCACTGCTGCGTGGACTTTCGAGATCTCAACAAAGCAAGTCCCAAGGATGACTTTCCACTACCAAACATCGACATGTTGGTAGACACTACAGCCAATTTTGAGGTCAATTCCTTCGTAGACGGGTTTGTCGGCTACAATCAAATCAAGATGGCCGACAACCACCCTCTTCCACTACATGATCCACAAAGAGATCGAAGTGTACGTCGATGACATGTTCATCCACTCAAAGGGATCAGATGGACAATACCTCACGGACCTGAGAAAGTTCTTCGACCGCCTCCGAAAACACTCAATGAGGTTAAACCCGGCCAAATGCACATTTGGGGTCAGCCGAGGTAAAGTCTTAGGATACATGGTCACCGAGCGAGGCATCGAAGTTGATCCTCAAAAGATCAAAGCCATTATCGAAATGAGACCACCGCAAACTCAAACAGAAGTGAAAAGCTTCATGGGCTGCCTACAGTATATCGGCCGCTTCGTCAATCAGTTGACCTCCATGTGCGAGCCAATCTTCAAACTGATGAAGAAAAATGCTGACATCGAATGGGACTCAGAATGCCAAGATGCCTTTAAAAAATAAAGGCGTACCTTGTGAGTCCTCCGATTCTCTGTCCTCCCCACGAGGAGAAGCCACTATTGCTATACCTAACTGTGATCGACACTGCAGTTGAAGCCATGCTCTGTCAAGAAAAGAAAGAGTCATGAGTCGAGAATGCCATCTACTTCGTCAGTCGAAAGTTTCAAGGCAGCGAACTTAACTACTCAGCCCTCGAGAAAACCTGCGCAGCTCTAGTATGGGTCGTCGGAAAATTACGACACTACTTGCAGTCGCATACGGTGCACTTGGTTTCCAAAATGGACCCAGTCAAATACCTCTTCGACAAACCATCTCTGTCAATGAGGCTCGCCAAATGGTCTTTCTTCCTAGCAGAATTTGACATCAAGTACGTAAACCAAAAGTCAATCAAGGGACGGGTAATGGCCGAACAACTGGCTGACTGCCCAACCGACGAGGCTCGAGGCCTTGAACCACAATTTTTAGACGAAGGAATCTTTGCACTTGAAAGCGAAAATCGATGGCAACTGTTCTTCGACGGAGCAGCCAACAAAAGAGGAAACGGCATCGGTACGCTCTTAGTCGACCCCAAGGACGAGCACAACCCAATTTCCATAAAGCTAAATTTTGAGGTAACCAACAATGCCGCCGAATATGAAGCCTGCGCCGCCGAACTAGAGGCCGCACTCGAAAAGAACGTCCAGAAACTCGAGGTCTATGGAGACTCAGCCCTGATCAACAACCAAGTTTCCAACAAGTGGAAAACAATAGACCCAGGCTTGCAAAAGTACCACGCCTGCATGGAGGACCTCATCACACAATTCGAAGAGGTCACCTTCCACTACTTGCCAAGAGACCAAAACCGGTTTGCAGACGCCCTAGCCACCTTGGCTTCACTTGTGGAAATCCCCGAGGGAAAGGCAATCAAGCCCTTCAAAGTCGGAAGAAAGGAAATTCCTGCCTACTGCTGCGAGATTGAACCAGAGCCCAAGCCCAAGCCCATCAACGAGCCATGGTACAACCAGATCTTCCAATACCTCAAAAACGGGGAAACTGCCTTCATGAACGAAGAGGGTCAACGCAGGGAAGGAGCCAAAGCCAAGAGCATCATGGCCCTAAAACGCCTAGCCTCTCACTTTGTCATCCTTGGGGACATGCTATACAAGAAACGCTACCAAGGACCACTCCTACGCTGCATCATCCAGGAAAAAGCAAGTGAGCTCATGAACGAAGTCCACAACGGGGCTTGCAGCCCCCACATGAACGCCAGAGCCCTGATGCAAATCATTCTTTAGATGGGCTATTACTGGATCTCCATGGAGGCCGACTGCATCCACTTTGTCCGAAGCTGCGACAAGTGTCAACGGTTCTCCAACCTCAATCATCTACCTCCTCACGACCTCTACTGCATGACTACACCCTGGCCCTTCGCCACATGGGGAATTGACGTCATAGGGAAAATCGCTCCGCCAGGTAGCAACGGCTACGAGTTCGTCTTGGTAGCCATCGACTACTTCACCAAATGGGTCGAAGCCAAGTCCTACAAGGTACTCACCTCCAAGAAAGTGGCACATTTCCTCAAGGAAAACATCATCTGCCGATACGGCATCCCGAACCAGGTCATATCAGACAACGGATCCCACTTCGAAGGTGAATGCGACAGACTGCTGGCCGAATTCAAGATCACGATCCACAAATCTTCTCCCTACCGGCCACAAATGAACGGCGCCGTGGAAGCAGCAAACAAGACCCTCGAACGGATCATCCGAAAAATGACCACCCGAGGACGCGATTGGCCCGAGAAGCTGCACCTTGCACTTTGGGGCTACAGAACATCAGTCAGAACAGCCACGGGAGAAACTCCATTCACCCTGACATACGGGATGGAAGTAGTCTTGCCCATTGAACTGGAAATTCCCTCACTCCGAGTGTTGCTGGAAAATGAAATCAACGAAGTCGAATGGCTCCGAAGCCGACACAACGAACTGGCTCTGCTAGATGAGTGACGACTAAAGGCCATGGAACACGTCCGAGCCTACCAAAGCAGGATGGCTAGAGCTTTCGACAAGAAGGTCAAGTCACGAGACATCAGGGAAGGCGATCTAGTACTCAAAGAAAAGCCTCCCACTCGAACCAACCCACTGGGAAAATAGGAACCAACATGGATCGGCCCTTTTATGGCTCAAAGGATCTTCTCCGGAGGCGCCATGAAGCTGGCAGACCTAGACGGCAATCCATTCGTGAATCCAGTCAACAGAAGCAAACTTCGCAGATACTTCGCCTAAGGAAGAACATCTGTGCATCTCTTGGCACTCCATGTAGTGTCGAACTACGCAGACCTGAGCCCTCTAGTCTGGGGGAACGTAGGCAACCTTAATTGGTCCGGTCTAAAAACACACAAAAAAGTCAAAAGTTTGAATGTCAATCAAGACCTCCATCAAACTACACACTTTCCAAGAGCATGCCCCCAACATCACCTTGACCAAGTCAAATGACGGCGGCAACATCAAAGGACATCTGATGGGTCACTCAACGTCAAACGGCTGACCCATGTCAACTTCCAAGCCAGGGGCTTGTCTTCGCCCACACGCGCTTCAAAAAAAAAAAAAAGAGCTCAAGCAAAGGCTCTCTCAAAAAAAATAATAATAATAATAAAAATAATAATAATAAGCTCAAGCAGAAGCAGAAGCAGAAGCTACAAAAAAAATGAGGTCAAGAGCCCGACGCCAACAAACAAGAGGCAAGGAAGCCACAGAAAAGGCCGTCAAGACGACTTGTCAAGGGATCATCCAATCTCCCCTACAAATATAAAACCCAGGCGAAAAGGGATTGCCGTCAAGGCCCAGGCTGCTTCAGTCCGCAAATGCAACAGAAAATTCCAAAGATGGACGCCATCAAGGCTCACAAAGAAACAAAAGGCGAACAAGAGATCTTGCATCTCGACAAAGCTTTAAAAGTAAATCACAAATCACTAACGATTACAACATTTCTTGATGAGTTCAAGCACGGTCTACTCTCAAGTTCATAATATGCTAAAAGACATCTTAATACATTTAACAAATAATGTGTCTGCAATGCAATGAATGGATACCTAGGAGGTCATTCCGCGCCATCTGCGCTTGTCCCCTCGCCATTCTTCCCTTTCTTTCCTCGTCCCCGGTGAGTCTTCTTTCGCTCCACGCGAGCCAGCTCTGCATCTCTCAGTCCGAGATTAGGGGTCCTCCCCGTAGAGTCTAACAATACAGTAGCTCACAGGGCTTCATTCGCCCATGCTTTGGCTCGGATCTCCTCCATGTGAGTCTGCAAAAGAGGACCTCTCTCTGTCACACGGTCAACTCTGGTCTCGTAGTCAAACAAAGTGTCTCCCGTAACATCCTGAGGGTCAGACCAGGCTTCGACACTCCTAAGGCAATAGCTGTGATGGCAATCGGGCCCCAAAATCACTTCACACCTGCTCCCCAAAATCACTTGGGACTGCCCAATGCACCGCTCATATCAATCCAAGTACACGGTAGTCAATACAACGCTCTCCCGATGTCGAAGGAGCACAACAGGAAGGAAAGCGGAATACTTCCATACCCTCAAGAAATACAAAAGATCACCTGGAGCTGCCATACAAAAAGGAGCTACCTCTGCAGTGGCAAGGTCATTCCAGCCCAGCAAAGGCTCCTGCCTCATCCTGAACTGTCGAGAAACAAGCGATGGAATGTAAAAGGAGGACCAAGACAAACCTGGAACTCTGACAACATAGGACCCTTCCTGCAAGGCCCTCCTAGTCTCAATCCCCCAGTGCGGAACCCATCAATGGATCTGATGCGTACCAAGCTGTGCCATCCATCTCTCCCAGGCGGACTGATCCATATCCAACACAAGAGGTCGCCAAGCAAACGACCACAGGCTAAACGATGTCGGAGCCTTGAGAGCATAGCCTGAAGTCTCTCTCGCAGCCACAAGGTGAGCAAAGTGGGGCTTCCCCCTCTCATGAACCTATCTCCAGTCGCCAGATGATCAATGCCATGAAGGGTCTCCCCCTGCACCAACGGAACAATATCCTCTCCAGCTCTACAGTGCCCTACCACATCCAGCAAAGCGCTGTCGTAAACCCCAACGGAGCTGACCATGAAAAGCGTCGCTATCACGCACAAGGCAAATGCATCCCACGAGACATCAATCATGAACCGCTCTGGCAGCGCATAAATGTCAATGTGACCCGAATCAAAGGTCATACCTTGCACTTCTTCCAATGAAGCCCGAAGAAAACACGCAAGCTTCGCACTCACGGCAGCGTCGCCAATCAAAGGAAGCGAGATGGCCTCCACCTCCGGTCCTCCAATCAAAGCTCGAAAATCCTCAAAAGTGGGCGTCACTTCATTGTAGGAGAAGCTATACACATGCCTCCTAACGTCCCAGAACCTCGCGGCAGCCCGCAACAATTCCCAATCAGGAACCAACTCCTTTAGGGACCAAACCGAGCAGAGTCGAAACCTCACCTCGAAAGCCCCCCTCTGATGCCTCATACGGTGTCGCATCCACATTTTCAGCCGCTCAAGGATGTATGCTTGCCTCTCCTTCGAAAGCCTCGGCAAAACTTGTGGAACATACAAAGAATCCATGGCAAAAATGGAGGTTCCTAGAGAAAATGGGGAAGAAGGCTCGAAATGACTGTAAATGGGAAATGGGGGAAGACCAGACATCCGGAAAAGGCTTATCCTCTCCCCTAAAGCAGAAGAGATCCGTACGGACCTCTTTGCATGCCTAAATGGTCCGTACGGACCTTCTTGCAGTATGGCCCCACAATTTTCAGCAAACAGCACAATAACCAATGTTCCCAGCAGGACCTTGCTCCAAACTATCCAAATTCTGGCCAAAACCATTCTTGGCAAGCATACACTACCCACAAATGCACTCCCTGCTCACGTGGCATGCACAAATAATAAACTAGCAACTATTCCTAGGACGAACCCCGGGAATCACAAAATACGACATTACATCTTAAAATAAAATACTTCGCTGTACAAATACAAGTGTTTTATTACAGGTACCCAAAATGTCAGTTGCTAAACAAAAAAAAACAAAAACAAAAAAAAATGGAAAGAGGGAAAGCAAATGAGCCCTACTTCGACTCATCATCATCAACCTCATCAAACGTGAAGTCAGGCATATTGGCAAACTCGCCGGTCACACCCTCATCATCCGAGTACCGAACCCCGTCCTCGGGCAAGTACTCGAAGTAAGCCCCAGGATCAAACCCGGCAAAAGGATCAAAGAAGGAAGGCTCCGACGAACCTTCTCCCTGGGACTCCTGCGCCGGCAAGAACTGATGGAAGATCGGCTGCCGCTGGACCCCCGAAGACGTCCCTGCATCCATGCTATGCCGCCCCCGAGAGGGTCCCTCCTACTGCGGCTCTGGCTCAGCTCTCGAAGGAGGAACGTCGACAGAATGCCTCGAAGGCATCGGCTCGTAATGACGGGTCAATATTAAAATCACTTGTGCAGGTCTCAAATGAATAATCACATAGATTATTCATTTGAGATACACCGGTTATAGTCTAGGATTTGTTCTTCATAGAATAGATTTTGAATCTGAGTATTATACTTTGTACCTTGTAATCTCTCATACTCAATATTAAAATCACTCTTAGAAAATCCAAGACTAACCATCTTGGTAGTGGACGTAGATCGTTTATCGATTGAACCACTCCAAATATTGTGTTCTTATATTTTTGCATTTATTATTTCTTGTGCTTATTAATTATCTATCTTTTTCTCTGTTTGATCTTATTAACAGTTATCCATTATTGTGAATTGTGTTTGAAGTTAACTTTTTCAAACCTCACTTTCAGTTTTATAACTGCTCACAAAACCACACTATAAACCGCTTTGCAAACCGCACCTCCAAAACCGCTTTGTAACTCAAATATTTCGCTGTGCATTTTACAACTCTACTTGCAGTTTCTAACACTCTGCAAGCGGTTTTGTAAGCTTAGAGGTTTAGTTTCAAAATAAAATACTTTGCTGTACAAATACAAGTGTTTTAAATGAATTCGAAATTTGCATTTTCGGAATTCATTTTTTGCGAAATTCCAGTTTTTCAGTTTTATAAAAAAAATGAATCCCAAAATTATCAGTTCCAAAATTGAATTTTTCGAAAATTTTATTTTGTTAATTCAGTTTTGTAAAAAAAAAAAAAGGAATTCCGAATTACATTATTTCGGAATTGGTAATTTCGGAATCCAACTTGAAAGTGTTACTTAGGTACATAACTTTTCATGTATGTTATTTTGGAATATAAATTTTTAAAAAGCTATATTTTGAAGAAAAAAAATCTGTAATTGTGCTTCGGTAAAACAATACATTTTTTATTATAAAAAGTATGACACTTATTTGAAACAGAGAAAAAAAAAAGCAACACTCATTAGGTAACAAAGTGAGTATTCAACATGTAAGTTCAAAGAAAATTCTTTATTAATTTGTATATCACGTGTACACTGCAAGACAGCTTCCTTGCCATCTTCTTCGCAAAAGACCGCAGCGCCACGTAACGGCGGGTCAACGTGTCGAAGGATCTCCCCGAGACCTGCACAAGCAAACAAGCAACGAAACGCTCAGCAAAAGAAATAAAGTCATACTCAGCAAAAGAGAAAAATGCGGAAAAGATGCCAAGATGGAAAAGAGTAAGCACACTCACCGGGGCATCCGGGTTAACCCGATAAGCTGCAGGAGCCAGCTCAGGCACGGGTACTGAAATTACTCGAATTTCGCGTGATGGCAAAAGCGGTTGTATTTCGCGAAGGGTTGGTGTCTGAGACCTCGCTTTTGGGAAGGGAGAGGAGTCGCCACGCGGTTTTTGTATTTTGAGCCCAAACGTTGAGAAACGGCTTTTGTGAAAATGGTGTCGTTTTTATTGGTAGCAAAAACTTAGGAAAAAGCTTTGAAAACGGGGGGTCATTTTTATTGGCAGTAAAAATGAGTAAAAATCTTTTTTGGTACCAGAGATTGTTAGGTTCGGAGGTCACGTTACGTTTCGGGAAGAGTATTACGAGATCACCTGAAACGCCTCGTATGACGAGTCTTTCTACCTTTCTCGAAAACGTGTGCGTGTGTGTGTGTGTTTGCATTTTGAAATGGGGGCTTGAATGACAAGCTTGATCTTGGTTTGAATGTCAAACGTCGATTTTGCAATTTTAGGAAAAGTAGCGCGAATGCTGATTTTATCGGTTTATCTTAAGTGTCAAATGTTGACTTTTAAGCAAAGAGCGTTTGAATGTCAAACGTCGGATTTTGAGTTTTGAAGATGAGCGTTTGGATGCCAAACGTCATTTCGCGCATTTTGAAAGAGAGTTCAAAGGTCGAACTCCGGTTTTGAACCGGCGTGTCATTGTTAACGATTTTTGCGGGAAAAACGTATTAAATGATTTTTAAATGTCAAAGGTTGGCTTTTAAGTTTGAAGATGAGCGTTTGGATGCCAAACGTCATTTCGCGCATTTTAAAAGAGAGTTCAAAGGTCGAACTCCGGTTTTGAACAGGGCATTACATTGTTAACGATTTTTGCGGGAAAAAACGTATTAAATGACATGCAATCAACGAATCGGGTTGCGACTCGGACTTTGAAAAGTAAATACTATCACGATCCAAACGGGTCGGACTTTGTAAATGACAGTATTTAAAGTGTGGTATCAACGGAATCAAACGATCCGGAATTGTAAATGACGATCGACGAGCCAAACGACTCGGAATTGTAAAGTTGCAGGAAATGTAAATGACGTTCGACGGATCAAACGGTCCGGAATTGTAAATGACGATCGACGAGCCAAACGACTCGGAATTGTAAATGACAGAAATTTAAATGACGTTCGACGGATCGATCGATCCGGAATTGTAAATGACAGAAATTTAAATGGAACGGGGTCGGAACGTCGTTTTAACCCGAGATTACTTCTCTTACGGGAAGAGAAGAGGATCTAGGGGCTAAAAAGTATCGGACCCCATTAGACGGAGGCATCTACATTTCGATAATGTTCGTCCGAAATGGTTATAGCGACTGACGCGTAAATCGAGGCGGAATAAGAGATTAGGGAGAGGGAGTTATACCTATGGCTAGGGTCGACTCCTTTGGCTCGGGGGGTGTAGACGGGATATGGAAAGTGATTTGGGATGGTGTTTTAAGGTGGTGAGGGGCGTATTTGATCGAAATATGAAGGTTTCACGTGAATCGAGATGAAACGGGGGCTCGGGAAGGGGTGAAAACCAGTTGGGCCGTGGCTATGGTGTTTTTGGAGAGTGATTTTGTTGTTCTTAATGGCTTTGACAGCCTTGGTATTTATAGGTGAAATTTCAGCATGAGTCCGGACGGACTTAGCTTGAAATCTAGGGGGTTTTGTGAAACATTGGAAATTGGAGGGACTTGCTGGCAATTTCTGAAAGTCTGCAAAAGAGTCCGGCCGGACTGAGACTGTATACCAGGGGTATTTTAGTCTTTTCTCCTTGATTTTTGATTGAAGGGTGACTAGAGGGAGGTGGCATGCGTGCCACGTGTCCCATGACTCACCAGGCTTTGTGGGAGTTCATTCTCGGGTCCCGATTTTGTCCGTTTTTAAAATAACAGTCCGAAAAATGTCCGAAACGCCCCCGAAAAGTGCCGGAAAGTGCATTTTTCAGGGAAAGCCATACTTTTACGTGCGATGACGTGTGTTAAGTACGTTTCGACGTCGGGATGCACGGGGCAGTCCCAGGATGTCTCATTGGCTTGGCAACGGGGAACTTAACGGGTTCCGGTTAACTTTTAACGGAATTTGACGATCCGGATTTGGGTACTTACAGTTAGCCCCTCAGCGACGTCTCTTCCGAAGGAAGTGGGGTCGTTGAAAAAGATAAGGATCCAAATCGGGATGCCTTACTTTGAAAGAGACCTGGGCGGTCAGCTGGCTGGACCCTTAGCGAAAGGATTCCTACGTATCCCGAGCGAGAATCAAGCCAATCGTAGTTCGTAGGTGCAAGGAGCCGCACGTGGGGACCTTGACCTGAGCGAGACTGTTGGGAGACGTCTAAACCTGAAAGAGACCATTGTGAGGTACCTGGACCTGAATGGAGACTAGTGTGAGGCATCTGAACCTGGAATTTCTGAAACCTTCGAGGGCGTGTGGCACCTCAAACCGGAGTTGTGGAACATACGAGGGCGTGTGGCGCCTCAAACCGGAGTTGCTGATACATACGAGGGCGTGTGGCCCCTCAAACCGGAGTTGCTGGATCATATGAGGGCGTGTGGCACCTCAAACTGGAGTTGATGGATCATATGAGGGCGTGTGGCGCCTCAAACCGGAGTTGCTGAACAAACGAGGGCGTGTGGGGCCTCAAACCGGAGTTGCTGAACAAATGAGGGCATGTGGCGCCTTAAACCAGAGCTTGCTGAATGCGTTTATCCTGGGATGAAGGCGTTCGTGCCTTGAGTGCTGGACTTACGATGACGGCCAGGTTTATCCTGCTGGGGATAGGGTCGCAATGATGGAAATGGTTGTGTTAAACTGGCGTTATTAACAACTCGGAGGGATTGGCGTTTCTTCTTTAGAATCCTGCTGGGGATGAGCGTTCGGGCTTACCTTGATGGCCAAAGAGGGATTGTGGTGCGGGCTTACCTTGATGGCCGCTGAGTTGGGACGATCGGGCTTACGACTGGCGGCCGGGGAAGTGAACGATGGTGAAAACCAATAGAAATCTTGACGTCGGGAGACGGAAATATAACTAGAATGTCCGGAGATGGGATTGAGCATTTGAATGTCAAACGTCAACTTGAGATGGAAGTGAGCGTTTGAATGTCAAACATCAACTGGGGATTGAGAATTTAACGTCTGGAGATGAGCGACTGGGAATTTAACGTCTGGAGACGAGCGTTAGTGAAAACTAACTGGGAATTTAACGTCTGGAGACGGACGTTAGTGAAAACTAACTGGGAATTTAACGTCTGGAGATGAGTATTAGTGAAAACTAACTGGGAATTTAACGTCTGGAGATGGGTGTTAGTGAAAAGTAACTGGGAATGAATTCTTGGGGGATGGGGTGTTAGAAATGCCTAACTTTGGGGAAATTTTACACTTTTGGGGGCCAAAAGGGGTAAAATTGGAACTGCGAAAGGTTGAGGGGCCAAAGTGGCAAGGAATCTTTTTGCTGCAGCAAGAGTCCGGCCGGACTGAACCTGAAGTTGACCAGGTTGTTATCAGCGCCGAGGCAGAAGCTGAATTGGCCATTTTCTTCCATTATTTCCGACGGGAGAGGAGAGAAAAGAGAGAAAATTTTCACCCCAAATTGTGAGGTTTGCTCAAATTTGTGAAGGAAAATCGACATGGAAGGTGATTGGGAACCAATGGCTCGTCATGGAAGGATCGATGACGAAAGAACGCGGTTGGTTCGGACCATTCGAATTAATATTCATCCATTGAATCCGGCGGAGTTCTACCCGGCTAGGGAGAATCACAAATCAAAAGGAGGGATCGAGAGCAGATAAACTTCCTTCAAATTCCATTAATTTCAAGAATGTGCATTCTTTAAATGTTAGAAATTTGACTAGGAATGAGTTAGGGATTTTGGTGCTCGGATTGGGGCTTTTGACTTTGCTATGCGCCTTTGTCGAAATTGACTAGGATGTAGTTCAATTGATACTATGGGTAGATGAAATAAAAATTTTGGTTGCAAAATTCCATGCCTAGATGTGTTTTCCGAATTTAAAGCATGTTTAAATCGGGACGGAGTAAATTTTCGAAATGTTCGAAAAGATTAGAAAGTTCCGAATTCGACGGAGATTTCGAAGGGTTTTGAAAGTTACGAATTCGACGGAGTTTTCGAAGGGTTTTGAAAGTTTCGAATTCGACGGAGTTTTCGAAGGGTTTTAAAAGTTCCGAATTCGACGGAGTTTTTGAAGGGTTTTGAAAGTTCCGAATTCGATGGAGTTTCGAAATGCTTTGAAAGTTCCGGATTCGACGGAGTTTTCAAAGGGTTTTGAAAGTTCCGATTTCGACGGAGTTTCGAAATGCTTTGAAAGTTCCGGATTCGACGGAGTTTTCGAAGGGTTTTGAAAGTTCTGGATTCGACGGAGTTTTCAAAATGCTTTGAAAGTTCCGGATTCGACGGAGTTCTCGAAATGCTTTGAAATTTCCGGATTCGACGGAGTTTTCGAAGGGTTTTGAAAGTTCCGGTTTCGACGGAGTTTTCGAAATGCTTTGAAAGTTCCGGATTCGACGGAGTTTTCAAAATGCTTTCAAAGTTTCGGATTCAACGGAGTTTTCGAAGGGTTTTGAAAGTTCCAGATTCGACGGAGTTTTCGAGATGCTTTGAAATCTTGGACCGTCAATATTCCAACCGGGATAGAAATATTTTAGGAAAGGAATGAGAACTGTATCTGAATTGCATCATTTTGACATGCGTTCGTGTACTCTGTTGATGTCGCTTTTATACTTAACGTATTTTTGCTTTGTTCACCTGCAGGGGCGAGGGACAGTTGATGTTCATACTCAGAAGAGTCGGGGAGCCTTTGAGGCAGTGAGAGTGCTGTGGGAGATATTCCCGGACGAGGCTCGAGACAGAGAGAGGAGTCCACGGCAACTGGTGGTCGACTCTGGATTGGCTGGATTTATCAGTGCGGTAGCCGCGGTGGCTGTGACGCAGAGGGCGAGGTCCATGTACGTAGCTCTGAGCGAGTACTGGTGGGATACGACCCACCCTTTTCATTTCAGATGGGGGGAGGCGACGGTGACTCCCACTGACTTTGCTGCTATCACTGGGTTGCCGACCTGGGGCAACGCGCTGGTGTGGGTGGACGGTTATACCCAGGGGCAATTGTCTGAGCTGCTGGGTTTCAATATTACCGATGCCAGGGGCTTAGGTATTCGGTACAGGCCGATGGAGATGCATCTGAGGACAGGCATTGCTGATTATGGGGAGGGGTCCCCGAGGATGACCGCTGAGCGCCTGGCTCGAGGGTTCATTTGGTTCGTGTTGTCAGCGACTTTGTTCCCAACTTCTGACACGTCTTGTCACTTCCCTCTGCTCGGGTCGCTGACAGACTTGGATGCTGTGAGGGGGTATTGTGATGTACCCGATTTTTTTTGAAAATCAAACGGAGTCGCCGCGCCATTTTTGTTTTAAGGTCCAAAACTTTGAAAAATGCCCGAAATTAGAGATTTGGGTTCGGAGGTCACGTTACACGCCGGGAAGGACGTTAGTGTGCACCCGGAATGCCTCGTGAAACGAGTCTTCCAAGCTAAAAATCATTTGTGTGTGTGTGTGTGTTACTTTGGCCAAAATAAGTTGAAACTGAGGAAAGTAAAAATTGGGAATTCTTTATTAGACTTTGGAAAGATCCCATGATTTTTGGTATGATTTTTGGGTTGAGATTTGACACTCAAAAGATTTTTGGAAGTTTAAAACCATTTCTGCCAGAAGGAAAAAGGCAGTGGACACTTAATTTTGAAATGGACTTTAGGGCTTGAAAACTCCAAAATATGGGAAAAGTACGAGAATGAAAAATGTTCAAAACACCTTAAATAAGGTTTCTGTAAAAGAACTTTTCATTTTAGAGATGATTTGAGGACCCAAAACCTTCTGGAAATCTCAGATGTGAAATCTGGACTTCCAGAGACTGATGAACTGACCTTTAAAGGAAAATTTGAAAAAGGGAGTTTTACTCACGCAAAAAATAAAATAAAAATATGTATGGAAATCTCTGGATGTTGGCTGCAAAAAGTATTTTGTAGTCAATACCAAATTCCAAGTTTATGTATGTCCAAAAAATTATACCATGGACAGAGGTCTTAGAAAATTGCTACTGGACAGCAACTTCTCAAGAAGGAAAAACATGATTTTAAGGGGGGTTTTGCATCCATGCTTGTCCCCATTTCCCCAGGCTTTGATTAGTGATCACTAAACATTTTAGTGGTGATCTACTATATCAAACCATCCTTAGGGTACATTAGGACTTCAAGCATTTCATTTGCTTGGGAAGGGGAATTTCATCCTTTGAAAGAGAGATTTTGTGTATGAAAATGATTTTTGGAAAACACTTTTTAGTGAATGATCTTTAGAAAAACACTTTTAAGTGAGTAAGAAAATGATTTAGACCTTTTAAATGGTCATCCATTGGAAATTTATTCCAAGGTGACTACATTTTTAGGTCAAGCAAAGATGAACAACAAATGAGTTGATGAACAAACTACATCTTTAAAGCTTGAGATGCATGCATGAAGGAGAGAGATTTAGGGTAGGAAGAGGGAGGTTATACCTATCTTTCCTTGTGTATGAGCTTGGCTTGGGGAGTATCAAGATTTGAATGTGTTTAGGGTTTGTGATTAGAGTTGGTCAAAGAGAAAACAAGTAGATAACACTTAAGTCCTCTATGTTTTCTCTCTAATCCTCCTCTTTGGTGATGGTTTAAGCTTGAGCTTGTGTGTTTAAGAGTATGAATGGGAGTGATTTGAGAGTGTTGAAGTGAGATTGGGAAAGACTCAAGAGAAAATGGTGGCAATCTAAGGATTCCCATTTGTTTTCTCTTTGTTTTTCACCCAGTCTTTGTTCTTTGTGTGTAAATTGTGTTGTGTAAGCGAGAGAGGAGGGTTCAATTTATAGGCCCTACGAAATGACAAATGCATCCGTGCGGAGGGTATCGTAGAACGTGCACGGTGCATTAAATGCGCTCCGGGCTTTGAACAGGAAGAATATTATTCAAAAAATTCCAGCAGTTTGTTTTTCAACTTGCCTAATTCGGATTTTTCCAATTTCTTTTGCTTTTTGAGATTCTTTTCTTGGTTTAACTTTAAATGGCAATGCCCATTTTACCCTTACTTTGTTAGAAAAGTTAGGAATGTTAGGAATGTTAGTAATGTTATAACTTTCGTTAATTTTCTAACGAAAATGCTAACAAGCTCAAATTGGAGAACTTACAGTAGCCCCTCGGCGACGGTGCTTTCGAAGGAAGCGGGGTCGTCGATAAGAGTAAGGCTCCATATTTGACAGGATGATCAGGTGGTCAAGTGATCGAGTGGCTGAACCTAGCGATAGGCTACCTACGTATCCTTAAGAGGAATCAAGTCGGTCGTAGTTCGGGTCTTTAACCCTGGAGCTGATGGCGTTTTAGGTGCCTCGAACCTGGTGAGCGAACTCTGCAGTCGATTGCTTGGAAGAAAACTCTGCTGGGGATAGGAGACGACCATTTTTGGTCAGGTGGCTAGAGTCGTATATCCGCTCTGCTGGGGAAAGGAATGACCATTTCCGCTCTTGCTGGGGATAGGAATGACCATTTTCGGTCGGATGGCTATCCGCTCTGCTGGGGATAGGAATGACCATTTTCGGTCGGATGGCTGAACCTAATGATAGGCTACCTACGTATCCTTAAGAGGAATCAAGCCAGTCGTAGTTCGGGTCTTTGACCCTAGAGTGACTGTTTTAGGGTGTCAACCTAAGATTTGACTATTTTTGGGAAGTCGCCCTAAGATTTGACTATTTTGGGGACGTCGCCCTATGACTTGACTATTTTGGGGAAATCGCCCTATGGTTTGACTATTTTGGGGAAGTCGCCCTATGACTTGACTATTTTTGGGAAGTCACCCTAAGATTTGACTATTTTTGGGAAGTCGCCCTATGATTTGACTATTTTTGGGAAGTCGCCCTATGGTGTGACTATTTTGGGGAAGTCGCCCTAAGATTTGACTATTTTTGGGAAGTCGCCCTATGGTGTGACTATTTTGGGGAAGTCGCCCTAAGATTTGACTATTTTTGGGAAGTCGCCCTATGACTTGACTATTTTTGGGAAGTCACCCTATGATTTGACTATTTTGGGGAAGTCGCCCTATGATTTGATGATAATGTTCTTTTAGAAAAGTAGTTGACTAAGATATGCTTTCATACCTGTGTTGTGCTTACCTGTAGCTGCCGGAAGGACTGAGGCTATGGCTGATATTGATGAAGAGTTGTTGGGTTGCCGTTTATGGGACGGTTTCTGCTGACGATTTGCTGTCTTTGGAAGCATTTTGACCTGAAGGAGGAGTTTGGTTGAGTCTGCATCTTGCTGGTGATCGTCAACCTTGTAGAAGTTGTTGAGCTTGTCTTCACATTGGGGACTTCTTGCTTTTGAGAACTTTGTGTCTCTGACCGATTTGCATTTGAGAACTTGGTGTCTCTAACCGAATTGTATCTGAGAACTTGGCGTCTCTGACCGATTTGTATTTTGAGAAGTTGGCGTCCCTGACTGATTTGCATTCGAGAACTTAGCGTCCCTGACTGATTTGCATTTTGAGAACTTGGCGTCCCTGACCGAATTGTATTTGAGAACTTGGCGTCCCTGACCGATTTGCGTTTGAGAACTTGGCATCCCTGATCGAATTGTAGACACTGGAGGCGGTCTTCATATGTTTGTGGATGTTGGGGGTTGTCTGAGTTGCAGATGTCGGAGCTTGTCTTTGCCCAGCTATGGACATGGGGACTATCTTTGCCAAACTGTAGATGCTGGAGGCTGTCTTCATCCGTTTGTGGACATTGGAGGTCGTCTTTAGCAAGTTGCAGACGCCGGAGCTTGTCTTTGCCAAACTGTAGATGCTGGAGGCTGTCTTCATCCATTTGTGGACATTGGAGGTCGTCTTCAGCAAGTTGCAGACGCCGGAGCTTGTCTTTGTCAAACTGTAGATGCTGGAGGCTGTCTTCATCCATTTGTGGACATTGGAGGTCGCCTTTGCCTAACTGGAGATGTCGGAAGATGTCTTCACGGACTTGATGGACTGTAGACCTGGAGACAAGGTGGTGTTGTCCTAATGTGTCTGAGGTATCAGTCATTTGTTGAAGTCATTGGAATTACGCTTCGGTGGAGACCATCTTTGCTGCGGGGAGGCTTCGGGTAGTGATGGAAAACTGGTCTTTCGTGCTTGAATTGCTACATTTGTTAGTAGAGGGACAAATGCACATATGACATTCATGATGATGGATGCATGCATGGAACTAAAATGATTCGCGATTGCTTAGGTTTTTTTTTTATTATTGATTAATTTTTTGCATGCTACATGAGCCCTGGGGAGATTTTTGTGGGGATGCATGTGGTGAGAGGGTTTGTATGTGTTGTGGACTGTTTGGGACAAGCTTTGAGCTGGTGGGGTGATATCCTTTGGCCGCGGACTGAATTGCATGTCATTGATGAGGTCAATTTTGATCTTGGGATGAAGTTGGATTTGAACCCCGGGTCTCGATTGAAATTTCTTTTCAGTCTCGGACATCTGAAGCTGATGTTGACAGGCTCTAGTATCAAAGTATGTTGATATGAATGAACCCTCTTTTACTTGGGTTAGTTGTGATTTGACATAAATTTGGAGAATGATTTGGCGGAATGCTGATATAAGGAGATTCCCGACTCTCAACTTTTGATGATGCAGGGAGTTGCCATATACCAAGTTCTAAAGCTGAAACTCCAAGACAGTTGTTGAGGTGACTAGGTCTTTCTTCTGAAGATAGGTGTGACTCGATAAAGCCCCATTCCGTGGAAGAGACATGGCGAAAGCCACGGAATCTTTCTGAATGATTTGATGAAGCCCCGGAGTTTGACAAAGCGTCACTCTGAGAGTCCGATTAATGGTTTGGCCGTAAAGCGATATGCCGATGAAATGCCAAGCCAATCGATCAACGTGAGAGCCCTCAAGGTGAAGTTGTCATGAAGTGAGAAACCCATCTTTGACTATGAAACTAGAATCCTCTCTTCGAAGAGTGTCTTCCATATAGGAAGCTGTAGCCATAGTGGCACTTGGCTTGTTCATGGCTTCAATCATATTCACCTACGGTTTTTTCCTAGGGAATGGATTGTTGGCTTGTATTGGGTCCTTGGAGTCCCCCTTTTGATCAGTTCTCACACCGCCCTTTTTCAGGAGCCTACTAGTGGGAAGCACAGAGTCTAGTTGTGTCCAAAGGGACATCGGGATCCATGGGGCGATGGTTGTACGGTCAAACCTTCCTTCACAAATCCCTGAAAGACGTCGCTCATAGGCATTCCGAAATCTTCAAGCTTAAGGCTTCGTGACTTGGGCACATCACCTTTCCTTGGCACGAAAGGAGTGGCATTGTTGCAATCCTGTCCCGAATAGGGCTGGGCAGGAGTCGTGTTGGAGGTAGAAAAAGCCCGGTATCTGTAAGCAGGCGCAACAACTTGCTGCTGATTGTAAGCCCTCTCAAATTTAGCCTCGGAATTGACCATTGCCCGCAGATCCGGATAGGGAAATTGCTAAGTGAGGCCCTTAAATGCGGCTTCAAGCATGACTGAAAGATGTCCAGTTGTTCCTCTTCAGAAGGAGGAGTTTCCATTTCGCTAAGCTTCAGGTTCCAACGCTTGTAAAAATTCCCGATGTTCTCGTCGGCATGCTGCAATGTTGTCTGCAGGTCAACTCCATTTGTTTCCCATGTAGCTCTGGCCCCGGGTTTTAAGCGGAAGAACCATTTTAGAGCACTGGACTTCAGAGAGAGACTGAAATAGTCAGCCAACTGCTGATTGGTGCACCCTTTGGTCTTCATTGCCAAGGTATACGTATCCAGATGGGTTTCCAGGCATGCAGTCCCATTAAAGATGTCCAGATTTAGGCATCACGAATTTGTGGGCGAGGGGGAACAATGGAGTCCGGATCAGTAGGCCGGAAGCGGAACTTCTTAGCGGTCAATTCGGCAATCTGCGCTTTCAATTCCTTATCTTGTTCCATGAACCAAAACCAGATGAGGGTGCAGTGGTGGAACCAGAGTGTTCAAGCCGGCGGCCGAGCTAGAGAGAGGCTACCAGCTGGCGGCGACGGGTGGAGAGGCAGTGTTCGGGGATGTAGAGTGAAAACCTGTCCTTGGCCCAAATTACCCGGAGGGCGTGAGTAGGAGCACAGGGCAAAGGGATAGAACCTTGCGGCTTCTTTGTTGATTTTCAAGCGGCAAAGAGGGTGAAGGTCATCTTGATGTAGCTGGGTAGCTTGGATTTCGGAGTGAGGCCCATAAGTAGGCTTAAGTGTGGAAATTGCTTGTCCTGGTTGGTGAATTGCATGGTGGTGAGCGATGGTATATAACAGGGAATGCTGCGGTCTGGTGATTCGATGGCTGGGATGGAGGTTTGGTAACCCATCGAACCACGAGTGAGAAATGGGTTTGTGAAAGCTGTGTTAGGAAGCGGTGAACTAGCATCATTCTGTTATCCCGAACCAAAGCTGTGGTGGCATCCCAAGCTGTTCTTTGCGGCACTCTAAACTATTGTTGTGAAGGTTCGGCTTGATCGTTTCTGGCGAGGCGGGATCCCAATTTCTTGTGGCATTCCAAGGTACCCCAACCATGAGAAGACATTACATGCGATTTTGTTCCTATTGAGAGCTGGCGGATTCGTCCGTCGAGCTGCATGGATCCGGTGGTGCAGTAGTTGGGAAGCTGGCTGACCCAAAGATCGAGGAGATAGTACCCTAGGAGGCTAGTGGTGGCATCTGGAGTAGTGCGGGCGGGAGAGTGGGATTGGGGGTTTGTTGTCCCGTTAAGGCGGTCATGAAGGGATCTTGTGAGACTTGTGCGGTGTCGGGGACTATTTGTCTTGAAGCTGGGTTCTTTGTCGAGGCATTCCAAGCTATTTGGGTGAGAAGTTCAAGCGATCCATAGTTGACCGCCGTCCCAAACCCAGCGAGAAGTCATACCAAGGCGATGCAGCGAAGCCCCCGGTGATACATGCCCAGCTCTTGAGGCATACCAAGCTGCGACATCGACCCCAACTGTATTGAGGCACACCATGCGGCCCAAATCGGACTGAATTCAATTTGTTTCCCCAAACGCTTGTCCCGAGAGCTGTGAATGTATGCCGGGCCAGAGGCTAAAGGATGAGCGGATTCACAGGTTGAGAAGAGTGTGGCCCGGTGGAGGTTCCATGTGAGGAAGGTGGTGGCATTCGGCGGTAGTCTATCTGGCCAAGATAGGGATGGGGATCCTTTTCCTCTTCTACCGTGAAAGTCCCATCGGGTTTGAGGGCAATCATCAAACCAAAATTCCTGACACCTTCCAAGGAAGAACATCGAAACCTCATTCTGATTGGCACAAGGAGTTTTATGGACTCGGATTCCAATATTAGCCATGGAAATATGATGAATCTCTGGTCCTGGTTAAAATTCCATCCTCATCCTTGGACATCAAAGAACTGCGCTTGACAAACTCATGACCAACATGGCGATCAAATCTCACTTTGCTTGGCAAGGCCTTGGTCTGAAGAGATGTGTTTGCAAAGCCTTGATTTTGAAGAAGTGACTTGGTAGAGCCTTTGTCTCATGATTGTGAATCTGACACAAACCTGGTAGGCATTGCGGGCGATGCGAGATGAGTCTAAACAAAGACCCAACCCATCTTGTAACAAAGTGAAGAACCGGGGTGACCAGAGAAGCCCCACTCTAAACAAATGGCTTGAAGAAAGTCCTCCCTCAAAGAGTACAGTGCATCTCTAATGCAAATTGAATTGTCATGTAGCAAAAGAGGCAACCCATCCTTCTATATTTATTTTATTATTTTCTTTAGTCAATTAGTCAACCGGAAGAAAATGTAAAAGAAAGACAATTTAGAAATGTATACCTGCAGGGGCATATTTTCGAAAAGTGGGGACGAATCCCCGATTTGCATTATTTGTTGGCCTCATTTGATGAAGGCACAAAAGAACTCGCTTTGGGTTTGACTCTTTTGAGAGAGCATAAGTGTAGAAAGGTTTGTAAAAGTGTATGGAAGCCCCTGCTGACAGAAAATTAGTGTTTAGCTCTATTTTTTCCTATAATGTAGAAAAAGAAGACTTGTCGAGACATCTGAAAACATGTTTTATTCAAAATAATCACAAGATTGCTTAAAACCCTTTATTAATGTTCGGGTTACTCACACCCCTAATCTCGATATGAACAAACATTTTGATTAATCATGAGGAGAAAGTCGACCAATACCAAGGGTAAAGTTGGCGAATTGTGAAGAAAGATTGTGTATAGGAGAGGCCATTGATGAGACCGAATTTTCTTGGGATTTCGATATGTTTATGACCGGACCATTTCTGGTTGCCTACGTTCCCCTTAATATAAGGAGCTCAGGTCACCGTAGTTCGGGCTTGAACTGTGTTTGGCTTTGGAAAAGGGGTATGAACATTTGTGGCACTTTTGGTGAAAAGGCTCAGATAGGATATTTGGATGATAAGGTACGGGCCTTGAGGTGATTCCTTGACAAGTCATTTTGACAGATATTTCGGCGATCCCGTTGTTTCTTCCTTCATCGGGGGAGAAAGATTTTGAATGCAGCTTGAGGGCTTATGATATGTCTTTGTCTTTGCTTTAACTGCTCCTTTGTTGTCGACAACTTCCGTTCTTCGGGAGTTAATTTTGCCCATATGTCAAGCTTCTGATCGGCGGTGCTGGGTCCTTGGCCTTATCCCGTTTTTTTTTTTTTTTTTGAAGCTTTTGCTCTTTTTTTTAGCACTTGAGGACGAAGGCAAGCACGCTTGAACTTTCTTGATGCATGGGGGGCGGAGGCAAGCCCCTGGTTTTTTGTCGACATGGGGTCAATCTTCCGATGCTGAGTGACCTTTTGTTGTTCTTTGATGCTGCCGCCGTCGTTGACTTGGTCAAGGTGATGATGGGGACATGTTTTGGAAAGTGTATGGCTTGATGAAGGCCTTTTTGAGGTGAGGAAAGTGTATAGGGAAGGCATTAGTTGACTTTCTCGCACCAATTAATTAAAATCTTAATCATTTCCAGAGATTATTTGTTGAGCAATGCGAGTGATTATTTAAAATAAAACCATTTCATTAAATGTAATGTAGGTGTGCAAATAATGTCTCAAGTCTAGCAAGAAAAGAAAAAGACTCTTTTATAGAAAACTTAAGATTAACTACAATGTCCAAGGAGGACTTGATTGAAGAAAGTACTAGAACCTACGAAGGTTGACTAAAAGACTGTTTTAATATTAAAGAATGGGTAGCCCCTAGTCTAGCTACTCTTTGTTGTTGGACCACGTCTCTACCCTTCAGCATTGGAAGCAAATTCCTCATGAAGCTATGACAGACTATACTCGCCTTTGATAACTTCAGGAATTCCTCACTCACCGGCCCTGACGGTTGCCTTTTCTGCCATTAGATTGTTATCATCTTGGCGTCAGTCGTGAACTTATCGGAGGGCGAGAGTTCAAAGCATTTCACCGAATCAGGCTTTGCCATGGTCACATGCTTGTTGCAGTCAAACCAGCCATTCTCCACATTTGTTGCGACTAAATCATCTAGCTTGGAGCTTGAATCATAAAACTCAATCATGTTTACACTCGTGTTGTTTGGGAAATGATCATTGGCAGGGTTGAGATCACTGAGGCGCTCGAGTTTGCCCTTCTTAATTAACCCCTGAATTGCCTTTCTCAAAGTTGTGCAGTTGTCGGTTATATGACCGTGATACTGGTGGAAAGCACAATGCTTAGTGGTGTCCAAAGGGATTTTGGGATCCTTGGGGCGATAGTTTCGTAGGTTCGAGGAGACCCTGCTTTAGCAAGCTATTTAAAACTTTGCTTAAGGGAACACCCAAACCCTCGGGATGTGGTTTCTCCTTTGGGGGAGAATGAACTCTTAGTGCTCTTTGATTCGAGATTTAGTTATTGACTTGGTCACCATTCTGAACAGGGTTTACCGGTTTTGGTCCATTGGGGCGCTCAAGCTTGCCCGCTTCGATTAACCCTTGAACCGCTCTCTTTAAGACTGTGCAGTTGTCGGTCGTGTGGCCAAAATGATCATGGAAGGCGCAGTGCTTACTCATGTCGAGGGGTGCATTTGAGCTCCTTGGATGGTAGTCCCTGAGAGGCTCTAAAAGGCCTTCCTTTACTAAACCCTTGAAAATTAAGCCCATGGGCATCCCAAAATCATCAAAATGTTCTCGTTGCCTTAGAGGACCACCATTTCTTGGTTGCTTTTGGATGCCTTCATTTGTACACAATGCCTTTTTTCCTTTAACAGATGTTGCAGCCGTGTTGGAAGGGTAAGGTTTATAGCGGTGAGACATGTTCCGATCCATAGTGCTTCCCCCTGCACGAACCCTTTTGATGTAATCATCGATGTAATCGTCGAGATTTGACCTTTTGTAAAACTCATTCGTGTCAGATACACAAGATTGGTATGGTGAGATGGCCCGAGTCGAGCGATCGTCGATACTCTCGTTGCTAGGCTTTTCTTGTACCTTCTTAATTGGTTCTTTCAATAATCCATTGGACGAGTCAATAGGAACACTAGGGTGCACGACACCGCCACAAGATTGGCATCGATAAATGAAACCACGGTAGGAAGTACTCTGGTGGGAGGGATGACGGTCGAGCATTAAAAGCGTGGCCAAGTAACCCTCCTCATAAGGCAGCTGGCGGTTGCCGAAGATGAGGATATATGGCTCGTAATGGGTGGATACCGAGGAGCGGTGAGTGCGGATCCAAAGGCTGCTTGAAGACATGAGGTTTGAGGCATCGTAGCAGTAGGAGCTGAACGTGTCTTGACCACAGCGAGAACGTGACTACAAGGGTAATGTGCATACTTGTACTTGATGAGCGGGAGCAACTTGCGTAACGGCCGGGTGGAGAATTTGATGAGGAGCATTTGACCTTGTCGGACTTCCCAATGGAGGGCGAGGTAGAGCTTGGAGGATGTTGTGAATACGGTAAACTGATGAAGTGGTGATAAGAGCACAGTGGCCCATATGATCTTGCGGTATCATAGGGGCAAGTGTGCTTTGAGAATTGGAGGAAGCAAGGCTGGCCCCCTACGAACCATGGAGCACGAGAAGCAAGCCCGACCCAAAATGGCTTGCGGAGCCATATCACCTTCTGGGCTTGAGAAGTCGCGGCCCGGCCCATTCCGAGATGATGACCCGAACGGTGATGTTGTGAAGTAGTAAAGCGGCCCCTTCAAGGCGTGGGGCGAAAAGGCAGCTGATTCAATCCTGGTGGTGAGACACGAGAGGCACCGAAGCGGCAGGTTGACCTAGATCGGTTGTTGAGGAGTATCGAGTGTAGGGGCGAGATGTCTTGGCCGACCAATTCCAGGCCCGATGGCCGGGCCGGGCTGAGGTTTTGGAGTAGCGAGCCCGGCCCATTCAAGGCTGCGGGCAGAAACGGGCGATTGAAACCCAAAGGTGAAAACCGAGAGGTGCCAGGGGAAGTTGACCAAGATCGGGCTGTTGAGGAGTATCGATACGATGAGGCCGAGAGGCGGGTGAGTGATAGGCTGGGGATGCTTGGCCCATTAGTAGTTCCACACGAAAGGGAACAGGGCATTTGACGGTAGTTGGCATACAGGGAGGGTAATTAGTTCCAATCTTCGCATCAACCGTAAAGGTTCCATTAGGGTTGCGAACAATTTCTAGCCCGGTTTCGATACCTTCCCATAAGCGGCGATGCGAGCCTCTTGATGTTGTCTTATACTGTTCCAACATCGATTCCAGCTGCTTTCGGCATTTTGCGAATTTTCGGGAGTGCGGATGTACGTCCCCACTGTTCTCCTACGAGTTGGCCATTACGAAACTTTGAGAAGCGAGGAGGAAACCGATGAAGTATCGACTTCGGAATGACCGATGAACAAGCGATGACCCGGGGCTTGATCCAAACTTTGCTTCTTGTGGAAGGCACGAAAGGGTGTGGTTCGGACTCGGGAAGCGGAACGAGGTTGGTGTTTGGGCTTAGGGCTCATGCAACATGCGATTATTTGTTTAAATTTACTTAAAACATGTTTTATTAAACCTAATCGGTTGGAAAAGATTGCTCTTCTTTTTCACAAACTACTCTGGATCTGGATCGGTGGGCCCCGTCACTACGTCTATAAGCCCCTCGTATTCCACACTTTTTGTATTTCGACCTCCCGGGGTGGGCGGCCCGGGCGAGGGTCCTATAGGGCAAGCGGGTCCCACCGGCCGAAAGAAAACGATCCTAAAAGTCGGCGGGTAATCGAGTCTTAACGAGCATTCGATGTAAATTACGGACAAAGGCGACGTCAAAGTCAAGATCATGTCAGAGAGCTCGACAAAAAGTCGGCATGATTTGGGTGATAAATGTCCACGATTGATCTTGACTTGTCGTCAATTAGGCCGTAATTAGGCACGGAATAATCATTAATCCTTGATGACTCGGTGTCAATCTTTGGGAGTCAGTGTATAATTTGTGCCGATCGAGCCGAAGTCAAGGCGCCGGTCAATATCTTGGTCAAAGTCTGCGGCGGAAAACCGAGCGTGACTTCGGCGATTAGGGTCCCCGAAAGATATTGAGTCGGTATGCCGACAAAGTCTTGAAAGGAAAGGTCTATACACGAGACGGGGCATGACACGAGACCGGACTAAAAACCAACCGGGTCTCGGACAAAGTGTGTCACGGACAAGTGCATGGTCGACACGAGGCTCCATGGGATGTTTGGGTAGTCACGTGCTTGCACCGAGAGACGTCATAAGACCAAACGGGCCGCGACAAGGATTTCCCTGGGTTAGGGACGTAGTGTGCAGTGTACGGTCACGTGCGCGTAGTGTGCAAGCAGTCTATATTCTTTTTCTGAGTAAAATAGAAATTTTTTTTTATGTGTCTTAAAAATATGATGCATGATTTTTTTTTTGAAAATTTTCTTTTTTTTTGAAAAAAAAAATTTTTGAATTTTTTTTTTTGAAATGAGCACATATGCACATAAGCACAAAAATTCCGACAGTTAGGGACATGATTCCGACGGTCAAAATTTTGACTTTTTCCGAGGCGGCCGAAACAACACAAAAAATGTGCAAAAATCAACACACACAACAAATGATTTTTAAAGCCGGGACGGAAGCTTGACCCTCAAAAGCTTTTCTTTTTTTTTTTTTGAAAACGATGATACCGGTACGTGGGATTGTTAAACCACAATTTATCCCCGACTCGTGTTAGGAGGCGATAACGGGAAGTTTAATGGTTTCCACCAATATACCAAATATCATTTTTTTAGAAAAAGCTTCACCTTCCCCAGCGGAGTCGCCACTGTGATGTACCCGATTTTTTTTGAAAATCAAACGGAGTCGCCACGCCATTTTTGTTTTAAGGGCCAAAACTTTGAAAAATGCCCGAGATTAGATATTTGGGTTCGGAGGTCACGTTACACGCCGGGAAGGACGTTAGTGTGCACCTGGAATGCCTCGTGAAACGAGTCTTCCAAGCTGAAAATCATTTGTGTGTGTGTGTGTGTGTTACTTTGGCCAAAATAAGTTGAAACTGAGGAAAGTAAAAATTGGGAATTCTTTATTAGACTTTGGACAGATCCCATGATTTTTGGTGTGATTTTTGGGTTGAGATTTGACACTCAAAAGATTTTTGGAAGTTGAAAACCATTTCTGCCAGAAGGAAAAAGGCAGTGGACACTTAATTTTGAAATGGACTTTAGGGCTTGAAAACTCCAAAATATGGGAAAAGTACGAGAATGAAAAATGTTCAAAACACCTTAAATAAGGTTTCTGTAAAAGAACTTTTCATTTTAGAGATGATTTGAGGACCCAAAACCTTCTGGAAATCTCAGATGTGAAATCTGGACTTCCAGAGACTGATGAACTGACCTTTAAAGGAAAATTTGAAAAAGGGAGTTTTACTCACGTAAAAAATAAAATAAAAATATGTCTGGAAATCTCTGGATGTTGGCTGAAAAAAGTATTTTGTAGTCAACACCAAATTCCAAGTTTATGTATGTCCAAAAAATTATACCATGGACAGAGGTCTTAGAAAATTGCTACTGGATAGCAACTTCTCAAGAAGGAAAAACATGATTTTAAGGGGGGTTTTGCATCCATGCTTGTCCCCATTTCCCCAGGCTTTGATTAGTGATCACTAAACATTTTAGTGGTGATCTACTATATCAAACCATCCTTGGGGTACATTAGGACTTCAAGTATTTCATTTGCTTGGGAAGGGGAATTTCATCCTTTGAAAGAGAGATTTTGTGTATGAAAATGATTTTTGGAAAACACTTTTTAGTGAATGATCTTTAGAAAAACACTTTTAAGTGAGTAAGAAAATGATTTAGACCTTTTAAATGGTCATCCATTGGAAATTTATTCCAAGGTGACTACATTTTTAGGTCAAGCAAAGATGAACAACAAATGAGTTGATGAACAAACTACATCTTTAAAGCTTGAGATGCATGCATGAAGGAGAGAGATTTAGGGTAGGAAGAGGGAGGTTATACCTATCTTTCCTTGTGTATGAGCTTGGCTTGGGGAGTATCAAGATTTGAATGTGTTTAGGGTTTGTGATTAGAGTTGGTCAAAGAGAAAACAAGTAGATAACACTTAAGTCCTCTATGTTTTCTCTCTAATCCTCCTCTTTGGTGATGGTTTAAGCTTGAGCTTGTGTGTTTAAGAGTATGAATGGGAGTGATTTGAGAGTGTTGAAGTGAGATTGGGAAAGACTCAAGAGAAAATGGTGGCAATCTAAGGATTCCCACTGTTTTCTCTTTGTTTTTCACCAGAGTCTTTATTCTTTGTGTGTAAATTGTGTTGTGTAAACTGAGAGAGGAGGGTTCAATTTATAGGCCCTCTGAAATGACAAACAGATCCGTGCGGAGGGTATCGTAAACGTGCCTGGTGCATTAAATGCTGCTCCAGGCTTTGAACAGGAAGAATATTATTCAAAAAATTCAGCTTTGTTTTTCAACTTGCCTAATTCGGATTTTTCCAATTTCTTTTGCTTTTTGAGATTCTTTTCTTGGTTTAACTTTAAATGGCAATGCCCATTTTACCCTTACTTTGTTAGAAAAGTTAGGAATGTTAGGAATGTTAGTAATGTTATAACTTTCGTTAATTTTCTAACGAAAATGCTAACAAGCTCAAATTGGAGCACTTACAGGTATGCACGGGGAGAGGCTGGACTGGCCGAGCTCTACCACTTCTTGGACAGGTTCTCGCAGGGAGAGGAGAGTTCCTTGAGCTGTTTCTCGTTTGCTTTGGATGTAAGTTCACGTCTTTTTCTCTTCCTTGTCTCTTTTATATACTCGTATGTATCTGCTCTGTAGCTGACATAACTTTCCATTTGCTTGACAGGTCTGGTGCTATGAGGTGTTCACTTGGCAAAGAAATGGGATATTAGGGAGGCGTGCCGATCCCCGTTCCTCGCCATGCTTGTCTTAGCGAAGAGGGCGAAGAAGGCGGTGTCATCGAGGGTGGGTACTCGGCTGTCGTACGAGGAGGTGTCTCTGGCCCTGAGCCGGGAGTTCTCCGAGCGGATCCAACTGACCTGGTGGAGTCGATTCCACATGGGCATGGTTCAGGTTGCTAGTGAGGTTACGCGACGGCGGAAGCTCCTGGTGGGACTTCACTGCGATACGATGTATCTGGGGGAGAGGGTGACCCGTCAGCATGGCCCGGGGTCCCTTCCGATGGTGCCGGTGGATCCACCTCTGCACATGCAGCATCCTCTGTCGATGCCGATGGAGGAGTTGGAGAGGTATAGACAGGGTGTGTTCTATACCGAGTATGTCATAGCGGGAGCCGACTATGACACTTTCTTGAGGATGAGGCTGAGGAGCCCATAGGTGCAGCACAGGGAGGGCGAGGGCCCTAGATATCCCCGAGATCTCCCACTCCCATGTGCTAGGCTAGCGTACGAAGGGCTGGACGGTTCGCGCAGGCGGCTGGTGATCCCGATCCCGGAGGAGCCGAGACCTCAGTACTGGGTGGACCCCAACGCTTCGGTGAGCACTTTTGATTTTCTGTATTTTGATAGTAGCATTCTGCAAATGTTGCATCTGTACTTTCTGCTTGTCTTTTGATGACTTTCCTGGTTTGCAGGTGTCTGGCTGTACGTATAATTAGGCCATGAGACAGTTGGACGGGTGGGCCAACTACACTAGGAGGATCGTGGCGTTCCTGAGGTGCAGTTCTCGGAGGAGCGTGGATGTTCGTGAGCCGAGGCCGTCTAGGCCGAGAGGTTCTCCTGCTCCCACGGCTGGTGGAGAGGACTTTGCGCAGGGATTTGGCCAGTTCGCGGGCAGAACGGATGGGTTTGGAGCTCATCCTCCTTCGCACTCGGGGCACGAGAGGGGAGAGTCCTCGAGTTCGCAGGCGCAGAGGAGGCCTTTCGCGTATTCCTGCCTGGAGGAATTCGGAGATTTCTTGTTCTCGACGGATCCGGCAGCTACGGAGCAGTGCATCGAGTGCTCAGATAACGAGCAGGATTCGGAGTAGTCCTCCTTTATTGCTTTTTAGACAAAATGTATGTATTGTCCGGAACAATTTGACTTGAATTGTATTTAAAAAGGCGCCCTTAGGGCGGAACCTGTACTTTGCACATCTATTTAGTGACTACCTTATTTTATTTTGGCAAATAAGCAAGTAGGTTAATCAAAAATAAATAATATGAAACATGCATGAAAAATTGAACGGGTCAAAATTTATGCCTATATGCACTTATTATTAATTATTTGCACTGTTGCACGAGCCCGGGGCGGAAGAGGTGTTGGCATTAGTTGATTGAAACCAGGGGTAGCACGCAGATTCACAAAGGCATGAACAGGGCTTTGTTTGGAATTGTTTCCAAATTAAGAGCAGCTGGCTGCAGACTTGACCAAGTCAACTGCAGAAAGAGTCCGGCCGGACTGAGAATGAAATTCCAGAGTCTTTTAAATTGCAGTTTCAGCTTTGCAATTCGTAAGAAGCTGCGCCTTTTCTTTGATCAGTTGGCTGAATTTCTTTCCAATTCCTAAGGCTTCCTTCACTTTCTTTCATGGCTCCCTTTCCTAAGTTATCATCTCAGATGCAAGAGTGATACTTGGAAAATTTTCAGTCGTGGGTACGGAACCACACGAGGCAAAACAAGGGGTTTTTCGAAGGCTGTTACGGGATGAAATCTGTTTGGGCTTTGAAGGAGCTCATGCCAGATTGGGATCTTTTGAGAGCAGCGGCTCGCTTCTAGGACGTATGGAGGAATGTGTACAACTTTTCGTACAACGAAATCACTCCTACGTTCGAAGATTTCGAGTGCCATTGCAGGAGGACACCGAGACGGAACAGCTAGTTCTTCCCTATGCTGGTGGCATGGCCACTGTTGAGAAGCTAGCGTGTCTGCTTGGTATCTCGGCTGGAGAAGCATACGGGATGCTGATATTGAACACTGATTATGTTGACATTTCGGGATTGCCCGATAGATTTACCAGAGCTGAGGGGAGCGTCTTCGCGTGGGACGTGTTCGCTCTGTGCGCGATCGCTACTCTGTTCACGTTCATGTCCCTGGGTGTGTGCCATCACAGCGTACTGGACTTGGTGAGGCAGTGCCAGAATGGAGAAGACATCGTGCCTTTGGTCTTGGGCGAGACATTCCTGGGCATAGGTCGGATGGCGACCGGCAGCCGATACATATGGGGAGGGAGTCCCGCTATGCTTACCATGTGGTTGAGAGAGAGGTTGTAGATGATGCCCGAGGTGCCAGTGTCTTATGACGCTTGGTCCTTTTCTCGACGTCCTCTGGTGATAGGGGGCGATCAGCCGAGGCCGGAGCTCGGATGGCCGACTCCGCACGCATCACTTGCGATGGTGGGTTCCCCATTTGGAGATTCTGAACTTGTCGGATCGCTCGGGAGAGGTCTATTGGTTGTCAGAGTGCCGGGGCTGTCTCAGACGTCTTTCTACATTCCATCGTTGGTTCTGCGACAGTACGGGTTGGAGCAGGTGTCATTGACGGGCTTGAGTCATGCTGCTACCTTCAAGGTGGGATCTCTGCTGATGGAAGATCCTTCGACGCTATTGCTGCTCACACGGTGGTGGCAATACACGTCCATTCCTGCCAGGGTTCTCTTTCACCGGAGAGGGGGCACTGTTCTGTCTATGCAGTATCTGAACCGGAATATTCCCTGTGAAGGTGAAGAACACTCGCCGAGGGAAAGGGAAGGGGAAGAAGGATGAAGGACCAAGTTCGGGAAACTAGGTTGACCTTCCTGTCCAGAGTATCCACCCACTGTCATTGCAGACACATTAACTGATTAATGTTTTATTGTAGTTTTGCTAGCGTGTAGCGAGTCAAGAGTTGACCGTGCTTGAACTCATCAAATATTGTTTTAACCGTAATGAATTTGTAGGTTAATTGAAAAGATTTTTCGAAACACAAGCAATTGATGCTTATTGTATTTTTTTGTTTTTTTGAGACCGAACCAATGATGGCTACCTACGTTCCCCCTTTACAATTGGACTAAGGGGCTCAGGTCACCGTAGTTCGACACTTTAGGTGAATTTGAGAAAGACAAAAGAAGTGCGACCCTGTTTTTTACCTGGATCATTAGCGGGAATGTATCCAGTTGGGTATTACACTTTTAGCACTTTAATTTTACTGAGGGGTAGTATATGGGGAAGGAGAGTTGACTCGTGCTCTTTCTCAAACGAAGTATCTGCGGAGCTTGCTTCCGTTCACGGGGTTAACGAAAGAGTTTCCGTCCAAGTTTGCTAACATCATGGCTCCTCCGGAGAAGATTCTTTGTACCACGAATGGTCCTATCCAGGTAGGCTCCCACTTTCCGAGGGGATTGGTCTGCGTAGGAGGATTTTCCTTAAGCACCAAGTCGCCTTCTCTGATGTCTCGGATCTTGACTTTCTTATCGAATGCTCGGGCCATTCCACTCTGGTAGGCTTGAGTGTGTTCCATGGCTTTCAATCTGCGCTTGTCGAGTAGAGCAAGTTCGTCGTGACGGCTCTGTAGCCATTCGACTTCATTGATCCCGTTTTCCAAGAGGACTCGAAGGGATGGAATTTCCAATTCCACGGGTAACATTGCTTCTGTTCCATAGGTAAGTGCGAACGGAGTCTCCCTGATGGCAGTTCTGACTGATGTTCTGTATCCCCAGAGGGCTAGATGTAGCTTTTTGGGCCAGTCCCGACCTCTGGTGGTCATCTTTCTGATTATCATGGCGAGAGTCTTGTTTGCTGCCTCTACTGCACCATTGGTTTGTGGTCTGTAAGGAGAAGACTTGTGACGCATGACTCTGAATTCGGTCAGTAGTTGGTCGCAATCTCCCTCGATGTGAGTCCCATTGTCGGATATGATCTCGTTGGGCACCCCGTATCGGCACATGATGTTCTCTTTGATGAACTCGGCCACCTTCTTAGAATTCAGTACCTTGTACGATCTGGCTTCTACCCATTTGGTGAAGTAGTCGACTGCGACTAGAATGAACTCGTGACCATTGCTCCCTGGTGTAGACACCCCATTCTGAACACATCGGATCATACTTATACCACTCTAAGTCTCGCTTTGAGTCAAGAAGTAGAAATCCACCATTTCGTCATGTTTCGTTAAAGTTTTGACTAACTACCGTTAGTTTGGGACTAAACTGCATACGAGATAACGAGGAAAGGACAAAGCGTCCACAGGAGGCAATATCTCGCCGCGAGATGGCGTGTCTCGCGCGAGATATCTCCTCTCTGCAGTGCAGACAACAGTTCCCTCGTCGATTTCAACCTCTTTCCGGGATAAAACTTTATCTCTCCGGCCAACCAATGGGAGAGGAGGTCTAGAACCATCTGATAGGGTTTTAACTCTCCACTTCTTCATATCCAACCTCTATAAATACTTGGTGACTTCCAAGGGTCGAAGGTCGAAGGTCGAAGGTCCCGGACCGCGAATTTACACAACACACACACATTTTGTTGTTTTATTTCCCTGAAAGAATCCTTCAAAATCACCCTAAAACTCACCTCATAGTTTGTTTGTCAACCTTGTTGATAAACAAGCATCAATCTCCAAACCAAGGACCAAGGCGAAGCTCTGTCCGTGTGAAGGGTCGACTCTAAACTTGAGCCGAAACTCTGCCCAAATCACCTCACGCAAGGTAATTCCTAATCTTCCTTCTAATTGATTGTTAGAGTGGTATAAGTCCATAGAATCTAGGATCGGCCTAGAGCCTCTCCAAATCATGGGGACGGTCTCGAAGCAATCGATCCTACATTCCGTTTGACCTCGTCAAATGGACCTTTATTTGTAGTATTTGAATTCATTTTTTATTTCTTCTTTTGAAAAACCTCTCTTTTCTTTAGCAAGACCGATCTCCGGATTGGGTGAAATGGATGCCTTCTAAACCTACCCATTTCATAACCTAAGCCCCGAACTCAAATCTCTCAAATGGTTTTTCTATGTTTCCAATCAAATAATATAGGTGGCGACTCATAAAAATAAAAAGAACCAGAATTTCTTTCTCACAACGCTACAGTGGCGACTCCGTTGGGGAATGAAAATTAAGAGGCTTAAACTTGCGTCAAAATTAAAAGAGAGGTTTTTCAATCTATTTTGTAAAATTCGAATTTTACGTTCTCGGATGGGAGATATCTCGCACGAGATATCATTATCTCGCGCGAGATAGGGCTTCGATCTGGTTGTTTTTTGGTTTCTCTGTTTCGCTCGTAATCCAAGACGAGAGCCGAACATGTAAGGGGATCCCGAATTCATTATCTGCAGAGTTCCTGCATCTTAAGGCCTCCCTTAAGGTGCAGCACTCGGACCTTTATTTTCCTTAAATAATTGATTATTATTTATGAACTGCGTGTGATTGGGTTTTATTTAATTAAAGTCCGGTCCATTGGGAATTCGGGAGTTGTAAATTAAATTATTTATCTCTCTTTATCTCTCTTTATGTGGAACTACGACGGCCTGAGTCTTCCTAGATTGGGAGAAACGTAGGCAACCACTTGGTGCGGCCACTATCTGTTTTCTCTTTTGACTTTCAAAAAATAAAACTTTCTATTTTACTCTATCACATAGATTGACTATCACACACGCGCACTCATATATAATTGTCATTGCACTGCATACCCTCTATAAACCCGGGACCCACACTAAGGACGGATGACGGTAACCACCTAGTCGCCGGTCTCTCCGAAGTTGGACAATCCCACTCCGCGTATTCAATCCACTTAGATTGTCATATCGCGGGGAGCCTAGCCTTCCAGCCCTGCATCGCCACATTCTCATGTAGATTGACCTTTTTAGGATCACTCCGTGACCGGTCGGTTTTGACTCGGTGATCTTTTCTTGTTTTTGACCAAAACAAAGCCATGAAAAATTGACAATAAAGAAGGATTCAGAAAAGTCCCTTCGGAAAAAGTCCCTTCGGAAAAAGTCCCTTTCGGATGTCCCTTCAAGAAAAATGTGCATATAATCCATCAAAACAAAAAACAATCTTACATGGCTTTGTTTTACAAAAATCGGATTGATTGCTTAGTCGTTAGGTTCTGATAAAGACCTTAGAAACCCCTCAAAACGGACTTTTCATTCCGACCAAAAATTAGGGCTAAATAAAAATCGACTTTCCGTGTGATTATCTCGCGCGGGATTACTTATCTCGCACGGGATAATGCTTCTGTTTGCTGAATTTGAGCCTGAGCCATTTAAGCCTGCTTCCGACTCGTTGGGGCTAGATCACGATATCTGCATCTCTTACATCGGTTTTCCGAAGCTACTCAACTCCAAGACTCCCAACACAATGTCTACCGGAAAGCATGCCATGACCAAGGAAAGCCGTGAACAACCCACTCTCCAAGATTTGACCAAGTCTCTTGTCGCTGAAATGGAACACGTGGAAGGTTGGAGAGAAGCTTTTGATTTGCCCGCCACTCGCATTGCTAGGGATTTTCGGAAGATGGAATGTGATTCCGATAGTGGGCGATCATCCGTGCAAGAGGAGCTAAGTGACATCAAAACTCAACTTGCCAAAGCCCCCGCAAAGAAATTAATGACAATGACTCGTGGCAT
This sequence comes from Adenophora triphylla var. japonica, assembly GCA_022495995.1. NCBI lineage: Eukaryota > Viridiplantae > Streptophyta > Magnoliopsida > Asterales > Campanulaceae > Adenophora > Adenophora triphylla. The sequence continues at coordinate 9,855 of JAFEMH010001726.1, read as the reverse complement.
CACATGGAAGAATCCATCCAAGCCGAAAAGACAAAGATGTTGATTGAAGAGCTCGAGGAAGTCAAGAGCGAACTCGAAACTATGACCCAAAAGTGCATCAACCTTGAAGCCCACATTGAAGATGACATGGATGAGAGGGTCAAGTTTTTCCTCAATACCCTCTACCGTGACCTCAAAGAGCAAATGGAGGAAGAATATCAGGCTCGCCACCTCGTCTTTGTACAACACTACGAGAACCATATCCGAGACCTCCATAATCAAATGGCTAAGCGAAGGAAGGGGAGGATTTTCTCCGACATCGGAAACATCACTCTTGGTCATCTCTTCAGAAGTCTTCACAAGGACGGAAAGCTGAAGCCAATAGAAGGCTACCAACCTAAGAGGGAAGGTCGATCTCCACACCTCTATTGCTACTACCATCAATGCAATGGCCATCACACCAATGATTGCTTCAACTTTGAAAAATGCGGTCAAGACTTGATTGACGACGCCATCGTAATTTGCCCAAGTGGTGGAATAGTTTGGATGAGTTCAAACAAATGAGGAGTCTCTTTTCATTTCAGCTATTTACTTTTAGTTGAAAAAGAAACGGTTAGTAGCCTAGTTTAGTTTAGTCGGGTACTACTTGCCTAAAGACTTCATTTGTGGGCAAGAGTACCAAGTTTGCTTTTCAATAATAGTTAGTCAGTATTTCCCTTTTCAATTCCGATTAATACTTTGAGATTGAGAGAGAAAGCACTGTGAATGTCATAGACACTTACAACGAGAACGACTACTCAAAGGCACTTAGGTTTTCCGGAAGCCTTCTGTCCGGAGAATGATGCTAGCAAAAGGGTACTTTCCTGGATTGGGGCTTGGAAAGCACTTACAAGGAATAACGGAACCACCACCGGTCCCCCCGCCTCACACAAAGCATGGACTAGGATACGACATCTCCATCCACGATGAAGATGACATAGAAGAGTGGGGCTTCACTCAAATCAAGTGGGAAGGAACCTCGTACAAAGGCTGCAATGACCCAAAGTCCAAGGATTGCAACCTCAAACCATATCGAAAGACACTCAATGGCTACTTTGTTCGAGAAGGGGAAAGTATTCCTTACTTTATCTTTTCAGAACCATGGACTGATGATAAAGGAAAGCGCCAACCGGGCTTTGAAAACTTCAGCGACTGCGATGCTTCTCCAGATGAAACAGAATCCGTCCCACCGATCCCTAATGATTTGTGGGGCACGAAGGCAAAATGACAAGCGAATGGAACTCTGTGTTGGGAGAAGACATCTTTGCGGACAGGTTCCAAGACTGTGCTTAGGTTAGAAGACGGCCGGATCCATGCAATATCCAAGGGGACGCTCCAACTACCGACTACACAAGATTAATACGAAATGTGATGAGCCAATTCCTAAGGCGGCACGTCACCGGGGACCGATTGTTGATGAAGACTTCATGATCAAAGAGCTTGGTTGCACTCCCCACCCTCGCGGGAAGATAGGCCCTACAACTTTTACGTTAGAAGCGAGGCTCCACCTCCAGATGAACTCACTCAAGAGGAAATCGAGGTGGTGGCCGAACATGTATTCCCTTACTTCCTTAATGAAAACTTTGATCTTTCCGAGTACCTGAGATTGCTAACATCGTAAATGATGAATTAACTAATAATAATCAATATAACGAACACGTTAATAATGAATCATACGATGAGATAGATCAAGAAAACGAACAAATCTTAAAAGAATTAGCTAAGCGAAGTAGGTCGTTTGTGGAAAGAATGGCCCTGTTGACGACAAAGAAATGCAAATAAAGCAGTTAATCTTGGGACAACGGAAGACCCCGGAAGAAACAAAAAAGATCGGAAGCTTCTTCAAGGGGGAAGACGAGAGAAACCTTGATGCGCTCCTCAGAGAATATGTCGACGTCTTCGCTTGGTCTACTGAGAGAGATATGCCTGGGTTGAATCAGTCAGGTTGTAGAACACAAGATACCGCTGCTACCCAACGCCAAGCCATCCAAGCGAAACTACGCGAGAATCAAGCCGGAATGGTCAATGCAAGTGAAAGAGGAAATCATGAAACTCTTGAATGTAGGGTTCATCAAAGTGATTGAATATCCGGAATGGTTAGCAAACACGGTGCAAGTAGCCAAGTCGAACGGGAAAATACGAGTCTGTGTTGATTTCGGAGACTTGAACAAGGCATCCCCTAAAGATGACTTCCCGCTACCAAACATAGACATGTTGGTCGATGCCACGGCGGCATACGAGGTCCGCTCATTCGTCGACGGGTTCGCAGGTATAACTAAATCCTCATGGCGAAGAAGACCGGCACAAAACGGCATTCACCACACCTTGGGGAACATTACGCTACACGGTCATGCCGTTTGGTCTCAAGAACAGCCGGGGCTACCTACCAAAGGCGGTCACAAACACTATTCCACGACATGATCCATAAAGAAATAGAGGTGTATGTGGACGACATGATTATCCACTCGAAGGGGACGAGATGGCCAACACTTTAGAGATCTCGAAAAATTCTTCAATCGGCGAGACGGCCCAAAATGAGACTCAACCCCGCCAAATGCTCATTCGGAGTAGTCAAAGGGAAAGTCTTGAGATACATGGTCACGTAACGCGGCATAGAGCAGATCTGCCAAGATAAAGGCCATTACGAGACATGCCTCCACCCGGGACACGTAAAGAAGTAAAGGGATTCATGGGCGAGACTCCAATATATCGATCGATTCATTAATCAGCCCGACTTCAATGTGCGACCCCATCTTTAAGCTGCTTAAGAAAAACGCACCTCAAGAGTGGACCGAAGAATGTCAAGAAGCATTCGAGGAAGTTAAGCACTACTTGACTTCCCCACCTATCTGGTTCCACCACACAAGGAGAAGCCCTTGAAGTTGTACCTCACGATCCACGAGACAACGCATTAGGGGCTATGCTTGCTCAAGAACAACGGCTTCGCACACGAAAATGCCATCTACTTTGTCGGCCGCAGATTCCAAGGCGATGAAATCAACTACTCTCCACTCGACAAGTCATGCGTTGCTCTCGTCTGGGTATCACAAAGGCTAAAGCACTATATGGAAGCCTTTCGGTCCGTCTCATCGCAAAGATGGATCCACCGAAATATATCCTAGACAAATCAAATTTGTCTTCGAGACTAGCCAAATGGTACTTCATGCTCGCGGGGTATGATATCACTTACGTCACTCGAAATCCGTCGAGAGGAGTGTATTCGCAGATCGAGTTGGCCGAATTTCCTTGCGACGAAGTGAAGGGGGAAGACCCGCGATTCCACGATGAGGACATCCTAAGCATAGAAGAAAATAAGTGGCAATTATTTTTCGATGGCGCGGCCAACTGAGAGAGGGTTTGGCATCGGAATGTTATTGGTAGACCACTAACGACATCTACACTCCACTAGCGATGCGTCTTGACTTTGACGCCACCAACAATACCGCGAGAATACGAGGCTTGCATAGCGGGGCTTGAGGCATCCCTAGAGACGCAACGTGGCCGAACTCGAGGTATTCGGGGATTCCCGATTGATCATCAATCGAGACATTGAAGAAGTGGAGGGTCCAAGATCCAGCCCTTCAAAGATACGGTGCCCACCTCCAAGAATTGGCGCAACAATTTCGGGGATGTCTCATTCCACTATCTCCTCGAGACAAAAATCGGTTTGCGGACGCATTAGCCACACTTGCTTCTTTGGTCGAAATCCTAAAGGAAAAGCGGTTAAACCCTTCAAAATAACACGGCGTGCAACTCCTGCATCTTTGCCGTTATAGATCTTCACGGCTGCAAAGACAAATGGTTATCGAAAGGTGCCATTTGTTGAAAACTCCGAAGGAAACCATGGTACCACGACATTTGGTATTTCATCCTAGATGGAACCATACCGCTGAGGCAGACACGAAGACTCGGTCGCCCTTAAGGTTAGGCTGTCAATTACGTCATCACTTCTGGCCGTCTATTCAAGAAACATTCCCGAGGAAACCTCCTTTGCGCCACCAGGAAGAGGCCCGGAAATAATGGACCATGTTCATCAAGGCATATGTGGAACCCACATGAGTGGAAACATGCTCGCCAAAAAGATCATCGAGACAAGGGTACTTTTGGGCGACCGTGGAAGCCCCATGTACCAAAATGGTCAGAAGTGCCACAAGTGTCGGATACACGCCAATCTTCGGCATGCACCACCTTCCTTGCTTTGTACCCAATGACTTCACCTTGGCCGTTCTCTACATGGGGATAGACGTGATTGGAAAGATCACACACTTGAGACGACGGACCTTTGTTTCGTCCTAGTAGCCATCGACTATTTCACTAAATGGGTCGAGGCCGCCTCTGAAGTTCGAATGCCGAAAGGTTGCGAGAATTCATCAAGCACAACATCATACGCCGATATGGGGTTCCACAAGAGATGATATCGATAATGGGTCACACTTCGAGAAGGAAACCGATCGCCTGCGGCCAGAGTACAAAATCACGAGACCTGAAGTCATCTCCTTATAGGCCTCGAACAAACGGAGCGGTTGAAGCCGCGAACAAAACAATCGAGACTATCATCGGAAAAATGGCGATCCTTTGGAAAAGAGCGGCCCGACAAGCTACCATTCGCACTATGGGGTACCGCGCCCGGTCGAACAGCTACGGGAGAAACTCCTACGCCCTCACATTCGGGATGGAGGCTATCTTACCGATAGAATTGGAAATACCATCACTAAGGGTTCTCTAGAAAACCAAGTGAATGAAGTCGGCGGCTAGAAACGGATACGAAGAGCTAGCCTGTTGGACGAAAGAAGGTTGAAAGCGGCCGAACACACTCAAGCTTACCAAGAAGAATGGCAGAGCTTTCAACAAAAGGTCAAGACAAGGAACATCAGAGTAGGCGACACGGTGCTCCGTGAGCATCGTCCGGACCTTTCAACCCGTTAGGAAAGTGGGGACCAAGGTGGATAGGACCCTACATTGTGGAGAAGATATTCTGCGGGGAGCCCTTGGTGGTAGACTTAGACGGAGATCAACTACCGAAGCCGGTCAACATGGACAAGCTCAAGAAGTACTTCGCGTGATTTGGCCCCTAAGAACAAATCGCTCGCTAGGTTGAAAATCCCGGAAAGGACAACTTAGGCAAAAATTAGAGCTAGCATAAGAAAAGAAGCCCTTTGGATTGAAAACCCGAAGGGCGGTCTAGGCAAAAGAAAGGGTGTGCATAAAAAAAAAAAAAAAAAAAAAAAAAAAAAAAGGGGCTTATCTGTGTGAGATTACTTACGGTCGAGCCATATTTTGTCCTTTTCTCAAAAATGAACTACGTTAGACACGAGCCTCTTGTTTAATTGCTTTGTAAAAAAAGAGGAACGTAGGCAGCCTTCGGGTTCGGTCTAATCAAATAAATAAATCAAAGTTGTCCCTTTTATTAATCGAATGCGTTTCATTAATGACAATAGGGAAATCCTAACCACAACGACTAATTTGCTAAGCTAACAGACTTGAAAATAAATAATACTAATAAAGCAGAAACAATTGATCTATCAAAGCAATCTCTTGGTACTCCTAAAGATCTAGCCTTTCATTGACTTGGTTGGCCGGCGGACATGGTCTCCACCGTCGTCGTGATCCTCCTTGCGCTTTAAGCCTCTCAAAGCAGAACATCCCTCGAGACGGTCAAAAACAGAGTCGAGACGATCAAAGACAGATTCCGACAACCTCTTGAAGACATGAGGCCTATCCAAAGCTTGCGTCTTTCCAGGCATTCCCTTGCCTCGCCTCTCGTACCAATCCCCATCAAGAAAATCCTGAGTTGGATCAGTTCGCACATTAGCAGGATCAGACTGAGCCTCGCTCCTTCGCAAGATACTGCTAGCTACAAAAGAATCTCTTAGCAGTTAAAGCCGCAAATCATCAATCTTCTCTGCACTAGGATGACCGGTATAGAGGAACCAATCCAAATATTTGTCAGACAGGAAGATGCTTGCATTAAAAGTTCGAAGGTTCGACCAACGGTCCCGATTAGTTCCTTCACCCCATGCTTGAGCTAGCATCTGCGCAAACTCTACACCAATATAAGACACTTCACGAGAAGCTCCTTCGAAAAGATAAGTGTCCTGCTGCTGACCAAACTGACGGAGCACCCGCTTGGGAAAATAAAAGGAGGAATCTCGCAAACCCGGAAGAACAACCCTGTCAAAACCCTTGGTATTGGCAACATACTTGTTCAACCTCCAATAAGGTGGACACCAGAGAATATCGGCAGTTTCGGTCTTCGCAATCAACTCAGCCCATTCATCCGCTGAAAGATCTTTGATCAACAACTTTCGCGTATGATAATGTTCCTAGAACGTTTCCTAGCCTGCAGAACAACTTCCACCAGTTGGGAATCGACCAAGCCGTCCCTGCACGTAAACAAAACATCTCCGAAAAGAGAAAGAGCCAGAAAGTTCCGCTTATGGACATGAAAAGCGTCATCATCAGAATCACCGGCGAGCGTCCAGGAAAAGAAGAAGCAATCCCAACCCACAGCCTGCGGTGAACCAACCCCGCAATAGCAAGTATCAAGGAGGGGATCTAACAATTCGTTGAAAGCCTCCGAATAGATTCCTATGATAATTAGGAGCAGCAATCTCACCAGTCAAAGGCATATCCAAGATAATGGCGGAATTCCTCTACCGATGAGGCAGAGCCATCCTCATTCCAAAGAAAAATTGAAAAAGATGAATAGAGAGGGATCCCAAAATCGAGCTTGGCACCACGCAATAACTTCCAATCGGTTGGAGGTTCTTCAAAGTAAAGAAAAGAATTCTAAATCAGATGCAGATAAACTTATTGCGAGACCGGTTCTGCTAAACGACCTTACAAAAATCCCTTGATGCTTGCTTGAAAGATCTGATCACTTGAGAGGACAAAGAAAAATCATCGACAATCATGGACGTTGGGGGCAATCTCCTTGGAAGCCATGGAATCGCGGGGTTGAAGAAGAAGACAAGAGTTTCGCGCTATGACGAGGATATCTCTAGAGTTTAGAAAGGCTAGAATGAGTTATACGGCCTAGGACTACGGGAGTGATTTTATAGGGAAAAGCTGTCAAAATCTGTTCGAAAAAGGAAGAGATTTACACTGGGTAGCGTGTCTACGTGCGAGACACCTTATCTCGCGCTTGAGACTCAATATCCCTACGGCGAAAAAGCAAACGGCGAGTTATACTCAAGCGGCAATCTAGCCACAGAGCTTGACGAAGCAAGTCTCGAAAAACACTGCGTGTACGGTTCATAACATGCGATAAAACACCATACTCGGAGCTCAAAATTGCGGCCTAACAGGCCATTCCATTTAAAGAAAACATGGAAAGTCGAGAAAGTTAATTAACTAACTAATTAGACCTAGGATTAGAGATTAAAAAAAACCATTGTTTGTTACTACCTATGTGTTCCTAACGGTACCAGAAAAGAGAAAGAAAAAATTATGCAGGCCCTACCTGGCCAAGTATGTCTGAGATAATCGAGATAAAGAAAAAGGGGAGGGGATCACGCCATCAAGTCGCTCGAGCCGCCGGCACCTCCGCCGTCACCACCCGGGGAGCTACCATCCCTCCTCGACCTCTTGGCTCCGCCAGTAGGGGTCATGGCCGAGGCCATCGTCGAGGGCCGCCGAAGAAGAAACCCATGCAGGAACGGGCGACCTCTCGGAACAGGTCCGACACGAAAGCCATCAACCAATGACGTACATCTTGGTCGGCTCCACGGTTGATTAATGTCCCGGCCGCGGATATGGTGACGACATTAATCAAAAAAAAAAAGAAAGATGCTCGAGATGGAAGTCGGACATTGTATACGCTTATATGGACGAATACGAGAAGCTTGAGGTACAAAAAGAAACATACTTAGAAAGAGACATCGGCCCGGGAGCGGTAACCCTCGGGAACGTCGGGAGACGGGATGTGCCCATCATGTCCGGCATGCTCCCATCATATACGTGTAGCTCGAGAGGGCCGTAGTGCAAGAGGAAAAGAGCGGAAGAACCGGTAGCTTTGAGAGGAAAGTGCTAGGGGAAATTTGATGAACTGTAGACGAAGAGCGAGAGAGTGGAGCCACGAGCGTGTGATACATATCCCCCGCCGGGAGGAGGACCCCATCAATAGAGGCAAAAGCTCGGCACTCAGAGGCCCGGGGGGATGACCTGGCCAGTCGCCGCATCCCACACCCAGGGGAAGTAGCTTTATAATCGTCCTCCCCAGGAATAGAGTGGGTGGGATCACATTGCCCCTCGGCGGATCCGTACCTGGCGGGCGCTTGTCATATGGCGAGGCTACCCCAGGCCATGCTTTGTGGGGAAAGACCCGCTCACCAAGATACATGGTGTCCCCCTCGAGAGACGCCCGGCATCCTGCACATCCCGGTAGCATCCCAGCGCGTGCGCCTCCCGCCTCTAACAAGGTCGAAGGATCACGAGAGCCCGGTCTCTCGTACTCAAAGGTGTCCGGCCATGTAGCCGCGTGCCTCACTTGACCGATCGGGGATCCAATCCACGATCCTCCCCTCCCCTCCATCAACACCAGCTCCGGTTGGGGTGGCTCCCACCTCCGGATATGCGGGAAGCAGAGGGATCCGACTCTCCGGCTTCAACTTATACGGCCGAAGACGAGTATAGCCCCGTATCTGCACAAGAAAACGAGCAATTCGAGTAAGGAAACTACAGAGATAGAGCATACGGACGAGAAAAACGAAACGAGAATCAAAGAGCATACCTCCCGGGCATAAGAATACCCCAAGTATCCTTGGTGTGCCTACACGCCTCCATCCGTGGCGTGGTAGCGAAGAGCCGATCCCGTAGAGCCCCGGTCATAGCGGAAACTCACTTCATCCCGGATCAACCCAACAAACGTAACAACGAAGAGCCAGAGACGTAGAGGAATGGTTCGCAAAATGGTCTCGAAAGGATGTACAGAGGGCCCCCTCACCGATCGATCCCAGTGAGCGCATTCGGCTTCTCGGCATAATCATTCAATGCGACCAGCGGAGGAGTGTCGGCTGTGTGAAAATCCCTTAACCTTGTTAGGGACAGAAACCAATCAAGCTGCCTCCACGTAGCTAGACCGCGAGGCTTGGAAGTCGGAAACTTTGGCGGGGATCGCCAATGAACTCTAGTCCGTGATGGCCGAGAAGAGTCGGTTCGGGGTCACTTAGTCGCTTCCCAAGAAGCGCAAATGGACCGTGTGGGTAGTGTCCGCTTCACGCTTTCCGGATAGCTGAAGAACTTGGGGAGTCCTCCTTATCCCACGAAGGTTGTCAATGAAAGTCAAGCGAAACGCCGTTTGGGCCACCCTAGCTCGGGCCGTCAGTGATCCTTGATCTTGTCCCCAACCGCCCTAGCCATCTTCGAACTCCTCGACAGGTTCTTAATCGGCTTATCGGCTGCAAAACGAGAGGAAAAACGAGAAGACTGCGACATTAGAAATTATTCCCATGACAAGAAATCAATGAAATAGAAGAAATTTTCATTGGGGCATTTCATCGAACACTTGGCGGGCGTACGAGAAAAGCTTGCCCCGAAAAGGATGCCATTCATGATCCGAATCAACCTCTCCTACAATCCATGATATGTAGGGAGGCTCATCACAGCCACTTAGCGATCACGGCAACAAACATCCAAAGAAAATGCACTGAAAATCAAGGCATGCAAAGGGGAACCTAGTTCTAAGCTGACAAACATGAACAAAAGGCCATTGAGGGAATTACGAATTCAAGGGAAAGGGGATTCAAATCAATGCAATACAAGAAACAAGAGAGTGAAGATAGAGTTCTTACACCAAGCCCTCCCCAGAATGACCGGTGGAGACTATACGCGTTCCTA